>JARNME010000076.1:0-2500 GCA_030179655.1 Scaptomyza flava
AAAAAAATTATTATTATTAGTGTTTATTATTATTATTATCATTATTATTATTATTATTATTATATTATTATTTATTATTATGTGAATGATTATATTCTTATATTATTATTATTAGTAGTATTTTTATTATAATTATTATGGAGTTGGGAGTTCTGCCGGTATGTTAAAGCGTCTGATTGGTTTTATCTGGAAAAGCCCAGCGTGATCCATATTCGACAAACTCCGCATCTCACCGCCTCCACGTGGCGACTCCGGGAAACAGCTTCTTATCTATCCAGATAAAGAGCTGGCTAAGGTGAGAAGGCGCTCCGCAGCTCAGCCATATTCGTGGCTAAGGCCTGTCGGAGAAAATCCAGGACGCGACTGCCACCCGGATCGGGCGGCATCCTGGTTAGCGTCTGACCCATAGTGGGCGGCTACTTTCTACGTCTTTCTCCTAATCGGTAGACAAAAAAGAAGATCCGTCGCCGATGACTAAGGCAATCCAACACCTGAGTACCCAGATTGAACCCCTGATGAAATGGCTGTTGGGCTAACCGCCGTCCTATTAAAACCTAGCGAGTCTTCAAGCACGTTCAAATCGCAACACCACTGAATTGGGGTACAGGTGCAGTTGAGGAGAACTCCTGCTTAGCGTCCGTCCTGGCTCTGAACAAAGGCACTCATAAGGTCTTTTGTCAACCCTTGCGTGGACCTCACTGCTTGCAAAGGGACCCACGGGGACATTACGGACGACTGTACATGTGTGACGAGATAGCGGCTTTAAGTTTGGACCCATATAGCATGAACAATAATGAAAACAACAAACTAAACGAAGAAACAGGAAAGAGTGAAGAAGGAGGAGCATTCAACAGAAGCAGCATGATCGCAAGGTCGCCTATACAAAGTGCACGCGGGCAGAACCTCGCCGCAGGGTATACCGCCATGCGTTACAAGCGCTGGGAGCCAGATTACATCCAGTGCAATGCTAGTAGATGTGCAATCGCCTTCGCGTAGCCAAAGTGAGATGCCAATTCACAGCTCACCCGGCAGGCGCTGATAAGCAAGATGAGAGCGCTAGAGGATGAGACACTGGCACAGTGCAGATCAGTTCTGAGGAAGATGAAACCGCCATGCTCAGACAGCGAAACATAAGCTGGATGTCAAGGACGGCGCTTCGGACCTAAGTGAGCTTTTGACGTGATGCAAAATTACAGGAAAGGTGGATTTTGCCGAAAAGGAGAGATTGGTGGAGGCATACAAGGCTTCTACGCAGAACACCAGTTGAGGGAAACGAAACTCCGGTGTCGGTACCTAAGAGAGCCGCTACTAGCCCAGCAGCGCTAGACTCCAGCAGAAAAAAGAAAAATAAGAAGGATGACGTCGGTTTTCAAATTGTCTCACCAAAAAGGAAAGCCGAAGAGCGACAAACAAAAGAGACCGCACTACCAAGCACTAGGGCATCTGCTAAAAGTGGGGTTAACCAAAGGACAAGGACACGGCCCAGGCCCGAAGCACTACTAGTTAAACCTGCAGAAGGCAAAAGCTACGCTGACGTACTTAAAAAACTACGAGAAACATGAAGACAGAAGAAGCCGACACGCCATACGCTCGGTAAGGAAAACATGAAGGGGACATGCTAGTAGAACTAGCAAAAGGAAGCAAAACGGACACCCTGTGTCAAACAATAAGAGACACAATCAAAGAGAATGGTCAGTAAGGGTTATCAAACCAAAGACTAAGGTAGAAATCCGCGACTTGGACAGTCTGACAGAGGAGGAGGAAATCATTGTGGCAATAAAGCGGCGGTAGGCGACGTATGTCAGGATTTTGAAGTACATCTGACAAAGGTCAACAGTTCGGAGCAAAAACGCGCCTTCGTCACCATGGCAACGGAAGACGCATTAAAATTACTAAAGGATCAGAGGATCAAAGTTGGTGGGACAAGATTCCGAATTAAATCATGCCTCGACATCAAACGTTGCTTTAAATGCCTTGGAGTGGGACACCTACAGAAGGATTGCAGGGGACCACACCGGAGAGATGTATGCATGAGATGCTCGGAAAGAGGACATAAAATGAAGGACTGAACGAAAACGCCAAAGTGTTGTTTATGCACACAGGAAGGCCACAAAGAGACGAACCACATACCAGGAACGACCTACTGCAAAGCCGGACCCGGAAAGACCAAAAAGTGATAATTCTGCAAGCAAACCTACACAGAAGCCGGACAGCAGATGCTCTGCTATCCCAAATAGTCCTCGAACAGCAAGCAGATTTAGTTATAATCAGCGAGCAGTACAGGAACAAATCAAATGGATGCTGGCTAGAAGACGAATCGAAGACGGCCGCAATATGGTTCCCGGGCACAAGCAAGGCTGTTGTTCACAACTCAACGAAAGGAAGATGCTTCGTTCATGCACGCATAGAGAAGTACAACATAATGAGCTGTTACCTAACGCCAAACGATGACATCAACACTTTCAAAGAGAAACTAAATGACATCGAGGACGCGGCGTTG
>JARNME010000076.1:7500-55000 GCA_030179655.1 Scaptomyza flava
GTTGTTCACAACTCAACGAAAGGAAGATGCTTCGTTCATGCACGCATAGAGAAGTACAACATAATGAGCTGTTACCTAACGCCAAACGATGACATCAACACTTTCAAAGAGAAACTAAATGACATCGAGGACGCGGCGTTGCAAATGAACGGAAACCTTATCATAGCAGGTGATTTTAACTCAAGAGCAGAAGAGTGGGGCATGCCCTCGACAAACTCAAGAGGCCGTAAGGTTGTCGATATGGCGGCAAGATTGGGACTTGTGGTCGCAAACGTCGGCTCAGCACCGACATTCAGACGGCCAGGAACCATTGGTACAATCCCGGATATAACGCTCGTCTCAGAAGGACTCGCAGGCCAAATCATAGACTGGAAGGTCTTAGATACCTACAATGGAAGCGATCATGAGTACATCTCGTTCGAACTCAAAGAAACGCGACCACCCGACGTCAATAAAACAACTGGGAGACGCAGATGGAATGTAAATCGGCTCAACAGGACGATCCTTATCCACGAAATAGACCGGCAAGCAAGGGTAGAACGCGAGGGAGACATCGTCAACAAAACCATGACGATAATAAGAAAAGCCTGCGATGCCGCAATGCCTAGAACAGGCAACCCACACAGAGCAGGAAAAGAGGTCTATTGGTGGACGGATGAAATAAAAGCACTCAGGGAGACATGCATTAAGAATAGGCGCAAGCTTACCAGGGCAAGACGGAGAGGAAATTTCGCGATACAGGAAGCCCAGTATAAGATATCCGAGAAAAACCTTAGCATTGCCATTCGCAACAGCAAAAAGGAAAAATGGAAAGCACTATGCGATGACGTGAACATCGACCCTTGGGGGCTGGGATACAAAATCATGATGAAAAAACTACGAAAGAGGAGTGCTACGCCAGACATTGAGGAAGAACAGATGGACAACATAGTCAAAACACTGTTTCCCACGCATGTCCCAAGACCCGCCAGGACAACACGTCGTACGACGGAAGCGCAAATAGAGCTTTTCACCAACGAGGAACTGACGAGGGCAGCTTATAGCCTAAAGAATAAGAAAGCCCCAGGACCCGATAACATCCCTTCGGAAGTTCTGAAAGTTATTGCAGAAAGTCGGCCAAATGTACTGCTCGACATGTACAACGCGTGTATACTTAATGGGAGCTTTCACGATACCTGGAAAGTACAGCGACTAGTACTGATAGGGAAAGGAAAAGGAGACCCTACGACGCCATCCGCATACCGCCCTCTTTGCATGCTAGACACAGCAGGGAAACTCTTAGAAAAGATGATTAAGCCCCGATTAGCAGTGGCAGTAGAACGAGCTGGAGGTCTCTCTCCCAGGCAGTACGGCTTTAGACCAGGCAGGTCTACAATAGGAGCTATCCAAGAGGTGGTGAATGAGGCGCTCAAGACAAAACGAGGAAACCACTACTCGAGACCCATAACCCTGTTAGCAACGCTGGATGTAAAAAACGCGTTCAACAGCGTCAGATGGACAGATATGTTGGCAGCACTTGAGAGACGATCGCACATACCGGAATACCTAATGTGCATAATTGACAGCTACCTCAGCAACAGGAAATTAATATACAAGACCAGCTCAGGCGAAAAGTGTATAAATATAAACTCAGGAGCTGCACAAGGTTCCATTCTTGGGCCGGAACTCTGGAACATAAGCTATGATGAAATCCTCCGCATAGAAATGCCTGAAGACACTTTTCTAGTGGGGTACGCAGACGACATAGTAGCAGTGATCACGGCGCGGAACACAGAATACGCACAGAGGCAACTTACTCGGGTGATGGTACGAGTCAAGGACTGGTTGGACGCACACGGTTTGCAGCTAGCGACTGAAAAAACAGAGCTGATTGTAATAGCCGGTAGAAGAATCCCTCTAGAAGTGGATATGAGAGTCAACGACAGTCATATAAGGACACAAAAGGTGATCAAATATCTGGGCGTTAGACTAGATACCAAATTGACATTCGAGCCACATCTTCAGTACGTTAAAAAAAGAGCAGCCGAGGCAACGAGAAACCTCAGCAGGCTCATGGCAAATATCGGCGGACCAACTCAAGCAAGGAGAAAACTCTTGATGGAGATCAACAACTCCATTCTGCTATATGGAAGCGAAATCTGGGCAGAGACTTTGGAAACCAAAAGTAGGCTGAAGCCACTACTCGCTATTCAGAGAACGAGCGCACTGAGGATAAACAGTGCATACAGAACGGTGTCCGGCGCTGTCGCACTAGCCATCGCAGGCGTGATACCGATAGACCTCTTAGCTAAGGAACGAAAGACAATCTACGAGCTACGACAACTAGGACAATATTCTAGGCAAACCGCAGACACATGTAGACAGGCAACGTTAGCATTATGGCAAGAAAGATGGGCAGGCGAGAGCACAGGAAGATGGACAGCCAGGCTCATACCTAACCTTAAGGCATGGGTCGAACGTCAGAATGGGGACGTAGATTACTACATCACCCAAGTGCTTACAGGACATGGATATTTTAGTGCCTTTCTACACAAGATAGAGAAAAGCGCAGTAGCCAGCTGCGTGTATGGCGACGCCGAGATCGACAATGCTGAGCACACAATTTTTCACTGTGTGCGTTTCACATTAGAAAGAAGACGACTTATACAAGCGATCGGTCAAATAACACCGGACAACCTTGTGTCAAAGATGATCATCAGAGATGACAACTGGAAGAAAGTAGCGGCCTTCATCAGTCAAATCTTAAGAAGCAAGAAAAAAGACCTAGATGAGAGGTCGTAATAGGGTGTCTGGACGCAGATAAGAGCTTAGTGCTTAGATGTCTCATCTAATAACTAAGGCTCATGCTTCTATAAGAAAACGGCGCTTGGCGCATAAAGGCCCCACTTCGAAGTATTGCGAAAGCGTTTCCGAAGTGGAGAAAGGCCCAACGGGGAGGGGTTGTTTAGTGGGTATTCTACTATGTAGCGAGCCCCACACTCCCTAACTAAGACGTTAGTTGGAAGTGCGTAAATGCATTTTCCCCTCCCAACCCAAAAAAAAAAAAAAAAAAAAAAAAAAATTATTATTATTATTATTATTGTTATTATTATTATTATCATTATTATTATTATTATCATAATGATTATCATTATTATCATTATTATTATTATTATTATTATCATTATTATCATTATTATCATTATTATTATTATTATTATTATTATTAGAATTATTATTATTATTATTATTATTATTATTATTATTATTATTATTATTATTATTATTATTATTATTATTATTATTAGTATTATTATTATTATTATTATTATTATTATTATTATTATAATTATTATTATTATTATTAGTATTATTTTTATTATTATTAACGGAGGGAGGTCAGTCTTATGCCGACATACTAAAGAAGATGAAAGACAAGGTGAGCCCGGAAAGCACAGGCGTCCAAATAATGACTATCCGAGAGACCCGAACTGGGGGAGTCTTACTCGAAATTGGACCAGGCTCCAAGAACAGTGTTGCCTTTCGGCACTCAATTGCGGCGGCGCTCGGTGGACAGGCAGCTGTTTCCTCCCTGAAACCTAGGTGCTCTATGGAGATCCGGGACATCGACTGTCTAACAGAGGTGGCCGATATTAAAGCAGCCCTTAAACGGGATGTGCCCAATCTTGGGGATGTTAAGGTTGGATTCATCCCCGGAACGATGGGGGGACAAAGGATGGCGGTGGTTGAGATGGATCAGTCCGATGCATCTCACTTCCTGGAGCGTGGTAAGATCCGCATTGGCTGGGTAAGCTGCCGACTGCGGGAAAGAATAACTGTGACGCGCTGCTACAGATGCCTTGGATATGGACATGTTGCCAAGGGATGCAAGGGGCCCGATCGAAGCTCCATGTGCTATAATGTGGGGCAGCTGGGCATAGAGGCAAGACGTGTAACGCGGCGGTACGCTGCTTCATATGTGCCGACAAAGGCATTAGCGAAGACGCGATTGGACACAAACCTGGGTCCGGAAACTGCAGAACGTTTAGAGAAGCGCTCCAGAAGGCCAGAGAGAAAACGCCATGATTCGCGTTCTCCAGGCAAACATGAATAGGTGCCGAACAGCCAACGACCTACTTCACCAGTTGGCAATAGAGAAGATGACCGACCTGCTACTGCTGAGTGAGCAGTATCGGAATGCGGAGTCCACCTCTTGGTTCTCCGATAACCTCGGTACTGCAGCTATCTGGGTGCTGGATCCTGGAAAGGTTCATGTCGCCAGTCATGGTCGAGGTGATGGATATGTCTGGGTGAGATGTGGTGCGGTGACCTTCTTTAGCTGCTATTTAACGCCTAACCAGACGATCGAAAGCTACAGAAGACAGCTGGATGGACTGGAAGATGCAGTGATGGGGTTTTCTGGACACAAGGTGGTGGCCGGAGACTTCAACGCGAAAGCCCTGGAATGGGGTATGCCCTACCCTGATGGCCGCGGTAAGCTCGTGCTGGAAATGGCTGCAAGAGCGGGGCTTATAGTTCTGAATATAGGAGACGCGACGACCTTTCGGAGGCCGGGATATGGGGAAACAATCCCAGATGTCTCGTTCGGCTCAAAGGGCCTCGGACCACTCGTCCAGGGCTGGAGGGTCATTGAGGACTACATTGGTAGTGACCACCAATACATAACATTTGATGTAAGAAACGGTGGCTCCCAGCGCAGGGAGACGCGAAGGCAATTCACTAGATGGAATCTGGCGAGGATGATGACCGAGGCTTTCCAGAGGAAAATTGATGGCGGCGCTGCATTGATGGAGGAGGTTAATCGGAATGGGGGAGTTAAGAGAAAGGCGATCACATCGGGGGCGGCTCAGGGAGGAGAGGGAAATGCCAGAGGAGTCTTGCCTTATTGGGTATGCTGACGACGTTGCTGCACTGGTTGCAGCGCGGGATCTAGAACGAGCCCAACTTAAGCTCAACCAAGTGATGAGAATTGTTGGAAGTTGGATGACAAAGCATGGACTATCACTTGCATTACACAAGACGGAAGTTGTAGTCCTTACAAAGAAGAGAATACAGACGATCATCCCAGTGAGAGTCGGAGATGCTACAATCATGTCGAAACCTGCAGTAAAATATCTTGGAATGCTAATAGACACAAAACTGAGCTTCTACCAACAGATCAAGCAAGCGGCTGACAAGGCCGCGGGGGGCGTGGCTGCACTCAGTAGGCTAATGGCCAATGTTGGGGGCCCGTCTTCCAGCAAGCGCCGCTTGCTGATGAGCGCGGTTCAGTCGGTCTTGCTGTATGGAGCAGAGATCTGGGCCAACTCTATGGAAAAAGAAATGTACCGGATGAGGCTCGCACAGGTCCAACGAAGGGGGGCTTTGAGAGTAGCCTCGGCTTATCGCACGGTGTCGGAGCCTGCGGTTTTGGTGATCGCTGGAGTGACACCAATACACCTCCTTGCTAAGGAGCGGCGTGCTATCTTCTTAAGGAAAACTGCGTCCGACGGTGAAAAAGAAAGACGAGAAAGCCCGCACAATCCGCGAATGGCAGAGTCTCTGGCAGAGGGAAAGTCGAGGAAGATGGGCGGCACGTCTCATCCCAGACGTGGAGCAGTGGATAACGAGGAAGCATGGCGAGGTAGATTTCTACCTGACACAGCTACTCTCGGGACACGGCTACTTTCGCCACTATCTTCATCGAATAGGAAAGGCAGAATCAGATGATTGTCTGTACTGTCCTAGAAGCAGAGACAACGCCGAACATGCTTTCTTTGTGTGTAAAAAATGGGAAAGGCAGCGAGTGATGCTAGCTCAGCAAGCAGAGAGCCAAATAACACCGGACACTATAGTAGCAGTGATGCTCCAGAGTGAGACGAATTGGAGAAGAGTGGCACAATACGTACAGAGGGTGCTAAGGACAAAGAAGGCCGATATGGACCGAGCTCAGGAGGAAATTGAGCTTGCAGCGAGCTTGAACACGCCATGAGCACAACCCGGAACTACCCGCTTAGGCGAACAAAAATGTAATATGAGAAAGAAGAAGATGGCGATAAGGGCCACAGGAAGGATCTAGCCTGAAGTAATGTGTTAAACGGTTCCAGGCTAGTGTCCGAGTTGAGTCGATTTGGTCGACGGCAGGGGAGGGGTTTTAGTGGGTGCAAGCCCCACATACCTCTCTGCAGCGGCAGATTTAGAGATGCGCACAGGCATTTCCCCTCCCCGAAAAAAAAAAAAAAAAAAAAAAAAAAATTATTATTATTAGTATTATTTTTATTATTATTATTATCATTATTTTTATTATTATTATGATTATTATCATTATTATCATTATTATTATTATTATTATTATTATTATTATTATTATTATTATTATTATTTTTATTATTATTATTATTTTTATTATTATTATTATTATTATTATTATCATTATCATTATCATTATCATTATCATTATCATTATCATTATCATTATTATTATTATTATTATCATTATCATTATCATTATCATTATCATTATTATTATTATTATTATTATTATTTTTATTATTATTATTATTATTATTATTATTATTATTATTATTATTATTATTATTATTATTATTATTATTATTATTATTATTATTTTTATTATTATTATTATTATTATTATTATTATTATTATTATTACTATTATTATTATTATTGTTGAGCTATTGAATTTCCGAAATGTCACTAAACAAATTATAAATGCTGCGAGATTTGCATTTCTGAGTATAATATGTATATTTTAATTTGCCTTCGTGACCGAACTTAAATTAATTAACAATTGTTTAAAGTTGTGTATTGCAACTAACCCCGATTTGGGCTGTGCAATAATAAACGATTTTTTCGTTTGTCGCGAAACAGACAAACGACCGAAGTTGAGCTACCGACGAATTTGATGAAACTGAGCGGCTGCAGAACTGCAGCAGCGGCTTGCACTCAGCTGAAGGCCAAGGGCAAACAATAGACAATGTAATAAACGAAATATAAGAGCTTATGCAAAACAATAGTTGGACTTTACGTTAAGTTGCTCTTATGCTGCGCAGAGCATGATAGGTTATAGCGATTAGAGATAAGAGTGTTATGGTTCTGTTGATGCTGGTTTTGGTTTAGTTAACTTCGTAACCAAACATTCTCCCCCCGTTGGAAGACATGGGCTTTCAACAACATCTTGTTTGGGAAGTGCACATAATTTGCGCACAGCTCTCTTGATGATCCCAGTTGATGTCTTGAGAACAGCTACTCGGGAGACGCCGTCAGCACCAGCAACAAGCTCTACCACACGAGCCAGTGGCCATTTAAGGGGTGGCAAGTTTTCGTCTTTTACCAGAACGACATCATTGATAAGAACACCAGGCTGCGATGTCCGCCATTTGGAGCGCTGCTGAAGAAGCGTTAAATATTCCTCACGCCAGCGATTCCAGAAAATTTGTTGGTAACACGCTATACGCTGCCAGCGATCTAGGCGGCTAACGTTCAGCGCCGTGACAGCAGGCTCTGGGTACAGTACGAGTGGCACACTACCAAGGAAGTGCGCAGGGGTTAGTACATCCAGATCTGCAGGGTGCTCTGAAAGTGGAAAAAGAGGTCGTGAGTTTATTATAGCGGCAATGTGGAAAACGAGTGTGCGAAGATCATCCAGGGGCAAAGCGAGGGTCCGACCGATCGATAAAAATGATATTTTGCTGTCTTCACCGCCGCCTCCCAAAGTCCACCGAAGTGTGGCGAACGAGGTGGGATGAAATCCCATTCAATGTCATCGGAAGTACAAAACTCTCGGACAGCGTCGATGTGCTTCTCGCTGAGGAAGAGCCGCTTGAGATCAGCTAGTTCATTCTTGGCTCCCACGAAATTAGTAGCATTGTCCGACCATATGTGAGTAGGTTTACATCTAGTTAGAATGAAACGCTTAAGTGCATTTAGAAAAGCTGCTGTAGACAAATCAGGAACCAGTTCGAGATGCACTGCCTTTGTCGCAAAGCAAATGAACACCGAGATGTAGCATTTTACAGGACCTTTGTTTCGAACTTCACTCTTGAAGTAAAATGGTCCACAGTAGTCCACTCCAGTGACAGCGAAAGGATGCGAACCACTCACACGATCCCGGGGAAGATCCGCCATGATTGTCTCAGCTAGGACCGGTTTAGCTCGAAAGCACATGATGCATTTGCTTGTCACGCTGGAGACAGTCTTGCGACCACCAATAGGCCAATAGTGGAGCCGAATGTGAGCAAGAAGCGAACGAGGTCCAGCATGCAGCTGACGCCTGTGAAAATGCATGATGATGGCGCGTGTGACAGGATGATGGCTTGGAAGAATTACAGGATGCTGCGCATCGAAATCCAGACTCGAGTGCTTTAGACGGCCACCAACACGAAGAAGTCCACACTCATCCATGAACGGGGTAAGCGAGGCAATAGAGCTGGATGATTTGATCATTTGCTGCTTTGAAGAGCCCTATATTCATCGCTTAGGTTAGCCATCTGGATGCTGCGCAACAGTAATTGGGTGCCATTGTGTATCCACTCTGCTGTAAGACCGGGATGCCTGATTTGATATCGAAATTTATGTATGAAACCGAACACACACCGTAGGTGATGAAAGGAGTTTACAAATTTAAATCCTATGCTGACATCAGAAGATTTAGAAACACCAATTAGTACTCTTTGCCGGAGCTCTGGAAGCGTCTGGGCCGGCAGACATGATGCAGGCCATTCGCACTCTCCCTTGGTTAAGAAATCGTTACCATGAGACCATAACGATGATTCTATAAGCTCGCTGGGAAGTGCTCCTCTAGAAAGAATGTCTGCCGGATTGCATGCCGTTGGTACGTAGCGCCATTCCATTCCTGTCGATAATTCTTGGATTAACGATATGCGATTAGCTGTGAACATTTGGAATCGGGAAGGCTCATCACGTATCCAAGATAAGACAACTGCAGAATCCGACCAGCAGTAATACCTACAATTGAACAAATTCATTTGAGCTACCTCTTGAATTAGCTGTGAAAGAAGTGCAGCAGCAGATAACTCCAGCTTTGGTATTGTAAGAGTCCACAAGGGTGCCACTCGAGACTTAGAGCACAAAAGATGAGCTACGCGCCTTCCACCTGCTATAGATACGACGTAAATGCATCCACCGTAGGCTTCAATGCTAGCATCACTAAATCCATGAACTTCGATGATGCCCTTTGGAACTATAACCAGACGCGGAAGCTTTATTTTCTCCGTATGAGAAATGTCAGCACACAAACTGTTCCAGGAACAATGCAGGGAAGCAGGAAGACTTTCATCCCAATCCAAATGTTCTCTCCAAAGGTGCTGCAAAAAGATCTTGGCCTTGGATACCACGGGTCCGATAAGCCCAAGCGGATCATAGAATCGAGCAATGGTAGAAAGTACAGTCCGTTTGCTAGGCTTGCCAGGCGCTTTCATTGGAAAGAAGTTAAACAGAAGGCAGTCTGAAGCTGGATCCTATGCCAATCCAAGCGTCTTAGTGATATCTGTGCCATCATCAAACTTTAGAAAGGTCTCTTTGTCTTCATCAGGCACCTGTTGAAGCACGCTAGGATCATTGGAACACCATTTCCGAAGCTTGAAATTCCCTTTCCGTAAAAGACTGACTGTTTGATGCATGACTTCAACTACTTCTTGGGTAGAGTCGCCTCCAGTGATGAGATCATCTACGTAGAAATCGCTCAAGACCACCTTAGATCCAACAGGAAACGATCTTCTTTCATCAATGGCCAATTGCTGCATGGCCCGAACTGCCAGAAAAGAAGCTGGCTTTGTGCCATAGGTAACGGTATCGAGTTTGAAAACTTGAATTTTCTGATGAGGCGCATCACGCCAAAGGATGCATTGCAGGTACGAGTCGGATTCAGCCATCCTAACGCACCTATACATTTTGCAAATGTCACCAGTCAAGGCTACTGGAAATGTTCTAAATTGCAAAAGAGTGTTGAAAAGCTTGCGTTGAAATTTGGGCCTGTCATGAGGATTTCATTAAGCGAATAACCAGACGAAGACACAGCTGAACCATCAAACACAACTCTAAGCTTAGTGGTTGAGCTATCCTCTTTCAGCACGCAATGATGAGGTAAATAATACTTGCAGCGACTTAGCATGTGCGACTCAACAATAGACATGTGATTAAGGTCCACATACTCTTTGATGAACGCGGAATACTGAGACTTCAACTCAGGATGACGCTCCAATTTGCGTTCCAGGTTACAAAAACGGCGATAAGCTTGCTGATAGGAATCCCCAATCAGATCCACAGGATGTTTAACTGGAAGGCGAACCGAATATTCGCCAGTGCCTAAACGAGCAAGAGTTTGTTTAAAATGGGCTTCACAGTCAAGTTCCTCCTTAGTAGATTCATTTACTACACTAGAGCAGGATTCTAACTCCCAAAAACGACGTTTGATTTCATCAAGCTTATGATCAGGGCTAGTAGTTGGCGTTGAAATCCAGCGAGTGGCCATCAATGAGGCAGGGCTTGTTGACGACGTTCCTCCTGTCACTATCCAACCTAATTGAGTTTTTTGGAGAATGGGTAAGCCAGGAGCGAGTTTAATTTGGCCAACGCATAACAATTCAAAAAACAGAGCAGCTCCAATTAGAAGATCGATTTGTTGCGGCTTAAAGAATTCTGGATCAGCCAATCGAATATTTGAGGGTATATTCCAACGATCGGTGCTAACACCATAGCTCGGCTGATTTCCAGTAATAGATGGAGCTATCAAAACTGAGATGCTAGCAGCATAGTCAGTTGTTCGCGATTTAAGACTTATATCAGCTGCATAGCCTTCTGAGTCAACACTAGACTCCCCTAGTCCTGAAATCGAAGTAGGCGACCGATGCTTACGTAGCTTTAGGTAGTGAGCTAAACGGGATGTAATAATGTGCACCTGCGAACCAGAATCGAGTAGAGCACGGCAAGGAACAAGAACACCAGTGCGACTCCTAATGCTGATGACAGCAGTTGCCAATAGCACAATGTCTTGACTGAGATTTTGGGCTACAAGTGTTGACGAGGATTTTGCAGCAGGCGCATGCGGAGCAGATATAATTTGAGAGCCCTCAATCTGAGTCTCAAAATGAAGAAGAGTGTGATGCTTGGCCTTACAACGATTGCAGGCGGTCGAACTGCACTCTTTCATTCTATGCCCCTTGCGCAGGCAATTAATGCAAAGAGACAGCTTCTTAACCTCGCGAAGACGCAGTTGCGGAGACAGATTTCCAAAACGGGAGCAATTGTAAATCAAATGGCCTGATGATTCACAAAACACGCATTCATTTGTGCTGGAGTTAGTAGCGACAAAGGTTTTTCTACTGGTGTTAAGGGTTTTGCTACTTTTTCCCACCTTGGAGCTAGGCGTATACGTTGCCATAGCGTGTTCCACATTTTCCAACCTTTGACATCGTCTATCCAAAAAAGCCATGAATTATTCACAGGTCGGGATTGTATCCATCGGTGCTGTCTCCTCCCAACTGGTCTGAGTTGCCTTGTCCACTTTCTGTAGCAAGCTGTGCACAATAATAAAGCCTGCAATCTGCTCAACGCTGCCCATGCCTTGAAGAGCGCGGATGTTGGCGTTTACGGTATCCGAAAGGGTTCGAAGCTTAACCGCTGACGACGACTCGATGCAATCCAAACCCAAAATCTCAGTGACATGTGCCTGAAAAATAAGACGCTTGTTATTAAACCGCTTTTTTAGTAAATCTAACGCAATTGAATAATTAGCACTGCTGATTTCCAACGATGAAACACACTCCAGGGCTGGTCCTTTCAGGCACGATCGCAAATGCTGAAACTTCTCTACATCTGATAATCCTGAGTCGCTGTCAATGATTGACGAGAACATTGAAATGAAATCTGCATACTTTGTGTAGCCTCCGCTGAACTCTGGAAGCTTAAGCTCAGGCAACCGAATCCGGCTCTGAGACAATGTGTGATTGTCAGCAGATGCTTCATGCCTCATGGTCGAACACAAAGGCGATGATAACTTTCGCTTATTAAGTTCGCGGCGCAAGCTAGTCTCAACGAGTATTGATAATTCATCAAAAGATTCACGTAATTCACTCCCGATTTCATTATAATCCAGCTCTTCCAATGCGTAATGCATACTGTTGAATTGCTGCTGCGCGCTTTCAAGAGCCTTAAGCCGGATCGCCAACTCCTCTTCGCTGAGATGCCCAATATGCTCCGGAGCAATAGCTTTGGCCATCCGCTTCACTTGCTCGTTAATAGCCTTGGCCTTAGCTTTATAAAACGGAGCACCAAGTGACGGAACTGCAGGATTATTAATCACCTCAACAGTATTCGGCATGTTGAATATGATTTTGATTTTATATGTACACGCAAGTGAAATAAAGTTCTAGAGCCACTGAATGTCGGACACTTGCAAGCTATTGTTTAAAGCACAGAGTATGTCAATCACAATTCAGTTTATTGCCTCGAAAAACACTTTCATATATTACAGTTTTGTATGCACTGAATTCTTGCGATTTACTTTTTTTTGCAAGAGCAGCTGGTAACAACGTAACGATTTAATTGCACCAATATACCAAGGTCAAAAAAGGGCAAACACCTTGAGCACAAGCAAATGCAAAGCGAATCGGGAGCAGCAATAGCAATGCAGAGACGATTGCTGCAGCGGTAAAATGTTTCAAGAGACAAGAGAAGATAATGCGCGGGCGTCAATGCAGGTCAAACACCTTAATGCAACAGTGAACGCAAAAACGAATCGACAACAGCGAAAACGATAAAAGAGCGCGGGCGCGCTTTACTAACTCTATAAGTTAAATAATTTTTAATTATTTAAACAAATGCAGAGTATCACGTCGGGGTCACCAAATGTTGAGCTATTGAGCTTTTTCAATAGCTATCGAATTTCCGAAATGTCACTAAACAAATTATAAATGCTGCGAGATTTGCATTACTGAGTATAATATGTATATTTTAATTTGCCTTCGTGGCCGAACTTAAATTAATTAACAATTGTTTAAAGTTGTGTACTGCAACTAACCCTGATTTGGGCTGTGCAATAATAAACGATTTTTTCGTTTGTCGCGAAACAGACAAACGACCGAAGTTGAGCTACCGACGAACTTGATAAAACTGAGCGGCTGCAGAACTGCAGCAGCGGCTTGCACTCAGCTGAAGGCCAAGGGCAAACAATAGACAATGTAATAAACGAAATATAAGAGCTTATGCAAAACAATAGTTGGACTTTACGTTAAGTTGCTCTTATGCTGCGCAGAGCATGATAGGTTATAGCGATTAGAGATAAGAGTGTTATGGTTCTGTTGATGCTGGTTTTGGTTTAGTTAACTTCGTAACCAAACAATTATTATTATTATTATTATTATTATTATTTTTATTATTATTATTATTATTATTATTATTATTATTATTATTATTATTATTATTATTATTATTATTATTATTATTATTATTATAATTATTATTATTATTATTATTATTATTACTATTATTTTTATTATTATTATTATTATTATTATTATTATATTATTATTATTATTATTATTATTATATTATTATTATTATTATTATTATTATTATTATTATTATTATTATTATTATTATTATTATTATTATTATTATTATTATTATTATTATTCTTATTATTATTATTATTATTTTGATATTATTATTATTATTATTATTATTATTATTATTATTATTATTATTATTATTATATTATTATTATTATTATTTTATTATTATTATTATTATTATTATTATTATTATTATTATTATTATTATTGTTATTATTATTATTATTATTATTATTATTATTATTATTATTATTATTATTATTATTATTATTATTATTATATTATTATTATTATTATTATTATATTATTATTATTATTATTATTATTATTATTATTATTATTATGGAGTCGGGAGTTCTGCCGGTATGGTAAAGCGTCTGATTGGTTTTATCTGGAAAAGCCCAGCGTGATCCATATTCGACAAACTCCAAGCATCTCACCGCCTCCACGTGGCGACTCCGGAAACAGCTTCTTTATCTATCCAGATAAAGAGCTGGCTAAGGTGAGAAGGCGCTCCGCAGCTCAGCCATATTCGTGGCTAAGGCTGTCGGAGAAAATCCAGGACGCGACTGCACCCGGATCGGGCGGCATCCTGGTTAGCGTCTGACCCATAGTGGGCGGCTACTTTCTACGTCTTTCTCCGAATCGGTAGACAAAAAAGAAGATCCGTCGCCGATGACTAAGGCAATCCAACACCTGAGTACCCAGATTGAACCCCTGACGAAATGGCTGTTGGGCTAATGTTGCAGTCACCGCCGTCCTACTAAAACCTAGCGAGTCTTCAAGTACGTTCAAATCGCAACACCACTGAATTGGTGGTACAGGTGCAGTTGAGAGAACTCCTGCTTAGCGTCCGTCCTGGCTCTGAACAAAGGCACTCATAAGGTCTTTTGTCAACCCTTGCGTGGACCTCACTGCTTGCAAAGGGACCCACGGGGACATTACGGACGACTGTACATGTGCGACGAGATAGCGGCTTTAAGTTTGGACCCATATAGCATGAACAATAATGAAAACAACAAACTAAACGAAGAAACAGGAAAGAGTGAAGAAGGAGGAGCATTCAACAGAAGCAGCATGATCGCAAGGTCGCCTATACAAAGTGCAACGCGGGCAGAACCTCTGCCGCAGGGTACACCGCATGCGTTACAAGCGCTTGGGAGCCAGATTACATCCAGTGCAATGCTAGTAGATGTGCAATCGCCTTCGCGTAGCCAAAGTGAGATGCCAATTCACAGCTCACCCCGGCAGGCGCTGATAAGCAAGATGAGAGCGCTAGAGGATGAGACACTGGCACAGTGCAGATCAGTTCTGAGGAAGATGAAACACGCCATGCTCAGACAGCGAAACATAAGCATGGATGTCAAGGACGGCGCTTCGGAACTAAGTGAGCTTTTTGACGTGATGCAAAATTACAGGAAAAGCTGGATTATTGCCGAAAAGGAGAGATTGGTGGAGGCATACAAGGCTTCTACGCAGAAACCAGTTGAGGGAAACGAAACTCCGGTGTCGGTACCTAAGAGAGCCGCTACTAGCCCAGCAGCGCTAGACTCCAGCAGAAAAAAGAAAAATAAGAAGGATGACGTCGGTTTTCAAATTGTCTCACACAAAAAAGGAAAGCCGAAGAGCGACAAACAAAAGGAGACCGCACTATCAAGCACTAGGGCATCTGCTAAAAGTGGGGTTAACCAAAGGACAAGGACACGGCCCAGGCCCGACGCACTACTAGTTAAACCTGCAGAAGGCAAAAGCTACGCTGACGTACTTAAAAAACTACGAGAAAACATGAAGACAGAAGAAGCCGACAACGCCATACGCTCGGTAAGGAAAACAATGAAGGGGGACATGCTAGTAGAACTAGCAAAAGGAAGCAAAACGGACACCCTGTGTCAAACAATAAGAGACACAATCAAAGAGAATGGGTCAGTAAGGGTTATCAAACCAAAGACTAAGGTAGAAATCCGCGACTTGGACAGTCTGACAGAGGAGGAGGAAATCATTGTGGCAATAAAAGCGGCGGTAGGCGACGTATGTCAGGATTTTGAAGTACATCTGACAAAGGTCAACAGTTCGGAGCAAAAACGCGCCTTCGTCACCATGGCAACGGAAGACGCATTAAAATTACTAAAGGATCAGAGGATCAAAGTTGGGTGGACAAGATGCCGAATTAAATCATGCCTCGACATCAAACGTTGCTTTAAATGCCTTGGAGTGGGACACCTACAGAAGGATTGCAGGGGACCAGACCGGAGAGATGTATGCATGAGATGCTCGGAAAGAGGACATAAAATGAAGGACTGCACGAAAACGCCAAAGTGTTGTTTATGCACACAGGAAGGCCACAAAGAGACGAACCACATACCAGGAACGACCTACTGCAAAGCCGGACCCGGAAAGACCAAAAAGTGATAATTCTGCAAGCAAACCTACACAGAAGCCGGACAGCAGATGCTCTGCTATCCCAAATAGTCCTCGAACAGCAAGCAGATTTAGTTATAATCAGCGAGCAGTACAGGAACAAATCAAATGGATGCTGGCTAGAAGACGAATCGAAGACGGCCGCAATATGGTTCCCGGGCACAAGCAAGGCTGTTGTTCACAACTCAACGAAAGGAAGATGCTTCGTTCATGCACGCATAGAGAAGTACAACATAATGAGCTGTTACCTAACGCCAAACGATGACATCAACACTTTCAAAGAGAAACTAAATGACATCGAGGACGCGGCGTTGCAAATGAACGGAAACCTTATCATAGCAGGTGATTTTAACTCAAGAGCAGAAGAGTGGGGCATGCCCTCGACAAACTCAAGAGGCCGTAAGGTTGTCGATATGGCGGCAAGATTGGGACTTGTGGTCGCAAACGTCGGCTCAGCACCGACATTCAGACGGCCAGGAACCATTGGTACAATCCCGGATATAACGCTCGTCTCAGAAGGACTCGCAGGCCAAATCATAGACTGGAAGGTCTTAGATACCTACAATGGAAGCGATCATGAGTACATCTCGTTCGAACTCAAAGAACGCGACCACCCGACGTCAATAAACAACTGGAGACGCAGATGGAATGTAATCGGCTCACAGGACGATCCTATCCACGAAATAGACCGGCAAGCAAGGTAGAACGCGAGGGAGACATCGTCAACAAAACCATGACGATAATAAGAAAAGCCTGCGATGCCGCAATGCCTAGAACAGGCAACCCACACAGAGCAGGAAAAGAGGTCTATTGGTGGACGGATGAAATAAAAGCACTCAGGGAGACATGCATTAAGAATAGGCGCAAGCTTACCAGGGCAAGACGGAGAGGAAATTTCGCGATACAGGAAGCCCAGTTAAGATATCCAAGAAAAACCTTAGCATTGCCATTCGCAACAGCAAAAAGGAAAAATGGAAAGCACTATGCGATGACGTGAACATCGACCCTTGGGGGCTGGGATACAAAATCGTGATGAAAAAACTACGAAAGAGGAGTGCTACGCCAGACATTGAGGAAGAACAGATGGACAACATAGTCAAAACACTGTTTCCCACGCATGTCCCAAGACCCGCCAGGACAACACGTCGTACGACGGAAGCGCAAATAGAGCTTTTCACCAACGAGGAACTGACGAGGGCAGCTTATAGCCTAAAGAATAAGAAAGCCCAGGACCCGATAACATCCCTTCGGAAGTTCTGAAAGTTATTGCAGAAAGTCGGCCAAATGTACTGCTCGACATGTACAACGCGTGTATACTTAATGGGAGCTTTCACGATACCTGGAAAGTACAGCGACTAGTACTGATAGGGAAAGGAAAAGGAGACCCTACGACGCCATCCGCATACCGCCCTCTTTGCATGCTAGACACAGCAGGGAAACTCTTAGAAAAGATGATTAAGCCCCGATTAGCAGTGGCAGTAGAACGTGCTGGAGGTCTCTCTCCCAGGCAGTACGGCTTTAGACCAGGCAGGTCTACAATAGGAGCTATCCAAGAGGTGGTGAATGAGGCGCTCAAGACAAAACGAGGAAACCACTACTCGAGACCCATAACCCTGTTAGCAACGCTGGATGTAAAAAACGCGTTCAACAGCGTCAGATGGACAGATATGTTGGCAGCACTTGAGAGACGATCGCACATACCGGAATACCTAATGTGCATAATTGACAGCTACCTCAGCAACAGGAAATTAATATACAAGACCAGCTCAGGCGAAAAGTGTATAAATATAAACTCAGGAGCTGCACAAGGTTCCATTCTTGGGCCGGAACTCTGGAACATAAGCTATGATGAAATCCTCCGCATAGAAATGCCTGAAGACACTTTTCTAGTGGGGTACGCAGACGACATAGTAGCAGTGATCACGGCGCGGAACACAGAATACGCACAGAGGCTACTTACTCGGGTGATGGTACGAGTCAAGGACTGGCTGGACGCACACGGTTTGCAGCTAGCGACTGAAAAAACAGAGCTGATTGTAATAGCCGGTAGAAGAATCCCTCTAGAAGTGGATATGAGAGTCAACGACAGTCATATAAGGACACAAAAGGTGATCAAATATCTGGGCGTTAGACTAGATACCAAATTGACATTCGAGCCACATCTTCAGTACGTTAAAAAAAGAGCAGCCGAGGCAACGAGAAACCTCAGCAGGCTCATGGCAAATATCGGCGGACCAACTCAAGCAAGGAGAAAACTCTTGATGGAGATCAACAACTCCATTCTGCTATATGGAAGCGAAATCTGGGCAGAGACTTTGGAAACCAAAAGTAGGCTGAAGCCACTACTCGCTATTCAGAGAACGAGCGCACTGAGGATAAACAGTGCATACAGAACGGTGTCCGGCGCTGTCGCACTAGCCATCGCAGGCGTGATACCGATAGACCTCTTAGCTAAGGAACGAAAGACAATCTACGAGCTACGACAACTAGGACAATATTCTAGGCAAACCGCAGACACATGTAGACAGGCAACGTTAGCATTATGGCAAGAAAGATGGGCAGGCGAGAGCACAGGAAGATGGACAGCCAGGCTCATACCTAACCTTAAGGCATGGGTCGAACGTCAGAATGGGGACGTAGATTACTACATCACCCAAGTGCTTACAGGACATGGATATTTTAGTGCCTTTCTACACAAGATAGAGAAAAGCGCAGTAGCCAGCTGCGTGTATGGCGACGCCGAGATCGACAATGCTGAGCACACAATTTTTCACTGTGTGCGTTTCACATTAGAAAGAAGACGACTTATACAAGCGATCGGTCAAATAACACCGGACAACCTTGTGTCAAAGATGATCATCAGAGACGACAACTGGAAGAAAGTAGCGGCCTTCATCAGTCAAATCTTAAGAAGCAAGAAAAAAGACCTAGATGAGAGGTCGTAATAGGGTGTCTGGACGCAGATAAGAGCTTAGTGCTTAGATGTCTCATCTAATAACTAAGGCTCATGCTTCTATAAGAAAACGGCGCTTGGCGCATAAAGGCCCCACTTCGAAGTATTGCGAAAGCGTTTCCGAAGTGGAGAAAGGCCCAACGGGGAGGGGTTGTTTAGTGGGTATTCTACTATGTAGCGAGCCCCACACTCCCTAACTAAGACGTTAGTTGGAAGTGCGTAAATGCATTTTCCCCTCCCAACCCAAAAAAAAAAAAAAAAAATATATTATTATATTATATTATTATTATTATATTATTATTATTATTATTATTATTATTATTATTATTATTATTATATTATTAGTAGTATTATACGTATGATATCATGATAGATTTATTAGTATTCAAGTATTTACTATTATATGATCAGATATTATTATTCCCCCAGCGGACTGCCACCTTGTCGTGGTGGGGGGGCCCGAACCAAAGCACGTCAAGCCAGGCGTGTGTTGTGTCGCTAAGAGCAGTCCTAAGGGAAGGACCAAAGAAGCCGATGACAGCCAGTGTTGTTGTGTCGCTAAGAGCAGTCCTAAGGGAAGGAACCCTAAAATAAAACCAACGATGAGTGTCGATATAGGAGGAAAAGTTACGGTGCAGGGGGTCGGATCCCCAGTACCGGCGGCCGACAGGGGTGTTCGAGCGGGCCCCGGGGCGTCGAGATCATGCAACCGCGAAGCATCGGAGGTGGACCACTTGGCTGCTTGCTGATATAGAGACAAGTGAGCATGAGGTGCCGCAGCGGAAGCGCCAAACGACGAGATAAGAAAGGGGAGGGAATCAACCATTCAGAGAGTCCAGGTTGCAGAGGACTCCACCACGAGCTATTGGAGTCACGTTTGCCATCAATCAATTCTGCACCCAACCCTCAAAGGATGCCCAAGCTCTTCCCAGCCCATACTAATCAGACTGGGGAGACAGCTACCACCGTTAGTAAGGATACCCCACATAATACTACGAAGACCGGAAAGCCAAATCAGTCAACGAGAGCACAGATTGCGCAAGTTCGAAGGGAGGAAGAACACCTAATGGAAAGGTGCCTTGAGGTAGTTGCCAATATGAAGGCGGCAACGAACCGGCAGAAGAATATCTCCAACGATGTTAAGCATGGCCTTGCCACCTTGGAGGAAACGTTCTCAGCTATGAAGGCCTGCAGGTCAATTTGGGACGGCCTAGTGGAAGAAGAAAAAAAGAGTACACAAAATAAAGAGGAGGAAAAAACATACACGCCAACAGAGAAACGTTTAGCTTCTAGCCCTGCGGAGCAGAATGCTGAAAAACGCACTAAGACTGTGGAAACTAACCCAGAACGTTTGGTCATCTCGAAGAGGACAAAACGGGTGCTTAAGCTGGCAGCAAAAAAGAACGCCGAGGTTCTAGCTCCCTTGGCCAAGAAAGATGTCCCTAGGAATGAACCAGCTCCCGGGAAGAAAAAGAAGGGAAGGATGAAAGCCAGGACACGAACGGAGGCGATCTTGATTCGACCCGAGGGAGGTCAGTCTTATGCCGACATACTAAAGAAGATGAAAGACAAGGTGAACCCGGAAAGCACAGGCGTCCAAATAAGGACTATCCGAGAGACCCGAACTGGGGGAGTCTTACTCGAAATTGGACCAGGCTCCAAGAACAGTGTTGCCTTTCGGCACTCAATTGCGGCGGCGCTCGGTGGACAGGCAGCTGTTTCCTCCCTGAAACCTAGGTGCTCTATGGAGATCCGGGACATCGACTGTCTAACAGAGGTGGCCGATATTAAAGCAGCCCTTAAACGGGATGTGCCCAATCTTGGGGATGTTAAGGTTGGATTCATCCCCGGAACGATGAGGGGACAAAGGATGGCGGTGGTTGAGATGGATCAGTCCGATGCATCTCACTTCCTGGAGCGTGGTAAGATCCGCATTGGCTGGGTAAGCTGCCGACTGCGGGAAAGAATAACTGTGACGCGCTGCTACAGATGCCTTGGATATGGACATGTTGCCAAGGGGTGCAAGGGGCCCGATCGAAGCTCCATGTGCTATAAATGTGGGGCAGCTGGGCATAGAGGCAAGACGTGTAACGCGGCGGTACGCTGCTTCATATGTGCCGACAAAGGCATTAGCGAAGACGCGATTGGACACAAACCTGGGTCCGGAAACTGCAGAACGTTTAGAGAAGCGCTCCAGAAGGCCAGAGAGAAAACGCCATGATTCGCGTTCTCCAGGCAAACATGAATAGGTGCCGAACAGCCAACGACCTACTTCACCAGTTGGCAATAGAGAAGATGACCGACCTGCTACTGCTGAGTGAGCAGTATCGGAATGCGGAGTCCACCTCTTGGTTCTCCGATAACCTCGGTACTGCAGCTATCTGGGTGCTGGATCCTGGAAAGGTTCATGTCGCCAGTCATGGTCGAGGTGATGGATATGTCTGGGTGAGATGTGGTGCGGTGACCTTCTTTAGCTGCTATTTAACGCCTAACCAGACGATCGAAAGCTACAGAAGACAGCTGGATGGACTGGAAGATGCAGTGATGGGGTTTTCTGGACACAAGGTGGTGGCCGGAGACTTCAACGCGAAAGCCCTGGAATGGGGTATGCCCTACCCTGATGGCCGGGGTAAGCTCGTGCTGGAAATGGCTGCAAGAGCGGGGCTTATAGTTCTGAATATAGGAGACGCGACGACCTTTCGGAGGCCGGGATATGGGGAAACAATCCCAGATGTCTCGTTCGGCTCAGAGGGCCTCGGACCACTCGTCCAGGGCTGGAGGGTCATTGAGGACTACACTGGTAGTGACCACCAATACATAACATTTGATGTAAGAAACGGTGGCTCCCAGCGCAGGGAGACGCGAAGGCAATTCACTAGATGGAATCTGGCGAGGATGATGACCGAGGCTTTCCAGAGGAAAATTGATGGCGGCGCTGCATTGATGGAGGAGGTTAATCGGAATGGGGGCGTAACAGCGGAGACACTGACGGGTTCGACAATGAGTGTCATAAGGACGGCGTGTGAGGCATCCATGCCCCGCAGTAGGCCCCGACACGGTAAAAGACCTGTTTATTGGTGGACACCGGAGATAGCGGAACTGCGCAGGAGATGCCACAGGCTTCGACGTGCCGCGCAACGCGTTAGGAACCGAGTCGAAGCTAATGAAAGATCGGCTGACCATAAGGCTGCGAAAAAGGAACTGCGTCGAGCCATCAATCAGAGCAAGGCCCGTTGTTGGAGGGAGTTGGTGGAAGATGTAGACAGGGATCCCTGGGGACTGGGCTACAAACTCGTGACACAGAAGCTGGGGCTCTGAAACCTGTGGAACCCAAGAAGCCGCGTTGATGGAGAGCATTGTGATACTCGTTCCCAGCACACGATAAGGCCGCAGAGGCATTGGGGCCAAATTGAAGAAATCCCTCTGTTTACTCTGGAAGAACTGGAGCAGGCGGTCCTCACGATGAAGGATAAAAAGGCACCAGGCCCGGATGGGATACCAAGTGAGGTTCTGAAGCTAGTGTACCGACTGAACCCAGGACTCCTACTGCGCATGTATAATGCATGCTTGGTAGAGGGCGTATTCTACACAGGCTGGAAAACCGCAAGGCTGGCACTGATCAGCAAAGGAAAAGGCAATCCGGACTCTCCATCGTTTTACCGTCCGTTGTGTATGCTAGACACAGCGGGAAAGGTGATGGAAAAGCTGATGAAGTCTAGGCTAAAAACAGCAATTTGTAACGCCGGTGGGCTCTCGACGAGGCAGTACGGGTTTAGGTCGGGCAGGTCTACGAGGGATGCGGTTCTTGAGGTAGTTGCAGCGGTCAAAAGAGCCGAGGACCATAACCACTTCTCTCGACGAGTGGTTCTATTAGTAACTCTTGACGTTAAGAATGCGTTCAACTCGGAAAGTTGGACTGACATGATGGAGGCTCTGGAACACAGCTTCGGAGTGCCGGCGTACTTGCTCCGTATGATCGACTCCTACCTTTCGGATCGAGGACTCCTCTACGAGACCAAAGAGGGAGTTAAGAGAAAGGCGATCACATCGGGGGCGGCTCAGGGATCTATCCTAGGACCGGATCTATGGAACGCCACCTACGACGGACTACTGAGAGAGGAAATGCCAGAGGAGTCTTGCCTTATTGGGTATGCTGACGACGTTGCTGCACTGGTTGCAGCGCGGGATCTAGAACGAGCCCAACTTAAGCTCAACCAAGTGATGAGAATTGTTGGAAGTTGGATGACAAAGCATGGACTATCACTTGCATTACACAAGACGGAAGTTGTAGTCCTTACAAAGAAGAGAATACAGACGATCATCCCAGTGAGAGTCGGAGATGCTACAATCATGTCGAAACCTGCAGTAAAATATCTTGGAATGCTAATAGACACAAAACTGAGCTTCTACCAACAGATCAAGCAAGCGGCTGACAAGGCCGCGGGGGGCGTGGCTGCACTCAGTAGGCTAATGGCCAATGTTGGGGGCCCGTCTTCCAGCAAGCGCCGCTTGCTGATGAGCGCGGTTCAGTCGGTCTTGCTGTATGGAGCAGAGATCTGGGCCAACTCTATGGAAAAAGAAATGTACCGGATGAGGCTCGCACAGGTCCAACGAAGGGGGGCTTTGAGAGTGGCCTCGGCTTATCGCACGGTGTCGGAGCCTGCGGTTTTGGTGATCGCTGGAGTGACACCAATACACCTCCTTGCTAAGGAGCGGCGTGCTATCTTCTTAAGGAAAACTGCGTCCGACGGTGAAATAGCGCCCCAAGAAGACGAGAAAGCCCACACAATCCGCGAATGGCAGAGTCTCTGGCAGAGGGAAAGTCGAGGAAGATGGACGGCACGTCTCATCCCAGACGTGGAGCAGTGGATAACGAGGAAGCATGGCGAGGTAGATTTCTACCTGACACAGCTACTCTCGGGACACGGCTACTTTCGCCACTATCTTCATCGAATGGGAAAGGCAGAATCAGATGATTGTCTGTACTGTCCTAGAAGCAGAGACAACGCCGAACATGCTTTCTTTGTGTGTAAAAAATGGGAAAGGCAGCGAGTGATGCTAGCTCAGCAAGCAGAGAGCCAAATAACACCGGACACTATAGTAGCAGTGATGCTCCAGAGTGAGACGAATTGGAGAAGAGTGGCACAATACGTACAGAGGGTGCTAAGGACAAAGAAGGCCGATATGGACCGAGCTCAGGAGGAAATTGAGCTTGCAGCGAGCTTGAACACGCCGTGAGCACAACCCGGAACTACCCGCTTAGGCGAACAAAAATGTAATATGAGAAAGAAGAAGATGGCGATAAGGGCCACAGGAAGGATCTAGCCTGAAGTAATGTGTTAAACGGTTCCAGGCTAGTGTCCGAGGTGAGTCGATTTGGTCGACGGCAGGGGAGGGGTTTTAGTGGGTGCAAGCCCCACATGCCTCTCTGCAGCGGCAGATTGAGCGATGCGAAAAAAAAAAAAATTATTATTATTATTATTATTATTATTATTATTATTATATTATTATTATATTATTATTATTATTATTATTATATTATTATAGTGAATGATTATTATTAGTATATTATTAGTAGTATTTTTATTATATTATTATTATTATTTTATTATTATTATTTTATTATATTATTATTATTATTATTATTATTATTATTATTATTTTATTATTATTATTATAACTTATTATTATATTATTATTATTATTATTATATTATTATTATTATTATTATTATTAGGAGTCGGGAGTTCTGCCGGTATGGTAAAGCGTCTGATTGGTTTTATCTGGAAAAGCCCAGCGTGATCCATATTCGACAAACTCCAAGCATCTCACCGCCTCCACGTGGCGACTCCGGAAACAGCTTCTTTATCTATCCATGTAAAGAGCTGGCTAAGGTGAGAAGGCGCTCCGCAGCTCAGCCATATTCGTGGCTAAGGCTGTCGGAGAAAATCCAGGACGCGACTGCACCCGGATCGGGCGGCATCCTGGTTAGCGTCTGACCCATAGTGGGCGGCTACTTTCTACGTCTTTCTCCGAATCGGTAGACAAAAAAGAAGATCCGTCGCCGATGACTAAGGCAATCCAACACCTGAGTACCCAGATTGAACCCCTGACGAAATGGCTGTTGGGCTAATGTTGCAGTCACCGCCGTCCTACTAAAACCTAGCGAGTCTTCAAGTACGTTCAAATCGCAACACCACTGAATTGGTGGTACAGGTGCAGTTGAGAGAACTCCTGCTTAGCGTCCGTCCTGGCTCTGAACAAAGGCACTCATAAGGTCTTTTGTCAACCCTTGCGTGGACCTCACTGCTTGCAAAGGGACCCACGGGGACATTACGGACGACTGTACATGTGCGACCAGATAGCGGCTTTAAGTTTGGACCCATATAGCATGAACAATAATGAAAACAACAAACTAAACGAAGAAACAGGAAAGAGTGAAGAAGGAGGAGCATTCAACAGAAGCAGCATGATCGCAAGGTCGCCTATACAAAGTGCAACGCGGGCAGAACCTCTGCCGCAGGGTACACCGCATGCGTAACAAGCGCTTGGGAGCCAGATTACATCCAGTGCAATGCTAGTAGATGTGCAATCGCCTTCGCGTAGCCAAAGTGAGATGCCAATTCACAGCTCACCCCGGCAGGCGCTGATAAGCAAGATGAGAGCGCTAGAGGATGAGACACTGGCACAGTGCAGATCAGTTCTGAGGAAGATGAAACACGCCATGCTCAGACAGCGAAACATAAGCATGGATGTCAAGGACGGCGCTTCGGAACTAAGTGAGCTTTTTGACGTGATGCAAAATTACAGGAAAAGCTGGATTATTGCCGAAAAGGAGAGATTGGTGGAGGCATACAAGGCTTCTACGCAGAAACCAGTTGAGGGAAACGAAACTCCGGTGTCGGTACCTAAGAGAGCCGCTACTAGCCCAGCAGCGCTAGACTCCAGCAGAAAAAAGAAAAATAAGAAGGATGACGTCGGTTTTCAAATTGTCTCACACAAAAAAGGAAAGCCGAAGAGCGACAAACAAAAGGAGACCGCACTATCAAGCACTAGGGCATCTGCTAAAAGTGGGGTTAACCAAAGGACAAGGACACGGCCCAGGCCCGACGCACTACTAGTTAAACGTGCAGAAGGCAAAAGCTACGCTGACGTACTTAAAAAACTACGAGAAAACATGAAGACAGAAGAAGCCGACAACGCCATACGCTCGGTAAGGAAAACAATGAAGGGGGACATGCTAGTAGAACTAGCAAAAGGAAGCAAAACGGACACCCTGTGTCAAACAATAAGAGACACAATCAAAGAGAATGGGTCAGTAAGGGTTATCAAACCAAAGACTACGGTAGAAATCCGCGACTTGGACAGCCTGACAGAGGAGGAGGAAATCATTGTGGCAATAAAAGCGGCGGTAGGCGACGTATGTCAGGATTTTGAAGTACATCTGACAAAGGTCAACAGTTCGGAGCAAAAACGCGCCTTCGTCACCATGGCAACGGAAGACGCATTAAAATTACTAAAGGATCAGAGGATCAAAGTTGGGTGGACAAGATGCCGAATTAAATCATGCCTCGACATCAAACGTTGCTTTAAATGCCTTGGAGTTGGACACCTACAGAAGGATTGCAGGGGACCAGACCGGAGAGATGTATGCATGAGATGCTCGGAAAGAGGACATAAAATGAAGGACTGCACGAAAACGCCAAAGTGTTGTTTATGCACACAGGAAGGCCACAAAGAGACGAACCACATACCAGGAACGACCTACTGCAAAGCCGGACCCGGAAAGACCAAAAAGTGATAATTCTGCAAGCAAACCTACACAGAAGCCGGACAGCAGATGCTCTGCTAAGCAGATTTAGTTATAATCAGCGAGCAGTACAGGAACAAATCAAATGGATGCTGGCTAGAAGACGAATCGAAGACGGCCGCAATATGGTTCCCGGGCACAATCAAGGCTGTTGTTCACAACTCAACGAAAGGAAGATGCTTCGTTCATGCACGCATAGAGAATAAAAGCACTCAGGGAGACATGCATTAAGAATAGGCGCAAGCATACCAGGGCAAGACGGAGAGGAAATTTCGCGATACAGGAAGCCCAGTTTAAGATATCCAAGAAAAACCTTAGCATTGCCATTCGCATCAGCAAAAAGGAAAAAAGGAAAGCACTATGCGATGACGTGAACATCGACCCTTGGGGGCTGGGATACAAAATCGTGATGAAAAAACTACGAAAGAGGAGTGCTACGCCAGACATTGAGGAAGAACAGATGGACAACATAGTCAAAACACTGTTTCCCACGCATGTCCCAAGACCCTCCAAGACAACACGTCGTACGACGGAAGCGCAAATAGAGCTTTTCACCAACGAGGAACTGACGAGGGCAGCTTATAGCCTAAAGAATAAGAAAGCCCCAGGACCCGATAACATCCCTTCGGAAGTTCTGAAAGTTATTGCAGAAAGTCGGCCAAATGTACTGCTCGACATGTACAACGCGTGTATACTTAATGGGAGCTTTCACGATACCTGGAAAGTACAGCGACTAGTACTGATAGGGAAAGGAAAAGGAGACCCTACGACGCCATCCGCATACCGCCCTCTTTGCATGCTAGACACGGCAGGGAAACTCTTAGAAAATTACTACATCACCCAAGTGCTTACAGGACATGGATATTTTAGTGCCTTTCTACACAAGATAGAGAAAAGCGCAGTAGCCAGCTGCGTGTATGGCGACGCCGAGATCGACAATGCTGAGCACACAATTTTTCACTGTGTGCGTTTCACATTAGAAAGAAGACGACTTATACAAGCGATCGGTCAAATAACACCGGACAACCTTGTGTCATAGATGATCATCAGAGACTGGAAGAAAGTAGCGGCCTTCATCAGTCAAATCATAAGAAGCAAGAAAAAAGACCTAGATGAGAGGTCGTAATAGGGTGTCTGGACGCAGATAAGAGCTTAGTGCTTAGATGTCTCATCTAATAACTAAGGCTCATGCTTCTATAAGAAAACGGCGCTTGGCGCATAAAGGCCCCACTTCGAAGTATTGCGAAAGCGTTTCCGAAGTGGAGAAAGGCCTAACGGGGGGGGGGGGGGGGGGGGTGGTGTTTAGTGGGTATTCTACTATGTAGCGAGCCCCACACTCCATAACTAAGACGTTAGTTGGAAGTGCGTAAATGCAATTTCCCCTCCCAACCCAAAAATAAAAAAATAAATAAATTATTATTATTATTATTATTATTATTATTATTATTATTATTATTATTATTATTATTATTATTATTATTAGTATTATTATTATTATTATTATTATTATTATTATTATATTATTATTATTATTATTATTATTGTGTCGATATAGGAGGAAAAGTTACGGTGCAGGGGGTCGGATTCCCAGTACCGGCGGCCGACAGGGGTGTTCGAGCGGGCCCCGGGGCGTCGAGATCATGCAACCGCGAAGCATCGGAGGTGGACCACTTGGCCTGCGTTGCTGATATAGAGACAAGTGAGCATGAGGTGCCGCCAGCGGAAGCGCCAAACGACGAGATAAGAAAAGGGGAGGGAAATCAACCATTTCAGAGAAGTTCCAGGTTGCAGAGGACTCCACCACGAGCTATTGGAGTCACGGTTTTGCCATCAATCAATTCTGCACCCAACCCTCAAAGGATGCCCAAGCTCTTCCCAGCCCATACTAATCAGACTGGGGAGACAGCTACCACCGTTAGTAAGGATACCCCACATAATACTACGAAGACCGGAAAGCCAAATCAGTCAACGAGAGCACAGATTGCGCAAGTTCGAAGGGAGGAAGAACACCTAATGGAAAGGTGCCTTGAGGTAGTTGCCAATATGAAGGCGGCAACGAACCGGCAGAAGAATATCTCCAACGATGTTAAGCATGGCCTTGCCACCTTGGAGGAAACGTTCTCAGCTATGAAGGCCTGCAGGTCAATTTGGGACGGCCTAGTGGAAGAAGAAAAAAGAGCACACAAAATAAAGAGGAGGAAAAAACATACACGCCAACAGAGAAACGTTTAGCTTCTAGCCCTGCGGAGCAGAATGCTGAAAAACGCACTAAGACTGTGGAAACTAACCCAGAACGTTTGGTCATCTCGAAGAGGACAAAACGGGTGCTTAAGCTGGCAGCAAAAAAGAACGCCGAGGTTCTAGCTCCCTTGGCCAAGAAAGATGTCCCTAGGAATGAACCAGCTCCCGGGAAGAAAAAGAAGGGAAGGATGAAAGCCAGGACACGAACGGAGGCGATCTTGATTCGACCCGAGGGAGGTCAGTCTTATGCCGACATACTAAAGAAGATGAAAGACAAGGTGAACCCGGAAAGCACAGGCGTCCAAATAAGGACTATCCGAGAGACCCGAACTGGGGGAGTCTTACTCGAAATTGGACCAGGCTCCAAGAACAGTGTTGCCTTTCGGCACTCAATTGCGGCGGCGCTCGGTGGACAGGCAGCTGTTTCCTCCCTGAAACCTAGGTGCTCTATGGAGATCCGGGACATCGACTGTCTAACAGAGGTGGCCGATATTAAAGCAGCCCTTAAACGGGATGTGCCCAATCTTGGGGATGTTAAGGTTGGATTCATCCCCGGAACGATGAGGGGACAAAGGATGGCGGTGGTTGAGATGGATCAGTCCGATGCATCTCACTTCCTGGAGCGTGGTAAGATCCGCATTGGCTGGGTAAGCTGCCGACTGCGGGAAAGAATAACTGTGACGCGCTGCTACAGATGCCTTGGATATGGACATGTTGCCAAGGGGTGCAAGGGGCCCGATCGAAGCTCCATGTGCTATAAATGTGGGGCAGCTGGGCATAGAGGCAAGACGTGTAACGCGGCGGTACGCTGCTTCATATGTGCCGACAAAGGCATTAGCGAAGACGCGATTGGACACAAACCTGGGTCCGGAAACTGCAGAACGTTTAGAGAAGCGCTCCAGAAGGCCAGAGAGAAAACGCCATGATTCGCGTTCTCCAGGCAAACATGAATAGGTGCCGAACAGCCAACGACCTACTTCACCAGTTGGCAATAGAGAAGATGACCGACCTGCTACTGCTGAGTGAGCAGTATCGGAATGCGGAGTCCACCTCTTGGTTCTCCGATAACCTCGGTACTGCAGCTATCTGGGTGCTGGATCCTGGAAAGGTTCATGTCGCCAGTCATGGTCGAGGTGATGGATATGTCTGGGTGAGATGTGGTGCGGTGACCTTCTTTAGCTGCTATTTAACGCCTAACCAGACGATCGAAAGCTACAGAAGACAGCTGGATGGACTGGAAGATGCAGTGATGGGGTTTTCTGGACACAAGGTGGTGGCCGGAGACTTCAACGCGAAAGCCCTGGAATGGGGTATGCCCTACCCTGATGGCCGGGGTAAGCTCGTGCTGGAAATGGCTGCAAGAGCGGGGCTTATAGTTCTGAATATAGGAGACGCGACGACCTTTCGGAGGCCGGGATATGGGGAAACAATCCCAGATGTCTCGTTCGGCTCAGAGGGCCTCGGACCACTCGTCCAGGGCTGGAGGGTCATTGAGGACTACACTGGTAGTGACCACCAATACATAACATTTGATGTAAGAAACGGTGGCTCCCAGCGCAGGGAGACGCGAAGGCAATTCACTAGATGGAATCTGGCGAGGATGATGACCGAGGCTTTCCAGAGGAAAATTGATGGCGGCGCTGCATTGATGGAGGAGGTTAATCGGAATGGGGGCGTAACAGCGGAGACACTGACGGGTTCGACAATGAGTGTCATAAGGACGGCGTGTGAGGCATCCATGCCCCGCAGTAGGCCCCGACACGGTAAAAGACCTGTTTATTGGTGGACACCGGAGATAGCGGAACTGCGCAGGAGATGCCACAGGCTTCGACGTGCCGCGCAACGCGTTAGGAACCGAGTCGAAGCTAATGAAAGATCGGCTGACCATAAGGCTGCGAAAAAGGAACTGCGTCGAGCCATCAATCAGAGCAAGGCCCGTTGTTGGAGGGAGTTGGTGGAAGATGTAGACAGGGATCCCTGGGGACTGGGCTACAAACTCGTGACACAGAAGCTGGGGGCTCTGAAACCTGTGGAACCCAAAGAAGCCGCGTTGATGGAGAGCATTGTTGATACTCTGTTTCCCCAGCACACGATAAGGCCGCAGAGGCATTGGGGCCAAATTGAAGAAATCCCTCTGTTTACTCTGGAAGAACTGGAGCAGGCGGTCCTCACGATGAAGGATAAAAAGGCACCAGGCCCGGATGGGATACCAAGTGAGGTTCTGAAGCTAGTGTACCGACTGAACCCAGGACTCCTACTGCGCATGTATAATGCATGCTTGGTAGAGGGCGTATTCTACACAGGCTGGAAAACCGCAAGGCTGGCACTGATCAGCAAAGGAAAAGGCAATCCGGACTCTCCATCGTCCTACCGTCCGTTGTGTATGCTAGACACAGCGGGAAAGGTGATGGAAAAGCTGATGAAGTCTAGGCTAAAAACAGCAATTTGTAACGCCGGTGGGCTCTCGACGAGGCAGTACGGGTTTAGGTCGGGCAGGTCTACGAGGGATGCGGTTCTTGAGGTAGTTGCAGCGGTCAAAAGAGCCGAGGACCATAACCACTTCTCTCGACGAGTGGTTCTATTAGTAACTCTTGACGTTAAGAATGCGTTCAACTCGGCCAGTTGGACAGACATGATGGAGGCTCTGGAACACAGCTTCGGAGTGCCGGCGTACTTGCTCCGTATGATCGACTCCTACCTTTCGGATCGAGGACTCCTCTACGAGACCAAAGAGGGAGTTAAGAGAAAGGCGATCACATCGGGGGCGGCTCAGGGATCTATCCTAGGACCGGATCTATGGAACGCCACCTACGACGGACTACTGAGAGAGGAAATGCCAGAGGAGTCTTGCCTTATTGGGTATGCTGACGACGTTGCTGCACTGGTTGCAGCGCGGGATCTAGAACGAGCCCAACTTAAGCTCAACCAAGTGATGAGAATTGTTGGAAGTTGGATGACAAAGCATGGACTATCACTTGCATTACACAAGACGGAAGTTGTAGTCCTTACAAAGAAGAGAATACAGACGATCATCCCAGTGAGAGTCGGAGATGCTACAATCATGTCGAAACCTGCAGTAAAATATCTTGGAATGCTAATAGACACAAAACTGAGCTTCTACCAACAGATCAAGCAAGCGGCTGACAAGGCCGCGGGGGGCGTGGCTGCACTCAGTAGGCTAATGGCCAATGTTGGGGGCCCGTCTTCCAGCAAGCGCCGCTTGCTGATGAGCGCGGTTCAGTCGGTCTTGCTGTATGGAGCAGAGATCTGGGCCAACTCTATGGAAAAAGAAATGTACCGGATGAGGCTCGCACAGGTCCAACGAAGGGGGGCTTTGAGAGTGGCCTCGGCTTATCGCACGGTGTCGGAGCCTGCGGTTTTGGTGATCGCTGGAGTGACACCAATACACCTCCTTGCTAAGGAGCGGCGTGCTATCTTCTTAAGGAAAACTGCGTCCGACGGTGAAATAGCGCCCCAAGAAGACGAGAAAGCCCACACAATCCGCGAATGGCAGAGTCTCTGGCAGAGGGAAAGTCGAGGAAGATGGACGGCACGTCTCATCCCAGACGTGGAGCAGTGGATAACGAGGAAGCATGGCGAGGTAGATTTCTACCTGACACAGCTACTCTCGGGACACGGCTACTTTCGCCACTATCTTCATCGAATAGGAAAGGCAGAATCAGATGATTGTCTGTACTGTCCTAGAAGCAGAGACAACGCCGAACATGCTTTCTTTGTGTGTAAAAAATGGGAAAGGCAGCGAGTGATGCTAGCTCAGCAAGCAGAGAGCCAAATAACACCGGACACTATAGTAGCAGTGATGCTCCAGAGTGAGACGAATTGGAGAAGAGTGGCACAATACGTACAGAGGGTGCTAAGGACAAAGAAGGCCGATATGGACCGAGCTCAGGAGGAAATTGAGCTTGCAGCGAGCTTGAACACGCCGTGAGCACAACCCGGAACTACCCGCTTAGGCGAACAAAAATGTAATATGAGAAAGAAGAAGATGGCGATAAGGGCCACAGGAAGGATCTAGCCTGAAGTAATGTGTTAAACGGTTCCAGGCTAGTGTCCGAGGTGAGTCGATTTGGTCGACGGCAGGGGAGGGGTTTTAGTGGGTGCAAGCCCCACATACCTCTCTGCAGCGGCAGATTGAGAGATGCGCACAGGCATTCCCCCCCGAAAAAAAAAAAAAATTATTATATATTATATATTATTATATTATTATTATTATTATTATTATTATTATTATTATTATTATTATTATTATTATTATTATTATGTGAATGATATTATTCTTATTATTATTATTATTAGTAGTTTTTTTTATTATTATTATTATTATTATTATTATTATTATTATTATTATTATTATTATTATTATTATTATTATTATTATTATTATTATTATTATTATTATTATTATTTTTATTATTATTAGTATTATTATTATAATGATTATTATTATTATTATTATTATTATTATTATTATTATTATTATTATTATTATTATTATTATTATTATATATTCTAATATTATTATTATATATTATTATTATTATGATAATGATTATTTTTATTGGTATTATTAGTATTATTATTATTATTATTATTATTATTATTATTATTATTTTTATTATTATTATTATTATTATTATTATGGAGTCGGGAGTTCTGCCGGTATGGTAAAGCGTCTGATTGGTTTTATCTGGAAAAGCCCAGCGTGATCCATATTCGACAAACTCCAAGCATTTCACCGCCTCCACGTGGCGACTCCGGAAACAGCTTCTTTATCTATCCAGATAAAGAGCTGGCTAAGGTGAGAAGGCGCTCCGCAGCTCAGCCATATTCGTGGCTAAGGCTGTCGGAGAAAATCCAGGACGCGACTGCACCCGGATCGGGCGGCATCCTGGTTAGCGTCTGACCCATAGTGGGCGGCTACTTTCTACGTCTTTCTCCGAATCGGTAGACAAAAAAGAAGATCCGTCGCCGATGACTAAGGCAATCCAACACCTGAGTACCCAGATTGAACCCCTGACGAAATGGCTGTTGGGCTAATGTTGCAGTCACCGCCGTCCTACTAAAACCTAGCGAGTCTTCAAGTACGTTCAAATCGCAACACCACTGAATTGGTGGTACAGGTGCAGTTGAGAGAACTCCTGCTTAGCGTCCGTCCTGGCTCTGAACAAAGGCACTCATAAGGTCTTTTGTCAACCCTTGCGTGGACCTCACTGCTTGCAAAGGGACCCACGGGGACATTACGGACGACTGTACATGTGCGACGAGATAGCGGCTTTAAGTTTGGACCCATATAGCATGAACAATAATGAAAACAACAAACTAAACGAAGAAACAGGAAAGAGTGAAGAAGGAGGAGCATTCAACAGAAGCAGCATGATCGCAAGGTCGCCTATACAAAGTGCAACGCGGGCAGAACCTCTGCCGCAGGGTACACCGCATGCGTTACAAGCGCTTGGGAGCCAGATTACATCCAGTGCAATGCTAGTAGATGTGCAATCGCCTTCGCGTAGCCAAAGTGAGATGCCAATTCACAGCTCACCCCGGCAGGCGCTGATAAGCAAGATGAGAGCGCTAGAGGATGAGACACTGGCACAGTGCAGATCAGTTCTGAGGAAGATGAAACACGCCATGCTCAGACAGCGAAACATAAGCATGGATGTCAAGGACGGCGCTTCGGAACTAAGTGAGCTTTTTGACGTGATGCAAAATTACAGGAAAAGCTGGATTATTGCCGAAAAGGAGAGATTGGTGGAGGCATACAAGGCTTCTACGCAGAAACCAGTTGAGGGAAACGAAACTCCGGTGTCGGTACCTAAGAGAGCCGCTACTAGCCCAGCAGCGCTAGACTCCAGCAGAAAAAAGAAAAATAAGAAGGATGACGTCGGTTTTCAAATTGTCTCACACAAAAAAGGAAAGCCGAAGAGCGACAAACAAAAGGAGACCGCACTATCAAGCACTAGGGCATCTGCTAAAAGTGGGGTTAACCAAAGGACAAGGACACGGCCCAGGCCCGACGCACTACTAGTTAAACCTGCAGAAGGCAAAAGCTACGCTGACGTACTTAAAGAACTACGAGAAAACATGAAGACAGAAGAAGCCGACAACGCCATACGCTCGGTAAGGAAAACAATGAAGGGGGACATGCTAGTAGAACTAGCAAAAGGAAGCAAAACGGACACCCTGTGTCAAACAATAAGAGACACAATCAAAGAGAATGGGTCAGTAAGGGTTATCAAACCAAAGACTAAGGTAGAAATCCGCGACTTGGACAGTCTGACAGAGGAGGAGGAAATCATTGTGGCAATAAAAGCGGCGGTAGGCGACGTATGTCAGGATTTTGAAGTACATCTGACAAAGGTCAACAGTTCGGAGCAAAAACGCGCCTTCGTCACCATGGCAACGGAAGACGCATTAAAATTACTAAAGGATCAGAGGATCAAAGTTGGGTGGACAAGATGCCGAATTAAATCATGCCTCGACATCAAACGTTGCTTTAAATGCCTTGGAGTGGGACACCTACAGAAGGATTGCAGGGGACCAGACCGGAGAGATGTATGCATGAGATGCTCGGAAAGAGGACATAAAATGAAGGACTGCACGAAAACGCCAAAGTGTTGTTTATGCACACAGGAAGGCCACAAAGAGACGAACCACATACCAGGAACGACCTACTGCAAAGCCAGACCCGGAAAGACCAAAAAGTGATAATTCTGCAAGCAAACCTACACAGAAGCCGGACAGCAGATGCTCTGCTATCCCAAATAGTCCTCGAACAGCAAGCAGATTTAGTTATAATCAGCGAGCAGTACAGGAACAAATCAAATGGATGCTGGCTAGAAGACGAATCGAAGACGGCCGCAATATGGTTCCCGGGCACAAGCAAGGCTGTTGTTCACAACTCAACGAAAGGAAGATGCTTCGTTCATGCACGCATAGAGAAGTACAACATAATGAGCTGTTACCTAACGCCAAACGATGACATCAACACTTTCAAAGAGAAACTAAATGACATCGAGGACGCGGCGTTGCAAATGAACGGAAACCTTATCATAGCAGGTGATTTTAACTCAAGAGCAGAAGAGTGGGGCATGCCCTCGACAAACTCAAGAGGCCGTAAGGTTGTCGATATGGCGGCAAGATTGGGACTTGTGGTCGCAAACGTCGGCTCAGCACCGACATTCAGACGGCCAGGAACCATTGGTACAATCCCGGATATAACGCTCGTCTCAGAAGGACTCGCAGGCCAAATCATAGACTGGAAGGTCTTAGATACCTACAATGGAAGCGATCATGAGTACATCTCGTTCGAACTCAAAGAAACGCGACCACCCGACGTCAATAAAACAACTGGGAGACGCAGATGGAATGTAAATCGGCTCAACAGGACGATCCTTATCCACGAAATAGACCGGCAAGCAAGGGTAGAACGCGAGGGAGACATCGTCAACAAAACCATGACGATAATAAGAAAAGCCTGCGATGCCGCAATGCCTAGAACAGGCAACCCACACAGAGCAGGAAAAGAGGTCTATTGGTGGACGGATGAAATAAAAGCACTCAGGGAGACATGCATTAAGAATAGGCGCAAGCTTACCAGGGCAAGACGGAGAGGAAATTTCGCGATACAGGAAGCCCAGTTTAAGATATCCAAGAAAAACCTTAGCATTGCCATTCGCAACAGCAAAAAGGAAAAATGGAAAGCACTATGCGATGACGTGAACATCGACCCTTGGGGGCTGGGATACAAAATCGTGATGAAAAAACTACGAAAGAGGAGTGCTACGCCAGACATTGAGGAAGAACAGATGGACAACATAGTCAAAACACTGTTTCCCACGCATGTCCCAAGACCCGCCAGGACAACACGTCGTACGACGGAAGCGCAAATAGAGCTTTTCACCAACGAGGAACTGACGAGGGCAGCTTATAGCCTAAAGAATAAGAAAGCCCCAGGACCCGATAACATCCCTTCGGAAGTTCTGAAAGTTATTGCAGAAAGTCGGCCAAATGTACTGCTCGACATGTACAACGCGTGTATACTTAATGGGAGCTTTCACGATACCTGGAAAGTACAGCGACTAGTACTGATAGGGAAAGGAAAAGGAGACCCTACGACGCCATCCGCATACCGCCCTCTTTGCATGCTAGACACAGCAGGGAAACTCTTAGAAAAGATGATTAAGCCCCGATTAGCAGTGGCAGTAGAACGTGCTGGAGGTCTCTCTCCCAGGCAGTACGGCTTTAGACCAGGCAGGTCTACAATAGGAGCTATCCAAGAGGTGGTGAATGAGGCGCTCAAGACAAAACGAGGAAACCACTACTCGAGACCCATAACCCTGTTAGCAACGCTGGATGTAAAAAACGCGTTCAACAGCGTCAGATGGACAGATATGTTGGCAGCACTTGAGAGACGATCGCACATACCGGAATACCTAATGTGCATAATTGACAGCTACCTCAGCAACAGGAAATTAATATACAAGACCAGCTCAGGCGAAAAGTGTATAAATATAAACTCAGGAGCTGCACAAGGTTCCATTCTTGGGCCGGAACTCTGGAACATAAGCTATGATGAAATCCTCCGCATAGAAATGCCTGAAGACACTTTTCTAGTGGGGTACGCAGACGACATAGTAGCAGTGATCACGGCGCGGAACACAGAATACGCACAGAGGCTACTTACTCGGGTGATGGTACGAGTCAAGGACTGGCTGGACGCACACGGTTTGCAGCTAGCGACTGAAAAAACAGAGCTGATTGTAATAGCCGGTAGAAGAATCCCTCTAGAAGTGGATATGAGAGTCAACGACAGTCATATAAGGACACAAAAGGTGATCAAATATCTGGGCGTTAGACTAGATACCAAATTGACATTCGAGCCACATCTTCAGTACGTTAAAAAAAGAGCAGCCGAGGCAACGAGAAACCTCAGCAGGCTCATGGCAAATATCGGCGGACCAACTCAAGCAAGGAGAAAACTCTTGATGGAGATCAACAACTCCATTCTGCTATACGGAAGCGAAATCTGGGCAGAGACTTTGGAAACCAAAAGTAGGCTGAAGCCACTACTCGCTATTCAGAGAACGAGCGCACTGAGGATAAACAGTGCATACAGAACGGTGTCCGGCGCTGTCGCACTAGCCATCGCAGGCGTGATACCGATAGACCTCTTAGCTAAGGAACGAAAGACAATCTACGAGCTACGACAACTAGGACAATATTCTAGGCAAACCGCAGACACATGTAGACAGGCAACGTTAGCATTATGGCAAGAAAGATGGGCAGGCGAGAGCACAGGAAGATGGACAGCCAGGCTCATACCTAACCTTAAGGCATGGGTCGAACGTCAGAATGGGGACGTAGATTACTACATCACCCAAGTGCTTACAGGACATGGATATTTTAGTGCCTTTCTACACAAGATAGAGAAAAGCGCAGTAGCCAGCTGCGTGTATGGCGACGCCGAGATCGACAATGCTGAGCACACAATTTTTCACTGTGTGCGTTTCACATTAGAAAGAAGACGACTTATACAAGCGATCGGTCAAATAACACCGGACAACCTTGTGTCAAAGATGATCATCAGAGACGACAACTGGAAGAAAGTAGCGGCCTTCATCAGTCAAATCTTAAGAAGCAAGAAAAAAGACCTAGATGAGAGGTCGTAATAGGGTGTCTGGACGCAGATAAGAGCTTAGTGCTTAGATGTCTCATCTAATAACTAAGGCTCATGCTTCTATAAGAAAACGGCGCTTGGCGCATAAAGGCCCCACTTCGAAGTATTGCGAAAGCGTTTCCGAAGTGGAGAAAGGCCTAACGGGGAGGGGTTGTTTAGTGGGTATTCTACTATGTAGCGAGCCCCACACTCCCTAACTAAGACGTTAGTTGGAAGTGCGTAAATGCATTTTCCCCCTCCCAACCCAAAAAAAAAAATAATAATAAAATAAATATTATTATATTATATTATTATTATTATTATTATTATTATTATTATTATTATTATTATTATTATTTATATTATTATATTATTATTATTATTATTATTATTATTATATTATTATTATTATTATTATTATATTATTATTATTATTATTATTATTATTATGATTATTATATTATTATTATTATTATTATTATGATTATTATTATTATATATTATTATTATTATTATTATTATTATTATTATTATGATAATGATTATTTCTATTAGTATTATTATTATTATTATTAATATTATTATTATTATTATTATCATGATTATCATTATTATCATTATTATTATCATTATTATCATTATTATTATTATTATTATTACTTATTATTTTTATCATTATTATTATTATATTATTATTATTATTATTATTATTATTATTATTATTATTATTATGATTATTTTTATTATTATTATTATTATTATTATTATATTATTATCATTATCATTATCATTATTAATATTTTTATTATTATTATTATTATTATTATTATTATTATTATTATTATTATTATTATTATCATTACCATCTACACAGAAGCCGGACAGCAGATGCTCTGCTATCCCAAATAGTCCTCGAACAGCAAGCAGATTTAGTTATAATCAGCGAGCAGTACAGGAACAAATCAAATGGATGCTGGCTAGAATACGAATCGAAGACGGCCGCAATATGGTTCCCGGGCACAAGCAAGGCTGTTGTTCACAACTCAACGAAAGGAAGATGCTTCTTTCATGCACGCATAGAGAAGTACAACATAATGAGCTGTTACCTAACGCCAAACGATGACATCAACACTTTCAAAGAGAAACTAAATGACATCGAGGACGCGGCGTTGCAAATGAACGGAAACCTTATCATAGCAGGTGATTTTAACTCAGGAGCAGAAGAGTGGGGCATGCCCTCGACAAACTCAAGAGGCCGTAAGGTTGTCGATATGGCGGCAAGATTGGGACTTGTGGTCGCAAACGTCGCACAGTGGGGCCATTTGAGTTTTTTCATATCAAAAATCATAACTTTTGAACCAAATGAGATAATCGATCAATTTAAAAAGCATATGATATATAATTGATCAACCTATAAAATGAGCGTTTGAAATGAATTCTACGATTTTTCTGTGCCTATTTATGGGTATGCAAAGTTGAAATTTGTGGAAAAATCAACTTTACGGGAAGGAAAAAAAATATTTTTCTAATTGTTTGATTTATATTGTTTCGTTTTAATGGTTTTTATAATCTAAAATTAATATTAAAATAATTAAAAATAATTTTTATTTTTTTTTATTTTTTTATTAATATTTTGTAAAATATTCGTCACAATCCGTAAAAGATGGTATATCTAAAAGAGAAATCATCTCTGAACTATAAGTATTTTCTAATTCTTTTCGTGACCTAACATGCCTCAGTGATGAAATTAGTGGATCTAAAGATGCTGCTAACATGTTGAAGAGGTCCTCATTTTGTCTCACCCTTGAAGCTTTGAAAGTGTTTAGCAATCTGTATTCCGTAGATAAATCATTTGTTGAATCAGCGAGTTTCCTCTTTCTTGTTAAATTTGAACACTCTTCCATGCCTTTAGTCGGCCTTCCTCTTGCTCGTCCGGTGGATGTGCTGGGTTCATCTTCTGTTAATGTACCCAGGATGGTATCACTACTAAGCCAGTCCTGGTGTTTGGTGTTGAATCTCTCAGTCATTCTGTTTGTTTTTATCCATCGTGAGTTTAGACTGGCATACATCATGCAGAGTTTATTTTTATATCTTCGCTTCTCTGTATATTGCCGTATAAACTATCAAGTTCTTGAAGGCAGCTTCCGTGAAACTTTGTAATGTGGTTGACTTCCTAAACAGGTCAAATAATTTATGGTTGCTCAACGACATGTTTGAAGTGTAAAACAGTACTTGTCTCGCCAACTTTCAGTCGTAGACTAATCCAGGATTATAGTTTTTTTTTCATTATATAGTCTAATCTATTACCTGATATATACCGTTTGGATTAAGGGTTCAAGAAAAGAGTTAGTTTTCATGCCTAACAAATTAACCTATTGTTTGTATAAGTCCAGGTCAATAAGGTCAATTTATGCAATTGGGTACTTGGCACGTGTCCGAATAAGATTTGTGCCTACCTGAATGGGATGTGTGACTAGTTGTACGCCAACGCAATTTCTGTATTCGGTGCGTACCTGGTAATTTATTTGTATATCCTGTAACTGCACCTGAATTTAGGGACCAGGATTTGACAAATGATCTCAGGTAAGCATTACAGAATGAAAAACAAAAGTCAAGTATCTTCACAATAACGAACGTAACAACAACAACAAAAATGGGTTTTCACGGTTATATGTCATAAATTGCCCAAAAATGCATGCAACACATTTTTTTCCTATGACTTTTTTCACTTTTTTTACATTTAAAAAAAAGGGGCAAAAACGGGCACATGAAACTTTTTGCATTTAATAGAGGAATAATCAAAGAAATTAATTTTAAAAAATAGCCGATATAATGTGATATAATTTTTTTTATTTTCCATCAAAGTTGAGAAATAGTGAAAAAGTGGATAGTTGGTAAATATGGAATTGCCTGGCCAAACGCAAAGCAAACAGTATAATTTTTTTTATTCTTTTCTTAATAAATAGATATATCAATAGAACCAAAAATAATGACGATCCGTAACTTAGTTTTTGAGATATTGTATCTCAAAGCCGACCAAATTACCTTAAAATTGTGATTTTTATATAACACAAAAAATCAGACAACTTTGAAAAGCTATATCTTCTAAACAAAAAATCCGGTTACATTATGGATTGCAGATTTGAAATCGCTGGAAAATTTCCTATAAAGTAGGTTCATTCAATATTTTTTAGAGGCACATGCAATTTTTGATTTTTGACACTTGACTTGTTCTACGGGCGCCACTGTGCGTCGGCTCAGCACCGACATTCAGACGGCCAGGAACCATTGGTACAATCCCGGATATAAATCTCGTCTCAGAAGGACTCGCAGGCCAAATCATAGACTGGAAGGTCTTAGATACCTACAATGGAAGCGATCATGAGTACATCTCGTTCGAACTCAAAGAAACGCGACCACCCGACGTCAATAAAACAACTGGGAGACGCAGATGGAATGTAAATCGGCTCAAAAGGACGATCCTTATCCACGAAATAGACCGGCAAGCAAGGGTAGAACGCGAGGGAGACATCGTCAACAAAACCATGACGATAATAAGAAAAGCCTGCGATGCCGCAATGCCTAGAACAGGCAACCCACACAGAGCAGGAAAAGAGGTCTATTGGTGGACGGATGAAATAAAAGCACTCAGGGAGACATGCATTAAGAATAGGCGCAAGCTTACCAGGGCAAGACGGAGAGGAAATTTCGCGATACAGGAAGCCCAGTTTAAGATATCCAAGAAAAACCTTAGCATTGCCATTCGCAACAGCAAAAAGGAAAAATGGAAAGCACTATGCGATGACGTGAACATCGACCCTTGGGGGCTGGGATACAAAATCGTGATGAAAAAACTACGAAAGAGGAGTGCTACGCCAGACATTGAGGAAGAACAGATGGACAACATAGTCAAAACACTGTTTCCCACGCATGTCCCAAGACCCGCCAGGACAACACGTCGTACGACGGAAGCGCAAATAGAGCTTTTCACCAACGAGGAACTGACGAGGGCAGCTTATAGCCTAAAGAATAAGAAAGCCCCAGGACCCGATAACATCCCTTCGGAAGTTCTGAAAGTTATTGCAGAAAGTCGGCCAAATGTACTGCTCGACATGTACAACGCGTGTATACTTAATGGGAGCTTTCACGATACCTGGAAAGTACAGCGACTAGTACTGATAGGGAAAGGAAAAGGAGACCCTACGACGCCATCCGCATACCGCCCTCTTTGCATGCTAGACACAGCAGGGAAACTCTTAGAAAAGATGATTAAGCCCCGATTAGCAGTGGCAGTAGAACGTGCTGGAGGTCTCTCTCCCAGGCAGTACGGCTTTAGACCAGGCAGGTCTACACTAGGAGCTATCCAAGAGGTGGTGAATGAGGCGCTCAAGACAAAACGAGGAAACCACTACTCGAGACCCATAACCCTGTTAGCAACGCTGGATGTAAAAAACGCGTTCAACAGCGTCAGATGGACAGATATGTTGGCAGCACTTGAGAGACGATCGCACATACCGGAATACCTAATGTGCATAATTGACAGCTACCTCAGCAACAGGAAATTAATATACAAGACCAGCTCAGGCGAAAAGTGTATAAATATAAACTCAGGAGCTGCACAAGGTTCCATTCTTGGGCCGGAACTCTGGAACATAAGCTATGATGAAATCCTCCGCATAGAAATGCCTGAAGACACTTTTCTAGTGGGGTACGCAGACGACATAGTAGCAGTGATCACGGCGCGGAACACAGAATACGCACAGAGGCTACTTACTCGGGTGATGGTACGAGTCAAGGACTGGCTGGACACGGTTTGCAGCTAGCGACTGAAAAAACAGAGCTGATTGTAATAGCCGGTAGAAGAATCCCTCTAGAAGTGGATATGAGGGTCAACGACAGTCATATAAGGACACAAAAGGTGATCAAATATCTGGGCGTTAGACTAGATACCAAATTGACATTCGAGCCACATCTTCAGTACGTTAAAAAAAGAGCAGCCGAGGCAACGAGAAACCTCAGCAGGCTCATGGCAAATATCGGCGGACCAACTCAAGCAAGGAGAAAACTCTTGATGGAGATCAACAACTCCATTCTGCTATATGGAAGCGAAATCTGGGCAGAGACTTTGGAAACCAAAAGTAGGCTGAAGCCACTACTCGCTATTCAGAGAACGAGCGCACTGAGGATAAACAGTGCATACAGAACGGTGTCCGGCGCTGTCGCACTAGCCATCGCAGGCGTGATACCGATAGACCTCTTAGCTAAGGAACGAAAGACAATCTACGAGCTACGACAACTAGGACAATATTCTAGGCAAACTGCAGACACATGTAGACAGGCAACGTTAGCATTATGGCAAGAAAGATGGGCAGGCGAGAGCACAGGAAGATGGACAGCCAGGCTCATACCTAACCTTAAGGCATGGGTCGAACGTCAGAATGGGGACGTAGATTACTACATCACCCAAGTGCTTACAGGAAATGGATATTTTAGTGCCTTTCTACACAAGATAGAGAAAAGCGCAGTAGCCAGCCGAGATCGACAATGCTGAGCACACAATTTTTCACTGTGTGCGTTTCACATTAGAAAGAAGACGACTTATACAAGCGATCGGTCAAATAATACCGGACAAACTTGTGTCAAAGATGATCATCAGAGACGACAACTGGAAGAAAGTAGCGGCCTTCATCAGTCAAATCTTAAGAAGCAAGAAAAAAGACCTAGATGAGAGGTCGTAATAGGGTGTCTGGACGCAGATAAGAGCTTAGTGCTTAGATGTCTCATCTAATAACTAAGGCTCATGCTTCTATAAGAAAACGGCGCTTGGCGCATAAAGGCCCCACTTCGAAGTATTGCGAAAGCGTTTCCGAAGTGGAGAAAGGCCTAACGGGGAAGGGTTGTTAGTGGGTATTCTACTATGTAGCGAGCCCCACACTCCCTAACTAAGACGTTAGTTGGAAGTGCGTAAATGCATTTTCCCCTCCCAACCCAAAAAAAAAAAAAAAATATTATTATTATTATTATCATTATCATTATCATTATCATTATCATTATCATTATCATTATCATTATCATTATCATTATCATTATCATTATCATTATCTTCATTATCATTATCATTATCATATCATTATCATTATCATTATCATTATCATTATCATTATCATTATCATTATCATTATCATTATCATTATCATTATCATTATCATTATCATTATCATTATCATTATCATTATCATTATCATTATCATTATCATTATTATTATTATTATTATTATTATTATTATTATTATTATTATTATTATTATTATTAATATTATTATTATTATTATTATTATTATTATTATTATTATTATTATTATATTATTATTATTATTATTATTATTATTATTATATTATTATTATTATTATTATTATTATTATTATTATATTATTATTATTATTATTATATTATTATTATTATTATTATTATTATTATTATTATTATTATTATATTATTATTATTATTATTATTATATTATTATTATTATTATATTATTATTATTATTATTATTGTTATGTTATGTCGCTAAGAGCAGTCCTAAGGGAAGGAACCCTAAAATAAAACCAACGATGAGTGTCGATATAGGAGGAAAAGTTACGGTGCAGGGGGTCGGATCCCCAGTACCGGCGGCCGACAGGGGTGTTCGAGTTGGCCCCGGGGCGTCGAGATCATGCAACCGCGAAGCATCGGAGGTGGACCACTTGGCCTTCGTTGTTGATATAGAGACAAGTGAGCATGAGGTGCCTCCAGCGGAAGCGCCAAACGATGAGATAAGAAAAGGGGAGGGATATCAACCATTTCAGAGAAGTTCCAGGTTGCAGAGGACTCCACCACGAGCTATTGGAGTCACGGTTGTGCCATCAATCACTCCTGCACCCAACTCTCAAAGGATTTCCAAGCTCTCCCCAGCCCATACTAATCAGACTGGGGAGACAGCTAGCACCGTTAGTAAGGATACCCCACATAATACTACGAAGACCGGAAAGCCAAATCAGTCAACGAGAGCACAGATTGCGCAAGTTCGAAGGGAGGAAGAACACCTGATGGAAATGTGCCTTGAGGTGGTTGCCAATATGAAGGCGGCAACGAACCGGCAGAAGAATATCTCCAACGATGTTAAGCATGGACTTGCCACCTTGGAGGAAACGTTTTCAGCTATGAAGGCCTGCAGGTCAATTTGGAACGGCCTGGAGGAAGAAGGAAAAAAGAGCACACAAAATAAAGAGGAGGAAAAAACATACACGCCAACAGAGAAACGTTTAGCTTCTAGCCCTGCGGAGCAGAATGCTGAAAAACGCACTAAGACTGTGGAAACTAACCCAGAACGTTTGGTCATCTCGAAGAGGACAAAACGGGTGCTTAAGCTGGCAGCAAAAAAGAACGCCGAGGTTCTAACTCCCTTGGCCAAGAAAGATGTCCCTAGAAAGGAACCAGCTCCCGGGCAGAAAAAGAAGGGAAGGATGAAAGCCAGGACACGAACGGAGGTGATCTTGATTCGACCCGAGGGAGGTCAGTCTTATGCCGACATACTAAAGAAGATGAAAGACAAGGTGAACCCGGAAAGCACAGGCGTCCAAATAAGGACTATCCGAGAGACCCGAACTGGGGGAGTCTTACTCGAAATTGGACCAGGCTCCAAGAACAGTGTTGCCTTTCGGCACTCAATTGCGGCGGCGCTCGGTGGACAGGCAGCTGTTTCCTCCCTGAAACCTAGGTGCTTATGGAGATCCGGGACATCGACTGTCTAACAGAGGTGGCCGATATTAAAGCAGCCCTTAAACGGGATGTGCCCAATCTTGGGGATGTTAAGGTTGGACAAAGGATGGCGGTGGTTGAGATGGATCAGTCCGATGCATCTCACTTCCTGGAGCGTGGTAAGATCCGCATTGGCTGGGTAAGCTGCCGACTGCGGGAAAGAATAACTGTGACGCGCTGCTACAGATGCCTTGGATATGGACATGTTGCCAAGGGGTGCAAGGGGCCCGATCGAAGCTCCATGTGCTATAAATGTGGGGCAGCTGGGCATAGAGGCAAGACGTGTAACGCGGCGGTACGCTGCTTCATATGTGCCGACAAAGGCATTAGCGAAGACGCGATTGGACACAAACCTGGGTCCGGAAACTGCAGAACGTTTAGAGAAGCGCTCCAGAAGGCCAGAGAGAAAACGCCATGATTCGCGTTCTCCAGGCAAACATGAATAGGTGCCGAACAGCCAACGACCTACTTCACCAGTTGGCAATAGAGAAGATGACCGACCTGCTACTGCTGAGTGAGCAGTATCGGAATGCGGAGTCCACCTCTTGGTTCTCCGATAACCTCGGTACTGCAGCTATCTGGGTGCTGGATCCTGGAAAGGTTCATGTCGCCAGTCATGGTCGAGGTGATGGATATGTCTGGGTGAGATGTGGTGCGGTGACCTTCTTTAGCTGCTATTTAACGCCTAACCAGACGATCGAAAGCTACAGAAGACAGCTGGATGGACTGGAAGATGCAGTGATGGGGTTTTCTGGACACAAGGTGGTGGCCGGAGACTTCAACGCGAAAGCCCTGGAATGGGGTATGCCCTACCCTGATGGCCGGGGTAAGCTCGTGCTGGAAATGGCTGCAAGAGCGGGACTTATAGTTCTGAATATAGGAGACGCGACGACCTTTCGGAGGCCGGGATATGGGGAAACAATCCCAGATGTCTCGTTCGGCTCAGAGGGCCTCGGACCACTCGTCCAGGGCTGGAGGGTCATTGAGGACTACACTGGTAGTGACCACCAAT
>JARNME010000076.1:60000-62500 GCA_030179655.1 Scaptomyza flava
GACAAAGAAGGCCGATATGGACCGAGCTCAGGAGGAAATTGAGCTTGCAGCGAGCTTGAACACGCCGTGAGCACAACCCGGAACTACCCGCTTAGGCGAACAAAAATGTAATATGAAAAAGAAGAAGATGGCGATAAGGGCCACAGGAAGGATCTAGCCTGAAGTAATGTGTTAAACGGTTCCAGGCTAGTGTCCGAGGTAAAAATAAAAAATAAAAAATAAAAAAAAAATTAGTTTTATTATTATTATTATTAATATTATTATTATTATTATGATTATGATTATCATTATTATCATTATTATTATCATTATTATCATTATTATTATTATTATTATTATTATTTTCATTATTATCATTATTATAATTATTATTATTATTATTATTAGTATTATTATTATTATTATTATTATTATTATTTTTATTATTATTATTATTATTATTATTATTATTATTATTATTATTATTATTATTGTGTCTATTAGCATTCCAAGATATTTTACTGCAGGTTTCGACATGATTGTAGCATCTCCGACTCTCACTGGGATGATCGTCTGTATTCTCTTCTTTGTAAGGACTACAACTTCCGTCTTGTGTAATGCAAGTGATAGTCCATGCTTTGTCATCCAACTTCCAACAATTCTCATCACTTGGTTGAGCTTAAGTTGGGCTCGTTCTAGATCCCGCGCTGCAACCAGTGCAGCAACGTCGTCAGCATACCCAATAAGGCAAGACTCCTCTGGCATTTCCTCTCTCAGTAGTCCGTCGTAGGTGGCGTTCCATAGATCCGGTCCTAGGATAGATCCCTGAGCCGCCCCCGATGTGATCGCCTTTCTCTTAACTCCCTCTTTGGTCTCGTAGAGGAGTCCTCGATCCGAAAGGTAGGAGTCGATCATACGGAGCAAGTACGCCGGCACTCCGAAGCTGTGTTCCAGAGCCTCCATCATGTCTGTCCAACTGGCCGAGTTGAACGCATTCTTAACGTCAAGAGTTACTAATAGAACCACTCGTCGAGAGAAGTGGTTATGGTCCTCGGCTCTTTTGACCGCTGCAACTACCTCAAGAACCGCATCCCTCGTAGACCTGCCCGACCTAAACCCGTACTGCCTCGTCGAGAGCCCACCGGCGTTACAAATTGCTGTTTTTAGCCTAGACTTCATCAGCTTTTCTATCACCTTTCCCGCTGTGTCTAGCATACACAACGGACGGTAGGACGATGGAGAGTCCGGATTGCCTTTTCCTTTGCTGATCAGTGCCAGCCTTGCGGTTTTCCAGCCTGTGTAGAATACGCCCTCTACCAAGCATGCATTATACATGCGCAGTAGGAGTCCTGGGTTCAGTCGGTACACTAGCTTCAGAACCTCACTTGGTATCCCATCCGGGCCTGGTGCCTTTTTATCCTTAATCGTGAGGACCGCCTGCTCCAGTTCTTCCAGAGTAAACAGAGGGATTTCTTCAAATTGGCCCCAATGCCTCTGCGGCCTTATCGTGTGCTCGGGAAACAGAGTATCAACAATGCTCTCCATCAACGCGGCTTCTTTGGGTTCCACAGGTTTCAGAGCCCCCAGCTTCTGTGTCACGAGTTTGTAGCCCAGTCCCCAGGGATCCCTGTCTACATCTTCCACCAACTCCCTCCAACAACGGGCCTTGCTCTGATTGATGGCTCGACGCAATTCCTTTTTCGCAGCCTTATGGTCAGCCGATCTTTCATTAGCTTCGACTCGGTTCCTAACGCGTTGCGCGGCACGTCGAAGCCTGTGGCATCTCCTGCGCAGTTCCGCTATCTCCGGTGTCCACCAATAAACAGGTCTTTTACCGTGTCGGGGCCTACTGCGGGGCATGGATGCCTCACACGCCATCCTTATGACACTCATTGTCGAACCCGTCAGTGTCTCCGCTGTTACGCCCCCATTCCGATTAACCTCCTCCATTAATGCAGCGCCGCCATCAATTTTCCTCTGGAAAGCCTCGGTCATCATCCTCGCCAGATTCCATCTAGTGAATTGCCTTCGCGTCTCCCTGCGCTGGGAGCCACCGTTTCTTAAATCAAATGTTATGTATTGGTGGTCACTACCAGTGTAGTCCTCAATGACCCTCCAGCCCTGGACGAGTGGTCCGAGGCCCTCTGAGCCGAACGAGACATCTGGGATTGTTTCCCCATATCCCGGCCTCCGAAAGGTCGTCGCGTCTCCTATATTCAGAACTATAAGCCCCGCTTCCGTCTGCCAGCAAGCGCCGCTTGCTGATGAGCGCGGTTCAGTCGGTCTTGCTGTATGGAGCAGAGATCTGGGCCAACTCTATGGAAAAAGAAATGTACCGGATGAGGCTCGCACAGGTCCAACGAAGGGGGGCTTTGAGAGTGGCCTCGGCTTATCGCACGGTGTCGGAGCCTGCGGTATTGGTGATCGCTGGAGTGACACCAATACACCTCCTTGCTAAGGAGCGGCGTGCTATCTTCTTAAGGAAGACTGCGTCCGACGGTGAAATAGCGCCCCAAGAAGA
>JARNME010000076.1:65000-67500 GCA_030179655.1 Scaptomyza flava
AGCCGCTACTAGCCCAGCAGCGCTAGACTCCAGCAGAAAGAAGAAAAATAAGAAGGATGACGTCGGTTTTCAAATTGTCTCACACAAAAAAGGAAAGCCGAAGAGCGACAAACAAAAGGAGACCGCACTATCAAGCACTAGGGCATCTGCTAAAAGTGGGGTTAACCAAAGGACAAGGACACGGCCCAGGCCCGACGCACTACTAGTTAAACCTGCAGAAGGCAAAAGCTACGCTGACGTACTTAAAAAACTACGAGAAAACATGAAGACAGAAGAAGCCGACAACGCCATACGCTCGGTAAGGAAACAATGAAGGGGGACATGCTAGTAGAACTAGCAAAAGGAAGCAAAACGGACACCCTGTGTCAAACAATAAGAGACACAATCAAAGAGAATGGGTCAGTAAGGGTTATCAACCAAAGACTAAGGTAGAAATCCGCGACTTGGACAGTCTGACAGAGGAGGAGGAAATCATTGTGGCAATAAAAGCGGCGGTAGGCGACGTATGTCAGGATTTTGAAGTACATCTGACAAAGGTCAACAGTTCGGAGCAAAAACGCGCCTTCGTCACCATGGCAACGGAAGACGCATTAAAATTACTAAAGGATCAGAGGATCAAAGTTGGGTGGACAAGATGCCGAATTAAATCATGCCTCGACATCAAACGTTGCTTTAAATGCCTTGGAGTGGGACACCTACAGAAGGATTGCAGGGGACCAGACCGGAGAGATGTATGCATGAGATGCTCGGAAAGAGGACATAAAATGAAGGACTGCACGAAAACGCCAAAGTGTTGTTTATGCACACAGGAAGGCCACAAAGAGACGAACCACATACCAGGAACGACCTACTGCAAAGCCAGACCCGGAAAGACCAAAAAGTGATAATTCTGCAAGCAAACCTACACAGAAGCCGGACAGCAGATGCTCTGCTATCCCAAATAGTCCTCGAACAGCAAGCAGATTTAGTTATAATCAGCGAGCAGTACAGGAAAAAATCAAATGGATGCTGGCTAGAAGACGAATCGAAGACGGCCGCAATATGGTTCCCGGGCACAAGCAAGGCTGTTGTTCACAACTCAACGAAAGGAAGATGCTTCGTTCATGCACGCATAGAGAAGTACAACATAATGAGCTGTTACCTAACGCCAAACGATGACATCAACACTTTCAAAGAGAAACTATATGACATCGAGGACGCGGCGTTGCAAATGAACGGAAACCTTATCATAGCAGGTGATTTTTACTCAAGAGCAGAAGAGTGGGGCAGGCCCTCGACAAACTCAAGAGGCCGTAAGGTTGTCGATATGGCGGCAAGATTGGGACTTGTGGTCGCAAACGTCGGCTCAGCACCGACATTCAGACGGCCAGGAACCATTGGTACAATCCCGGATATAACGCTCGTCTCAGAAGGACTCGCAGGCCAAATCATAGACTGGAAGGTCTTAGATACCTACAATGGAAGCGATCATGAGTACATCTCGTTCGAACTCAAAGAAACGCGACCACCCGACGTCAATAAAACAACTGGGAGACGCAGATGGAATGTAAATCGGCTCAACAGGACGATCCTTATCCACGAAATAGACCGGCAAGCAAGGGTAGAACGCGAGGGAGACATCGTCAACAAAGGCATGACGATAATAAGAAAAGCCTGCGATGCCGCAATGCCTAGAAAAGGCAACCCACACAGAGCAGGAAAAGAGGTCTATTGGTGGACGGATGAAATAAAAGCACTCAGGGAGACATGCATTAAGAATAGGCGCAAGCTTACCAGGGCAAGACGGAGAGGAAATTTCGCGATACAGGAAGCCCAGTTTAAGATATCCAAGAAAAACCGTAGCATTGCCATTCGCAACAGCAAAAAGGAAAAATGGAAAGCACTATGCGATGACGTGAACATCGACCCTTGGGGGCTGGGATACAAAATCGTGATGAAAAAAACTACGAAAGAGGAGTGCTACGCCAGACATTGAGGAAGAACAGATGGACAACATAGTCAAAACACTGTTTCCCACGCATGTCCCAAGACCCGCCAGGACAACACGTCGTACGACGGAAGCGCAAATAGAGCTTTTCACCAACGGGGAACTGACGAGGGCAGCTTATAGCCTAAAGAATAAGAAAGCCCCAGGACCCGATAACATCCCTTCGGAAGTTCTGAAAGTTATTGCAGAAAGTCGGCCAAATGTACTGCTCGACATGTACAACGCGTGTATACTTAATGGGAGCTTTCACGATACCTGGAAAGTACAACGACTAGTACTGATAGGGAAAGGAAAAGGAGACCCTACGACGCCATCCGCATACCGCCCTCTTTGCATGCTAGACACAGCAGGGAAACTCTTAGAAAAGATGATTAAGCCCCGATTAGCAGTGGCAGTAGAACGAGCTGGAGGTCTCCCTCCCAGGCAGTACGGCTTTAGACCAGGCAGGTCTACACTAGGAGCTATCCAAGAGGTGGTGAATGAGGCGCTCAAGACAAAACGAGGAAACCACTA
>JARNME010000076.1:72500-497206 GCA_030179655.1 Scaptomyza flava
TGATGGGGTTTTCTGGACACAAGGTGGTGGCCGGAGACTTCAACGCGAAAGCCCTGGAATGGGGTATGCCCTACCCTGATGGCCGGGGTAAGCTCGTGCTGGAAATGGCTGCAAGAGCGGGGCTTATAGTTCTGAATATAGGAGACGCGACGACCTTTCGGAGGCCGGGATATGGGGAAACAATCCCAGATGTCTCGTTCGGCTCAGAGGGCCTCGGACCACTCGTCCAGGGCTGGAGGGTCATTGAGGACTACACTGGTAGTGACCACCAATACATAACATTTGATGTAAGAAACGGTGGCTCCCAGCGCAGGGAGACGCGAAGGCAATTCACTAGATGGAATCTGGCGAGGATGATGATCTAGGCTTTCCAGAGGAAAATTGATGGCGGCGCTGCATTGATGGAGGAGGTTAATCGGAATGGGGGCGTAACAGCGGAGACACTGACGGGTTCGACAATGAGTGTCATAAGGACGGCGTGTGAGGCATCCATGCCCCGCAGTAGGCCCCGACACGGTAAAAGACCTGTTTATTGGTGGACACCGGAGATAGCGGAACTGCGCAGGAGATGCCACAGGCTTCGACGTGCCACGCAACGCGTTAGGAACCGAGTCGAAGCTAATGAAAGATCGGCTGACCATAAGGCTGCGAAAAAGGAACTGCGTCGAGCCATCAATCAGAGCAAGGCCCGTTGTTGGAGGGAGTTGGTCGAAGATGTAGACAGGGATCCCTGGGGACTGGGCTACAAACTCGTGACACAGAAGCTGGGGGCTCTGAAACCTGTGGAACCCAAAGAAGCCGTGTTGATGGAGAGCATTGTTGATACTCTGTTTCCCCAGCACACGATGAGGCCGCAGAGGCATTGGGGCCAAATTGAAGAAATCCCTCTGTTTACTCTGGAAGAACTGGAGCAGGCGGTCCTCACGATGAAGGATAAAAAGGCACCAGGCCCGGATGGGATACCAAGTGAGGTTCTGAAGCTAGTGTACCGACTGAACCCAGGACTCCTACTGCGCATGTATAATGCATGCTTGGTAAAGGGTGTATTCTACACAGGCTGGAAAACCGCAAGGCTGGCACTGATCAGCAAAGGAAAAGGCAATCCGGACTCTCCATCGTTTTACCGTCCGTTGTGTATGCTAGACACAGCGGGAAAGGTGATGGAAAAGCTGATGAAGTCTAGGCTAAAAACAGCAATTGGTAACGCCGGTGGGCTCTCGACGAGGCAGTACGGGTTTAGGTCGGGCAGGTCTACGAGGGATGCGGTTCTTAAGGTAGTTGCAGCGGTCAAAAGAGCCAAGGACCCTAACCACTTCTTTCGACGAGTGGTTCTATTAGTAACTCTTTACGTTAAGAATGCGTTCAACTCGGAAAGTTGGACTGACATGATGGAGGCTCTGGAACACAGCTTCGGAGTGCCGGCGTACTTGCTCCGTATGATCGACTCCTACCTTTCGGATCGAGGACTCCTCTACGAGACCAAGGAGGGAGTTAAGAGAAAGGCGATCACATCGGGGGCGGCTCAGGGATCTATCCTAGGACCGGTTCTATGGAACGCCACCTACGACGGACTACTGAGAGAGGAAATGCCAGAGGAGTCTTGCTTTATTGGGTATGCTGACGACGTTGCTGCACTGGTTGCAGCGCGGGATCTAGAACGGGCCCAACTTAAGCTCAACCAAGTGATGAGAACTGTTGGAAGTTGGATGACAAAGCATGGACTATCACTTGCATTACACAAGACGGAAGTTGTAGTCAGACGATCATCCCAGTGAGAGTCGGAGATGCTACAATCATGTCGAAACCTGCAGTAAAATATCTTGGAATGCTAATAGACACAAAGCTGAGCTTCTACCAACAGATCAAGCAAGCGGCTGACAAGGCCGCGGGGGCGTGGCTGCACTCAGTAGGCTAATGGCCAATGTTGGGGGCCCGTCTTCCAGCAAGCGCCGCTTGCTGATGAGCGCGGTTCAGTCGGTCTTGCTGTATGGAGCAGAGATCTGGGCCAACTCTTTGGAAAAAGAAATGTACCGGATGAGGCTCGCACAGGTCCAACGAAGGGGGGCTTTGAGAGTGGCCTCGGCTTATCGCACGGTGTCGGAGCCTGCGGTATTGGTGATCGCTGGAGTGACACCAATACACCTCCTTGCTAAGGAGCGGCGTTCTATCTTCTTAAGGAAGACTGCGTCCGACGGTGAAATAGCGCCCCAAGAAGACGAGAAAGCCCGCACACTCCGCGAATGGCAGAGTCTCTGGCAGAGGAAAAGTCGAGGAAGATGGACGGCACGTCTCATCCCAGACGTGGAGCAGTGGATAACGAGGAAGCATGGCGAGGTAGATTTCTACTTGACACAGCTACTCTCGGGACACGGCTACTTTCGCCACTATCTGCATCGAATGGGAAAGGCAGAATCAGATGATTGTCTGTACTGTCCTGGAAGCAGAGACAACGCCGAACATGCTTTCTTTGTGTGTAAAAAATGGGAAAGGCAGCGAGTGATGCTAGCTCAGCAAGCAGAGAGCCAAATAACACCGGACACTATAGTAGCAGTGATGCTCCAGAGTGGGACGAATTGGAGAAGAGTGGCACAATACGTACAGAGGATGCTAAGGACAAAGAAGACCGATAATGACCGAGCTCAGGAGGAAATTGAGCTTGCAGCGAGCTTGAACCCGCCGTGAGCACAACCCAGAACTACCCGCTTAGGCGAACACAAAAGTATAATATGAGAAAGAAGAAGATGGCGATAAGGGCCACAGGAAGGATCTAGCCCGAAGTAATGTGTTAAACGGTTCCAGGCTAGTGTCCGAGGTGAGTCGATTTGGTCGACGGCAGGGGAGGGGTTTTAGTGGGTGCAAGCCCCACATGCCTCTCTGCAGCGGCAGATTGAGCGATGCGAAAAAAAAAAAAAAAATTATTATTATTATTATTATATTTATTATTATTATTATTATTATTATTATTATTATGATAATGATTATTTTATTTTAATAATAGTCGGGAGTTCTGCCGGTATGGTAAAGCGTCTGATTGGTTTTATCTGGAAAAGCCCAGCGTGATCCATATTCGACAAACTCCAAGCATCTCACCGCCTCCACGTGGCGACTCCGGAAACAGCTTCTTTATCTATCCAGATAAAGAGCTGGCTAAGGTGAGAAGGCGCTCCGCAGCTCAGCCATATTCGTGGCTAAGGCTGTCGGAGAAAATCCAGGACGCGACTGCACCCGGATCGGGCGGCATCCTGGTTAGCGTCTGACCCATAGTGGGCGGCTACTTTCTACGTCTTTCTCCGAATCGGTAGACAAAAAAGAAGATCCGTCGCCGATGACTAAGGCAATCCAACACCTGAGTACCCAGATTGAACCCCTGACGAAATGGCTGTTGGGCTAATGCTGCAGTCACCGCCGTCCTACTAAAACCTAGCGAGTCTTCAAGTACGTTCAAATCGCAACACCACTGAATTGGTGGTACAGGTGCAGTTGAGAGAACTCCTGCTTAGCGTCCGTCCTGGCTCTGAACAAAGGCACTCATAAGGTCTTTTGTCAACCCTTGCGTGGACCTCACTGCTTGCAAAGGGACCCACGGGGACATTACGGACGACTGTACATGTGCGACGAGATAGCGGCTTTAAGTTAAGACCCATATAGCATGAACAATAATGAAAACAACAAACTAAACGAAGAAACAGGAAAGAGTGAAGAAGGAGGAGCATTCAACAGAAGCAGCATGATCGCAAGGTCGCCTATACAAAGTGCAACGCGGGCAGAACCTCTGCCGCAGGGTACACCGCATGCGTTACAAGCGCTTGGGAGCCAGATTACATCCAGTGCAATGCTAGTAGATGTGCAATCGCCTTCGCGTAGCCAAAGTGAGATGCTAATTCACAGCTCACCCCGGCAGGCGCTGATAAGCAAGATGAGAGCGCTAGAGGATGAGACACTGGCACAGTGCAGATCAGTTCTGAGGAAGATGAAACACGCCATGCTCAGACAGCGAAACATAAGCATGGATGTCAAGGACGGCGCTTCGGAACTAAGTGAGCTTTTTGACGTGATGCAAAATTACAGGAAAGCTGGATTATTGCCGAAAAGGAGAGATTGGTGGAGGCATACAAGGCTTCTACGCAGAAATCAGTTGAGGGAAACGAAACTCCGGTGTCGGTACCTAAGAGAGCCGCTACTAGCCCAGCAGCGCTAGACTCCAGCAGAAAAAAGAAAAATAAGAAGGATGACGTCGGTTTTCAAATTGTCTCACACAAAAAAGGAAAGCCGAAGAGCGACAAACAAAAGGAGACCGCACTATCAAGCACTAGGGCATCTGCTAAAAGTGGGGTTAACCAAAGGACAAGGACACGGCCCAGGCCCGACGCACTACTAGTTAAACCTGCAGAAGGCAAAAGCTACGCTGACGTACTTAAAAAACTACGAGAAAACATGAAGACAGAAGAAGCCGACAACGCCATACGCTCGGTAAGGAAAACAATGAAGGGGGACATGCTAGTAGAACTAGCAAAAGGAAGCAAAACGGACACCCTGTGTCAAACAATAAGAGACACAATCAAAGAGAATGGGTCAGTAAGAGTTATCAAACCAAAGACTAAGGTAGAAATCCGCGACTTGGACAGTCTGACAGAGGAGGAGGAAATCATTGTGGCAATAAAAGCGGCGGTAGGCGACGTATGTCAGGATTTTGAAGTACATCTGACAAAGGTCAACAGTTCGGAGCAAAAACGCGCCTTCGTCACCATGGCAACGGAAGACGCATTAAAATTACTAAAGAATCAGAGGATCAAAGTTGGGTGGACAAGATGCCGAATTAAATCATGCCTCGACATCAAACGTTGCTTTAAATGCCTTGGAGTGGGACACCTACAGAAGGATTGCAGGGGACCAGACCGGAGAGATGTATGCATGAGATGCTCGGAAAGAGGACATAAAATGAAGGACTGCACGAAAACGCCAAAGTGTTGTTTATGCACACAGGAAGGCCACAAAGAGACGAACCACATACCAGGAACGACCTACTGCAAAGCCGGACCCGGAAAGACCAAAAAGTGATAATTCTGCAAGCAAACCTACACAGAAGCCGGACAGCAGATGCTCTGCTATCCCAAATAGTCCTCGAACAGCAAGCAGATTTAGTTATAATCAGCGAGCAGTACAGGAACAAATCAAATGGATGCTGGCTAGAAGACGAATCGAAGACGGCCGCAATATGGTTCCCGGGCACAAGCAAGGCTGTTGTTCACAACTCAACGAAAGGAAGATGCTTCGTTCATGCACGCATAGAGAAGTACAACATAATGAGCTGTTACCTAACGCCAAACGATGACATCAACACTTTCAAAGAGAAACTAAATGACATCGAGGACGCGGCGTTGCAAATGAACGGAAACCTTATCATAGCAGGTGATTTTAACTCAAGAGCAGAAGAGTGGGGCATGCCCTCGACAAACTCAAGAGGCCGTAAGGTTGTCGATATGGCGGCAAGATTGGGACTTGTGGTCGCAAACGTCGGCTCAGCACCGACATTCAGACGGCCAGGAACCATTGGTACAATCCCGGATATAACGCTCGTCTCAGAAGGACTCGCAGGCCAAATCATAGACTGGAAGGTCTTAGATACCTACAATGGAAGCGATCATGAGTACATCTCGTTCGAACTCAAAGAAACGCGACCACCCGACGTCAATAAACAACTGGGAGACGCAGATGGAATGTAAATCGGCTCAACAGGACGATCCTTATCCACGAAATAGACCGGCAAGCAAGGGTAGAACGTGAGGGAGACATCGTCAACAAAACCATGACGATAATAAGAAAAGCCTGCGATGCCGCAATGCCTAGAACAGGCAACCCACACAGAGCAGGAAAAGAGGTCTATTGGTGGACGGATGAAATAAAAGCACTCAGGGAGACATGCATTAAGAATAGGCGCAAGCTTACCAGGGCAAGACGGAGAGGAAATTTCGCGATACAGGAAGCCCAGTTTAAGATATCCAAGAAAAACCTTAGCATTGCCATTCGCAACAGCAAAAAGGAAAAATGGAAAGCACTATGCGATGACGTGAACATCGACCCTTGGGGGCTGGGATACAAAATCGTGATGAAAAAACTACGAAAGAGGAGTGCTACGCCAGACATTGAGGAAGAACAGATGGACAACATAGTCAAAACACTGTTTCCCACGCATGTCCCAAGACCCGCCAAGACAACACGTCGTACGACGGAAGCGCAAATAGAGCTTTTTACCAACGAGGAACTGACGAGGGCAGCTTATAGCCTAAAGAATAAGAAAGCCCCAGGACCCGATAACATCCCTTCGGAAGTTCTGAAAGTTATTGCAGAAAGTCGGCCAAATGTTCTGCTCGACATGTACAACGCGTGTATACTTAATGGGAGCTTTCACGATACCTGGAAAGTACAGCGACTAGTACTGATAGGGAAAGGAAAAGGAGACCCTACGACGCCATCCGCATACCGCCCTCTTTGCATGCTAGACACAGCAGGGAAACTCTTAGAAAAGATGATTAAGCCCCGATTAGCAGTGGCAGTAGAACGTGCTGGAGGTCTCTCTCCCAGGCAGTACGGCTTTAGACCAGGCAGGTCTACAATAGGAGCTATCCAAGAGGTGGTGAATGAGGCGCTCAAGACAAAACGAGGGAAACCACTACTCGAGACCCATAACCCTGTTAGCAACGCTGGATGTAAAAACGCGTTCAACAGCGTCAGATGGACAGATATGTTGGCAGCACTTGAGAGACGATCGCACATACCGGAATACCTAATGTGCATAATTGACAGCTACCTCAGCAACAGGAAATTAATATACAAGACCAGCTCAGGCGAAAAGTGTATAAATATAAACTCAGGAGCTGCACAAGGTTCCATTCTTGGGCCGGAACTCTGGAACATAAGCTATGATGAAATCCTCCGCATAGAAATGCCTGAAGACACTTTTCTAGTGGGGTACGCAGACGACATAGTAGCAGTGATCACGGCGCGGAACACAGAATACGCACAGAGGCTACTTACTCGGGTGATGGTACGAGTCAAGGACTGGCTGGACGCACACGGTTTGCAGCTAGCGACTGAAAAAACAGAGCTGATTGTAATAGCCGGTAGAAGAATCCCTCTAGAAGTGGATATGAGAGTCAACGACAGTCATATAAGGACACAAAGGTGATCAAATATCTGGGCGTTAGACTAGATACCAAATTGACATTCGAGCCACATCTTCAGTACGTTAAAAAAAGAGCAGCCGAGGCAACGAGAAACCTCAGCAGGCTCATGGCAAATATCGGCGGACCAACTCAAGCAAGGAGAAAACTCTTGATGGAGATCAACAACTCCATTCTGCTATACGGAAGCGAAATCTGGGCAGAGACTTTGGAAACCAAAAGTAGGCTGAAGCCACTACTCGCTATTCAGAGAACGAGCGCACTGAGGATAAACAGTGCATACAGAACGGTGTCCGGCGCTGTCGCACTAGCCATCGCAGGCGTGATACCGATAGACCTCTTAGCTAAGGAACGAAAGACAATCTACGAGCTACGACAACTAGGACAATATTCTAGGCAAACCGCAGACACATGTAGACAGGCAACGTTAGCATTATGGCAAGAAAGATGGGCAGGCGAGAGCACAGGAAGATGGACAGCCAGGCTCATACCTAACCTTAAGGCATGGGTCGAACGTCAGAATGGGGACGTAGATTACTACATCACCCAAGTGCTTACAGGACATGGATATTTTAGTGCCTTTCTACACAAGATAGAGAAAAGCGCAGTAGCCAGCTGCGTGTATGGCGACGCCGAGATCGACAATGCTGAGCACACAATTTTCACTGTGTGCGTTTCACATTAGAAAGAAGACGACTTATACAAGCGATCGGTCAAATAACACCGGACAACCTTGTGTCAAAGATGATCATCAGAGACGACAACTGGAAGAAAGTAGCGGCCTTCATCAGTCAAATCTTAAGAAGCAAGAAAAAAGACCTAGATGAGAGGTCGTAATAGGGTGTCTGGACGCAGATAAGAGCTTAGTGCTTAGATGTCTCATCTAATAACTAAGGCTCATGCTTCTATAAGAAAACGGCGCTTGGCGCATAAAGGCCCCACTTCGAAGTATTGCGAAAGCGTTTCCGAAGTGGAGAAAGGCCTAACGGGGAGGGGTTGTTTAGTGGGTATTCTACTATGTAGCGAGCCCCACACTCCCTAACTAAGACGTTAGTTGGAAGTGCGTAAATGCATTTTCCCCTCCCAACCCAAAAAGAAAAAAAAAAAAAAATTTTTATTATTATTATTATTATTATTATTATTATTATTATTATTATTATTATTTGTATTACTATTACTATTATTATTATTATTATTATTATTATTATTATTATTATTATTATTATTATTATTATTATTATTATTATTATTATTATTATTATTATTATTATCATTTTTATAATTATAACTATTATTATTATTATTATTATTATTATTATTATTATTATTATTTTTTTTTTTTTTTATTATTGTTATTATTATTATTATTATTATTATTATTATTATTATTATTATTATTCAGTCATGACAACCTGGTTATCCACACGGACTACGATATGGATACAATATGAAATACATGCCTTGGGCTGACGACTGCTGTATTCGGTTACCTTAGTACGCAAGAGTGATATCTTGCTGAAACGGCTTTCCGGCTAATGCTGTCAGTCGCCTCCGTCCCGCTAAATCTGTGGCTAGTCTCCATTTACGTTCTAAGCACGTCATCATTAATATGGCGGTACCGGTCTTGTTGAGATTACTCAAAGTTAGCGTCCGATCCTGGCTCTGAACAGAAGCACCCATAAGGACTCCTGTCAACCCTCGCGTGGCCTCCCTGTTGGCGTTATTGCCATCACAGACAACCACGGGGATGAATGGACGACGGTTCTTTCGTGTGAGGATAACGGACTGGAGCGGGGACCCATACAGAATGAACAATCGACAACAACAAGAAACGGAGGAAGGAGAAATTTTTAGGAGGAGCGGCCCAATGTCCAGGTCCCCAATGCAAAATGGAGATACTACAGTGCCAAAGCAACAGAGACCCACAGCAACTGAGAGTGTGCTGAGTGAACCAACACCCGACAAAGTGCAAACTTACGTAGAGTCGTCGTCTACTAGTCTGACAACACCGAGTCTGCCCCAGCATATGGACGTCAAAGACGGTGTTTCAGAGTTGGGTGAGCTTTTTGACGTAATCGCGAGCTATAGGAAAAGTTGGGAATCCGCTGAAAAAGGAAAAGCAGAAGAAACCAACAGAATAGCTATAGCAAGAGGAAATAACGATACTGCTGTTTCGTCTATCCCAAAAAGAATAGCTTCCAGTCCAGCGGCGCCCGACTCAGCGAAAAAAGTCAGAAGCAAGGAGCCAGACGAGTTGCAAGCAGTGGTGAACAAAAGAAACAGACAAAAATCTGAAAAAAACAAGGGAGACTAAAGGTCAGATAAAAAAGGGCAATGTAGGAAACAAAGTAAATCCTATAAAAACAAGAATTAGGACGCGGCCGGACGTGGTGCTAGTAAGACCAGCAGGGGGTAAAAGCTTTGCGGATGTGCTTAAAGAGCTAAGAACGGGAACGAAACCAGGAGAGGCGGAGATCTGATCAGTCAGAAAGCCAAAGTCTGGACCTATGCTACTGGAAGTGGCCAAAGGAAGCGAAGCCAACACGCTGCGCGATTGCATCAGAGACACGCTAAAGAAAAAACGCAGCAGTGAAGCTTATTAAGCCAAAAGCCAAAATTGAGATTCGCGATCTGGATAGTCTCGTAGACGAACAAGAGGTGCTAGCTGCTATCAAAAAAATATTAGGAAACCCCTGTGATATCCAAATCCACTTGACAAAGGTAAACAGCATGGAACAAAAGCGAGCTTTTGTCACGCTGAGCACAGAGGACGAAAATAAAATCCTAGAAGAGTCTAGAGTTAAAATAGGATGGACCCGATGCCGAGTTAAGCGGTGTGTAAATACTCCGCGATGCTACATATGCTTCAGCACAGGACACCTGCAAATGCATTGCAAGGGTCCGGACCGCAAAGAGTTATGCATTAGATGCGGGGAGAAAGGCCACAAAATGACGAGCTGCACAAAGCCGCCTAGATGCGTTCTTTGCGCACATAAAAACCTTGACGAAGTAAATCATCTCCCAGGGACGAGTATCTGCGCTGCCAGTACTGGTAAGACAAAAGCATGATAGTCCTCCAAGGAAACCTACACAGAAGTAGAACAGCAGATGACCTACTATCCCAAATTGTCCTTGAGCTGAAAGCAGACCTGGTGATAATAAGCGAGCAGTACAAGGCTAAGCAAACTGGCACATGGCTAGAAGACGAAACAAAGACGACGGCAATATGGACTCCAGACAGAAATGACGCCACAATCCTAAATAAAGGACGAGGAAGGGGCCACGTCTACATTCAATTCAAGGACTTTACTATAATTAGCTGCTATTTGACACCAAGTGACAGCATCCAAACATTCCAAGAAAAATTAGACGACATCGAGCATACAGCACTACAGCAAACGGGAAAACTAATTGTACTCTGTAGTGGGGAATGCCTGCAACCAACTCCAGAGGTCAGAGGGTCCTAGACATGGCCGCAAGACTCGGTCTCGTTGTTGCAAACGTAGGATCGACAGCTACCTTTAGGCGATTGGGAAATACAGGCACAATCCCTGACGTAACTATGGTGTCAGAATCGTTGGCATATAAGATAACAGGATGGAAAGTTCTGGACATATACAATGGAAGCGACCATGAGTACATTACCTACTCCATAAATTACACAAGGACGGCAAGTGTCCCAGCCAGGCCCACACGCCGAAGGTGGAACGTTAACCGCCTTAATAAATTTAAATTTATTGATGAAATTGACAGGAGGGACAATGAAGAGCTTTATTTAGAAAGCGCCGACAACGTAGTCCACAGAACAATGAAGAAAATACGAAGAGCATGCGATGCAGCAATGCCAAAAACAGGAAATCCACGTAGACCAGGACAGGAAGTATACTGGTGGACGGACGAAATAAGAACTCTGAGAGAGACCTGCATAAGAAGAAGACGACTTCTTACTAGAGCTAGGCGGAGAGGCGACTTTATCACACAGGATGAGCAGTACAGAAAAGCGAAAAAATAATTAAACACAGCTATCAAGAAGAGCAAGCGTGAAAAATGGAAATATCTCTGTGACGACATAAACAATAACCCTTGGGGCCTGGGATACAAAATTGTCATGAAGAAACTTGGATCCAAAAGTGCGGTACCAAAACTGGAGGAAGATCAGATGGACGATATAGTTCGTGCTCTGTTTCCGTCTGACCAACTTAGGCCAACCAGCACACCAGACCGAAGAAAGCGTCGAGCCATTCTCCCAAGAAGAACTCGTAAAGGCTGCAAGAAGTCTAAAAAACAGGAAAGCTCCAGGTCCGGACAACATTCCTTCAGAAGTCCTTAAGATAATAGCTGAGTGCAGACTACATACTGCTAAAAATGTATAACGCATGCCTTCAAAACGGAGTTTTTTCCGATCAGTGGAAAATTCAACGACTGGTCTTAATAAGCAAAGGAAAAGGCGATCCTACAAAACCATCCGCATATAGACCTTTATGTATGCTAGACACAGCAGGGAAGCTATTCGATTAGTGGATGCCATAGAAAGAAATGGCGGTCTGTCCCCAAGACAGTATGGGTTAAGACGCGGGCAATCAACGATTGGGGCTGTAGCAGAGGTTGCAAACGCTGCCCTCAAAAGCAGACAGGGCAATCACTTCTCACGACCCATTGTGCTGCTGGCGACGTTGGACATTAAAAACGCCTTTAACATTGTTAAATTGAACAACATACTTTACGCACTAAAAAGACGGTTTCGGGTTCCTGCATATCTCTTGCAGCTGATAGGCAGTAACTTAAATAACCGAAAACTAATATACACATTCTCTGCCGGACAAAAGTGCATAGCGATTACGTCAGGCGCAGCGCAGGGCTCCATACTCGGCCCAGAGTTGTGGAACATAAGCTATGACGAAATCCTTCGCATAGAATTGCCAGAGGAAACATTCCTGGTAGGATACGCTGACGACATTGTGGCGGTTATCACGGCTCGCAATGCAGAGTACGCGCAAAGAAAACTAACGCAGGTAATGATACGGGTCAAAGACTGGTTAGATTTACACGGCTTAAAACTAGCACTGGAAAAGACGGAGCTACTTATGATAACCGGACGACAGATACCACTGGAGATAAATATGAGAGTCGGAGAAAGTATTATGAAAACGCTGAAAGTACTCAAGTACCTAGGAATAAGGCTTGACCCAAAGATGACTTTTAAAGCGCAGATCCAATACGCAAAAGCGAGGGCAGTAGAGGCAACAAAATCACTCAGCAGACTTATGGCAAATGTTGGCGGCCCGTACCAATCTAAGCATAAACTTCTTATGGAGATCAACAACGCCATCCATTTATATGGATGCGAGATATGGGCAGATACGCTTAAAGTTAAATGCAGGATGAAACCCCTACTGGCGGATCAGAGAACAGCCGCGCTAAGAATAACAAGCGCATACCGAACTGTATAAGGCGCAGCATCGCTTGCTATTGCGGGCTTGATACCAATCGACCTCCAAGCAAGGGAACGTAAAAAAAATCTATGAGCTTAGACAAAAAAGGGAAGCCACTACACAAAACCTTAACACATGTAAGCAAGAGACGATCGCCTTATGGCAGGAAAGATGGACAAATGATCGATATGGAAGATGGACAGCAAGACTACTGCCATGTATTAAAGACTGGACTTTAAGAAAACATGGAGACTTGGACTACTACGTCACACAAATGATGACGGGACATGGCTACTTTAGTGCCTTCTTAAATTCAATAGGAAAGAGCACGGAAGCTAGCTGTGTATATGGAGATGCAGAAAACGACAATGTGGAACATACAATCTTCCACTGCGAGCGTTTCAGAGATGAAAGGCGACAAGTCGAGCATACAACGGGCCCTCTCACACTGGAGAACATCGTAGCTAAAGTGATAGATAGCGAGGTTTCGTGGAGAAAAGTATCTATCTTCATTGGCGACATTTTGAGACGCAAAAAGAAAGACTTAGAGGAGAGGATGTAAAATAATCTGGACTCACAAAAAAAAAAACGAAAAAGACCTAGACGAGAGGTCGGAATTTGGTATCTGGACGCAGATAAGCGCTTATTGCGTAGGGGGTCCCACTTGGATCATCTTACAATAAGGGCTCATGCTTATTTAAGGAGGAGGCGCTTGGCGCACAAAGGCCCCACTTCGAAGTATTGCGAAAGCGTTTCCGAAGTGGAGACAGGCCCAACGGGGAGGGGTTGTTAGTGGGTATGCTACTCTGTAGAGAATCCAACACACCCTCACTACGACGGTAGCAGGCAGTGCATAAAGCATTTTACCCTCCCAGCCCAAAATAAGAAAAAACAAAAAAATTATTATTATTATTATTATTATTATTATTGTTGTGCTTTATTAACCTTAATTTCGTACATCCATTTAAAGCTTATGCATATTGCTTTTCAACTGAAATATTTTGTTATTATTACAATGAGTTTACTTTTGATTATTTTTAAATTTTGGTTGCCAAGAAAAAATGGGATGAAAAATCTTGATTAATCTTAAAACCAAATTTTAAACCTATTTACAGGGTATGTATTGCTAAACAGTTCGAATTACGGCTATTTTATGTACATATTCGGTTCTTGCGTAATAAGGTAAATCCAAGATTAGTTTTAAAAGTTTGTTTTGGGCAACTTGAGCTTTTTATACTCGATACCGAAGGTAAAGAGTATATTGAGTTTGTGCAATGTCCGTCATGGTGTCTGTCCGTCTGTATGAACGCAACTTTTTTCCACACCCTTCAAGCTAGAGACTTGAAACTTAGCAATTCTCTTAATCTATAGGAAAGTAAATTAAAGTGTCAAAATTGGGGTTCTACGATAACTGGGGGGCTGGCAAATCGATAAATTCGATAACTCAAGACCGATCAATCCACATATTTCGCACATCCTTACAGCTAGAACTACCAAATTTGGTTAGAAGATAGCATTTTTCAACCCCCAAAGAACTGCATCAAGAATTTTGGAGCCACGCCCACCCATTCCGCCCCCAGCCCCACCGCATTTTAAAGTCAAAAAAGCCTATATCTCCCACAGCTTTTGAGCTATAGCCACCAAATTTGGTGCCAAGTTTGGATGCCACGCCCACCAATACTGCAAAAGCCGCCCCCATCCTCCCCAACGCTTCGTCAAAAACGGGAATGCGTGTATCTTCCAGATTTGTGAGGCTAGAGCCACCAAATTTGGTAGGAAGGTAGCTGGGAACGACCCCAAAAAAAGTTTTGGAGCTACGCTCATCCATTTCTTCCCCAGCCCCCCTTTCACCATCTATTACAAACTTTGAGCTATAGTCACCAAATTTGATATAAAGGTAGCAATTGACATTCCACATAGATCTTCAGCAAAAATTTGGATGCCACGCCCACCCATACCGCCCCCAGCCCCCTTTCCCCACCTTTTACAAATTTTGAGCTAGAGTCAACAATTTATATATGAAGATAGCAATTGACATTCGACAAAGAACTGCAGCAAAAATTTGGATGCCACGCCCACCTTTACCGCCCCAGCCCCACTTTCCCCACCTTTCACAAACTTTGAGCTAGAGTCACCAAATTTGGTATGAAGGTAGCAATTGACATTCCACATAGATCTGCAGCAAAAATTTGGATGCCATGCCCAACCCTACTGCCTCAGGCCCCCTTTCCCGACCTTTTACAAACTTTTATCTAGAGTCACCAAATTTGGAAGGAAGATAGCTGGTGGCATCCTCATCTGCATCGGAGAATCTTTAAGGCAGCGTACAAATACCACTTTGTCACTGCTGACTTCTTTTACATATGTTTCCATATTTTGTTAAAATTATTTTTAAATTTATTGTTTGATTATAAATATATATATATTTCTATGCATTGTTTTTTTTATTTTTATTTTTTTCTTTTTATCTTGGACGTTTTAAAACTCTTAGCTGATATTAATATTTCAATGGATTTGCATTATTTGCCTTTCATTGTAATTTTTGTTGCGTTTTAATTTTTAAACTGTTGGGCTTTTGGCCAGTGATTTTACACATGCACTTTAATCGTATTCATGATTGTTTTGGGGCTTCAATTTTAAACTTTGAACTTATTTTTTTAACACGACTGCACAAATCTCCAATTTGTATTTTCGCTGTTTTCTGGCTGCTTTCAGAAGTTCCTATGTTGTTTTAATTCGCCGAATTCTGCTCCCATCGGTAAATTTTTCGTCAGATAATCAATGCTAGGCGCTTTTTCGGCGTTTAGTCGTAACATCAGTAATATTTGAGCGGCGGCTAAAGGCCTATTTACTCTTGACTTAACTTAACTTAACGTAAGAGTCAGCTGACTCAATCTGTCTTATGGCTGTCAATGTTAGCGTTTACTCTCAACTTAACGTAACTTAACTTAATTCTGAACCTGCAGGTTTAAGATTCTTACGTTAAGTTCTTAAGTTGAACAGTGTTCATTAACGTGAAAATCAAATAGCTGATCAAAAACTGTGTTGCAAAACGGTCAGCGCTGTTTACAAATTCAAATATTGAAATGCATGAGCATAATTTTATAAATTTAATTGAAAATCATAGTTTAATTTATGATAAAAAGTCAATAGACTTTAAAAATAACATTAAAAAAGAGCAGTATGGACTGCAACTGCCAAAGCACTTGGTAGCAACATTGCATTCAAAATGCGCCAACGAGCGGTCAATATATTGTTTTTTGTTTAACAGCACTGCTTACATAATTGTACAGCACTGACACACTGATTTCTTACGTTAAGTTAAGTTGAGAGTAAACGCATACATTCCTTAAGTTAAGTTACGTTAAGTTACGTTAAGTTACGTTAAGTTAAGTCAAGAGTAAATAGGCCTTAATACTGCAAAACTTTATATATTACCTTGTATGGATTTAATTATTGTCTGAATTTTTTATTAAAATATTTACCTTGCCGAATCGCAAATCCCTTTCTCCCTATTATTTTGCTATTATTTAGCAACTCCGTCCTCGGATGCCAAAATAAAATTTGGTTTTGAGTGGAAGGCACATGTGCTTCCGAAGCTAGCTTTTATTTATTTGGCTTCTCGGTCTTAAAATTTCCAACTCCTCCTCAACGTGACTATCTTCAAGAAATGAAATCCAGCGCAGATGCGAACGACCCGACGACTCTTATTCCGAATTCTGACGTGGTACTCACCAAGTGGTGAATTAGCACCTGTCAATTTGATGCCATACAAGTATCGATACTAATAATCATCGCTGCACTAGGGCGCGTAATCATTTAATTAAAAACAAAAACAAGCTCGACTGCCAAAATTTGTTTCTTATGGGGCCATTACAAACTACCATAAAGCCATGCAGCGATGCGAACAAATTGCGGAAGTTTTGTTATTCAGTAGTGCATTTATCGAAGTCATTTGCCGAAACTTTTGAACAAAATAAAATTAAATCAAATAAGCGGTCGGCAACAGTTTTTGCTTCTGAAACATTCGATTGCTGGCAAAAGGAGTAGAGGGGTAACAGCTGCAAGCAATGCTTCATGACTTTGGTTGCAATGATTTAGTTTTCTCATATTGCTTTGCCTTATTCCGATTGCGTATAAACACAGAGTTGCAAAGTGATTGAAGTGAACAATAAAGTTATAGAACGAAATATCGCACAAGCAAATATTAGCGCCAATAGTAAATACATTGTTTTGGTTAAGAAATTATTAATAGAAATGTTCACTGAATCCATTTTATTTACTTGTTACTTCTTAAATCAATTATATGTTAACAAATAAAACAATCGATGGCAAAGATGTTTGTTTATCGATCATAAATTCATATCAGAGTTGCATTTACAAAGAAAACATTGCATGAAAAAACTTCATCGTGTAAATGCGACCATATTTACAAAGAAGTTTTAACGCAGAATGAAAAAAAAAAACTCCATCAAAAAACTTCATCGTGTAAAAAGGGTCTTAGTGTCTACGACACAAGCCGATCAGTACCAAAATGACATAAATCCATTCTTGTTGCTTTGGTGACTCCATATTCGTACATGCTTAGTGCAGCTAACATGACTTTTTAAAGCCTGAATTCATAAAATGGGAAAAAAGTGTATAATGGTTTTGTGCAAAAGTATGTAACAGGCAGAAAGAAGCATCTCCGACCCGATTAAGTACATATATTCTTGGTCAGCACCAACAGCCGAGTCGATATAGCCATGTCCGTCTGTATGAACGCGTCGATCTCAGAAACTATAAGGGCTAGAACCTTCAGAATTTGAATGTAAGTACTCCTATACCATAAGCCGAACAAGTTTGTTTCAAATTATCGATAACTAATCTGGTTTCCGATGAACACATGCAATAGATTAAAAAAAGTATAGGTTTCAAATAGAGGCTCTTTTATAACATTATATCTTTTATAAATTTAATATATTTATTGCAACTGGGTTCAGGGTGTCTTCTAGTCTGGCTCTACCGACAAGAGCTTTCTTGCTTGTTAAAATATGTTTACCTTAATTTTGAATTTACTTTGAGATTAAAATGTAATTTTAAATTTTAATGCAATAGTTTAACTATATTTTAATTTGAATTAATTTTGATTGTAAGTCGGCTTGTCATAGTTGACAGTAAATAAATAAATAAATATTTATATCATAATTCCGAAAACCGACAAGTGTCTTTCTAATGTTTATTCTATAAATTAGGAATCTATAATAAAATGTAAAATTTTCATTCGGCATATGGTGTGCAGGTTATGTGCCTGAACTTCCGGAGCCTATTTGCTTACATTTACATATATGTACATATAATTTTTGTATGGGGAAAGTATGATGTAGGTTGTTTAGCTTCATGTCGCAGGGTCTCCAAACATTATGTATCGTGGAAACATTCTTCTGGCAACTACAAACAACTCAAAAACATTTCATCCAAATCGGCCAAGCCATATGATAAATTCGCATCGCATCATTTTTATATAAAATATATATGTATGTGCATACATTTATGTATGTCTGTAATTGCGTATCTAGATACATATTGAGCATCAACTGATAGTTATTGCTGCGTTTATCATTTATATAAGCTGACATTTAATTCAGCTTCCTACACTTAAAAGTTATTTGAATTGGATGTAACAATTAACAAGTGGAAAAGTTGCAGTCGGACGCAACCGACTGCGGTAAGCTCGTTACCAGTATTACAACCGGTAACAAGTAAGAAGGCTCTAGTCGGGAGAGCCCGACTAGAAGATACCCTGAACCCAGTTGCAATAAATAAATTAAATTTATGTAAGAATTTGGTATACTGACTTAGCTTCAATCGATTAATTTCAATATCTCCGGTGTTTCTCAACCGATTTGGACGAAATTTTCAGAAAAGTTCTATCATTACCCATTACGTCAACCCTCATTTTTAGATTTTCCGAATTCGATATTTTTTTGTTATCAATTCCATGTGTATATCGGAAACCAGAATAGTTATCGATAATTTGAAGCAAACTTGTTCTGCTCATCGTATAGGAGAACTTAAATACAAAAGCAGAAGTCTCTAGCTCTTGTAGTCTCTGAGATCCACGCGTTCATACAGACAGACAGACAGACGGACAGACAGACAGACAGACAGACAGACAGACAGACGGACGGACAGACGGACATGGCTATATCGTCTCGGCTGTTGATGCTGATCAAGAATATATATACTTTATGGGGTTGGAGATGCTTCCTTCTGCCTGTTACATACTTTTGCACAAAACCATTATACCCTTATTTACCCATTTTATGGGTTAAGGGTATAAAAATTGGGAACGTTGCAGTCGGACGCAACCGACTGCTGTATACTCGAAACCTGTTTAGGAACACATGCAGTAGGCGTGTGCGCTGCGTTCAAAGATTGGCTGATGCAGATCTTTCAGGGATGCCACCAGAAATTTGGTGACTAGTAAAAAAGCGCATTCTAGTTTTTAAAAGGCAGTTGTTTGGAAGATGCCAGTAGCTATCTTCTACCAAATAGAGTAACTCTAGCTGCAAGAATTTGAGAAAGATGTTTACTTACTGGTTTTAAGTTATCGATTTGAACAATTGCCCAGCCCCCAGTAGGTGTAGAGCGCCAATAGAAAAATATATTTGCAAAGTTTCAAGTCTTTAGCTATAAGGGTGTCGAAAAAAGTTGCGTTCATGTTGACGGACAGCTGGACTACAAGACAGACGGACAGACATCATGACGGACATTGCACAAAACCAATATACTGTTTACCTTCACGTATAAAAATCATAGAATTAAATATAATCGTTCTAAATTTTTATTAACAACGGGCATAATCTCAAATTTAAAATGTTTTATTTCATTCAAATTGTTAATTTTATACAAATCGTTCTAAATTCGATGAATTTTAAAATCAAATATTCGCTTACTTAAATTGAAGACGAACATTCAGAATTTTATTTAAAAACAAGTGGAAACGTTGCAGTCGGACGCAACCGACTGCGGCATACTCGATACCAGTATTAAAACAGGTAAGAAGAGGCCTGATTGCAAAGGGGTACGGATGGGGCAGGGGTGTACGCTGCCTTAAAGATTCTCCGATGCAGATGGGGATGCCACCAACTATCTTCCTTCCAAATTTGGTGACTCTAGCTCAAAGTTTGTAAGAGCTGTTGAAAGGGGGGCTGGGGGCGGTATGGGTGGGTGTGACATCCAAATTTTTGATGCAGATCTTTGTGAAATGTCAATTGCTATCTTCATACCAAATTTGGTGACTCTAGATCGAAAATTGTAAAAGGTGGGGAAAGGGGGACTGGGGGCGGTATGGGTGGGTGTGGCATCCAAAGTTTTGCTGCAGATCTTTGTGGAATGTCAATTGCTATACTCATACCAAATTTGGTGACTCTAGCTGAAAGTTTGTAAAAGGTGGGGAAAAGGGAGCGAAATGGGTGGGCGTGGCTCCAAAACTTTGATGCAGTTTTTTGGGGGTCGTTGCAAGCTATCTTCCTGCCAAATTTGGTGGCTCTAGCTCCACAAATCTGGAAGATACATGCATTCCCGTTTTTGACGAAGCGTTGGGGTGGATGGGGGCGGCTAAGGCGGTATTGGTAGGCTTGGCATCCAAACTTTTGATGCAGTTTTTGGGGGGTCATCATCGCCTATCTTCTTACCAAATTGAGTGGCTCCAGCTCAAAAACTGTGGGAGATATAAGCTTTTCTGATTTTAAAATGCGGGGGGGCTGGGGGCGGAATGGGTGGGCGTGACTCCAAAACTTTGATGCAGTTTTTTGGGGTTCGTTACCAGCTATCTTCCTACCAAATTTGGTGGCTCTAGCTCCACACATCTGGAAGATACACGCATTCTCATTTTTGACGAAGCGTTGGGGCAGCTGGGGGCGGTATTGGTGGGCGTGGCATCCAAACTTTTGATGCACTTTTTGGGGGTTCATCATCGCCTATCTTTGTACCAAATTTGGTGGCTCCAGCTCAAAAACTGTGGGAGATATAGGCTTTTTTGACTTTAAAATGCGGGGGGGCTGGGGGCGGAATGGGGGCGTGGCTCCAAAATTTTTGATGCAGTTTTTTGGGGGTTGCTAGTAGCTATCTTCTTACCAAATTTGGTAGTTCTAGCTGTAAGGGTGTGTGAAATATGCGGATTTATCGTTTTTGAGTTATTGAATTTATCGATTTGCCAGCCCTCTAGTTATCGTAGAACCTCAATCTTGACACTTTAATTTACTATCCCATAGATAAAGAGAATTGGAAAGTTTCAAGTCTCTAGCTTGAAGGGTGTGGAAAAAAGTTGCGTTCATACAGACGGACAGACACCATGACGGACATTGCACAAACCCAATATACTCTTTACCTTCGGTATCGAGCATAAAAAGTTTTAATTTAACGTTGCATTTTTTTTGGTGTGAAGGTTAGATTCTGACTTTTGTTTGACCCTTGAATACTGAGGTTCCTATACCAATTTAAATTGTTTTTTTTTTTTCTGTAAAAAATTAAAATAACAAAACCTGCACAACAAGATTAAATAGAAAACTAAAAAATTATCAATCTTGACCGGCGCGTGGTGTATTAAAACTTGAATCTAAAATATCAAGTCTCAAAATCTTATAGTCTCCGAAATCGATGTGCTCTTACAGACGAAAAGACAGATATTTGGATACTCTATGAGAACTTAAATACAAAATCTGAAGTCTCTAGCTCTTGTAGTCTTTGAGATCCACGCGTTCATACAGACGGGCAGACGGACATGGCTATATCGTCTCGGCTGTTGATGCTGATCAAGAATATATATACTTTATGGGGTCGGAGATGCTTCCTTCTGCCTGTTACATACTTTTGCACAAAACCATTATACCCTTATTTACCCATTTTATGGGTTAAGGGTATAAAAAGAGAGCTGATTGCAAAGGGGTAGGGATGCGGCAGGGGTGACCGCTGCCTTAAAGATTCTCCGATGCATATGGGGATGCCACCAGCTGTCTTCCTTCCAAATTTTGTGACACTAGATCAAAGTTTGTTAACGGTGGGGAAAGGGGGTGGGGAAAGGGGGCCGTTTTTTATGTAGCTTTGGGACGAATGGGGGCGGCTAGGGCATTATTGGGGTGCGTAACATCCAAACTTTTGATGCAATTTTTGGGGGTCATGATCACCTTTTTTGGCACCAAATTTGGTGGCTATGAACAGAAAAAACAAGTGGAAACGTTGCAGTCGGACGCAACCGACTGCGGTATACTCGATACCAGTATTAAAAATTTTGATGCCCATCCTTGTGGGATGTCAATTGATATCTTCATACCAAATTTGGTGACTCTAGCTCGAAGTTTGTTTAAAGTGGGGAAAGGGGGGCTGGGGGCGGTATGGGTGGAATATCATCCAAATTTTTGATGCAGATCTTTGTGGAATGTCAATTGCTACCTTCATACCAAATTTGGTGACTCTAGCTCAAAGTTTGTATAAAGTGGGGAGAGGAGGGCTGGGGCGGTATGGTTGGGCGTGGCATCCAAATTTTTGCTGCAGATCCTTGTGGAATGTCAAAGGCTACCTTCATACCAAATTTGGTGACTCTAGCTCAAAGTTTGTATAAAGTGGGGAGAGGAGGGCTGGGGGCGGTATGGTTGGGCGTGGCATCCAAATTTTTGCTGCAGATCCTTGTGGAATGTCAAATGCTACCTTCATACCAAATTTGTTGACTCTAGCTCAAAGTTTGTATAAGGTGAAGACAGGGGGGCTTTGGGGCTGGGGGCGGTATGGTTGGGCGTGGCATCCAAATTTTTGCTGCAGATCCTTGTGGAATGTCAAATGCTACCTTCATACCAAATTTGGTGACTCTAGCTCAAAGTTTGTATAAAGTGGGGAAAGGGGGGCTTGGGGCGGTATGGTTGGGCGTAGCATCCAAATTTTTTCTGCAGATCATTGTGGAATGTCAAATGCTACCTTCATACCAAATTTGGTGACTCTAGTTCGAAGCATGTAAAAGGTGATGACAGGGGGGCTATGGGGCTGGGGGCGGTATGGTTGGGCGTGGCATCCAAATTTTTGCTGCAGATCCTTGTGGAATGTCAAATGCTACCTTCATACCAAATTTGGTGACTCTAGTTCGAAGCATGTAAAAGGTGGTGACAGGGGGCTATGGGGCTTGGGGCGGTATGGGTGGGCGTGGCATCCAAATTTTTGCTGCAGATCCTTGTGGAATGTCAAATGCTACCTTCATACCAAATTTGTTGACTCTAGCTCAAAGTTTGTATAAGGTGGGGAATGGGGGCTTTGGGGCTGGGGGCGGTATGGTTGGGCGTGGCATCCAAATTTTTGCTGCAGATCCTTGTGGAATGTCAAATGCTACCTTCATACCAAATTTGGTGACTCTAGTTCGAAGCATGTAAAAGGTGGTGACAGGGGGGCTATGGGGCTTGGGGCGGTATGGGTGGGCGTGGCATTCAAATTTTTGCTGCCGATCCATGTGGGATGTCAATTGCTACCTTCATACCAAATTTGGTGACTCTAGCTCGAAGTTTGTATAAAGTGGGGAAAGGGGGGCTGGGGGCGGTATGGTTGGGCGTGGCATCCAAATTTTTGCTGCAGATCCTTGTGGAATGTCAAATGCTACCTTCATACCAAATTTGGTGACTCTAGCTCAAAGTTTGTATAAGGTGGGGAAATGGGGGCGGAATGGATGGGCTAGGCTCCAAAACTTTGATGCAGATTGTTGGGGGTCGTTGCCAGCTTTCTTCCTACCAAATTTGGTGGCTCTAGCTCCACTACTCTGGAATATACACGCATTCCCGTTTTTGACGAAGCGTTGGGGCAGATGGGGGTGGCTAGGGCGGTATTGGTGGGCGTGGCATCCAAACTTTTGATGCAGTTTTTGGGGGGTCATCATCATCTATCTTGGCACCAAATTTGGTGACTCTAGCTAAAAAACTGTGGGAGATAAATTTGGTGGCTCTAGCTATACTACTCTGGAAGATACACGCATTCCCGTTTTTTACGAATCGTTGGGGCATCTGGGGGCGGCTAGGGCGGTATTGGTGGGCGTGGCATCCAAACTTTTGGTGCAGTTTTTGGGGGGTCATCATCAGCTAAATTGGCACCAAATTTGGTGGCTCTAGCTCAAAAACTGTGGGAGATATAGGCTTTTTTGACTTTAAAATGCGGGGGGTCTGGGGGTGGAATGGGGGGGCGTGGCTCCAAAATTTTTGATGCAGTTTTTTGGGGGTTGCTAGTAGCTATCTTCTTACCAAATTTGGTAGTTCTAGCTGTAAGGGTGTGTGAAATATGCGGATTTATCGTTTTTGAGTTATCGAATTTATCGATTTGCCAGCCCCCCAGTTATCGTAGAACCCCAATCTTGACACTTTAATATACTATCCCATAGATAAAGAGAATTGGAAAGTTTCAAGTCTCTAGCTTGAAGGGTGTGGAAAAAACTTGCACACATACGGACGGACAGACGGACAGACGGACAGACACCATGACGGACATTGCACAAACCTAATATACTCTTTACCTTCGGTATCGAGTATAAAAATGACGATCTAAATTTAAGATTTTTAATCTAGAATTATCCCGATTCGTTTTTGAAATATTTAAGTACGATTCGTGCTTAGGAAATCTTAAATTAAGTCTAAAACGAACTTAGCGAGTAATTTAAGAATTAAAATTTTGATTCAATTCCAAACGTACTTGAATAAAGAAAGCATGTTCTTAAAATATCTCAAAACAGGCCTAAAACGGTCTTGAAACATTCTTATTTTATTTAAGCACTAAACGTTCTTAATATAAGAATATAATTCTTGATCCATCATTAAAAAGGCTTATAATAAAACTGAAACGAACTTGGCGTTTTAATAAGAAGTCAACGTTCTTATTACAAGAATAAAAATCTTGATTCTTCTTTAAAAGTTGTAGTTTGTTAAACCGAATTTTGTCGGAAGGCGGCTTCAATTAATTATTATAAGTCCAAAATACTTAAAACCGGCAATCTAAGTTTGAAATATTTACATCAAGTACTGAGTGAAATTTTATCAAGTTTATCAAGTTTATCCTCCGAACTACTGGAATCAAGTACGAAAATTCTTGAATCAAGTAAGAGTCGCGTGTTCAAATCTCAGCGGCATTTCAAATTTTTTTTTTTTTTTTTTGTTCTTAAAAATAATGTGAATCAAGTTTATTTTTGTTCTTATTTTTTTAAAAGTCATTAATAAGTACAAAAATGCCGAATAAACTGATCTAAATCAAGTTCACTTAACATAAACATTAACTGCAGTCAAAATGTAATAGGAATTGGCTCAACAGCTAAAGCACTCGACGCAGTTAACAACAGATCTAAGGTTCAAATCCCCGTCACGGTAAGCAAAAAACAGATGAATTTGTAATGTTCATTTCTAATTTCGTACATTTCTAGCTTAAGCTTAGTATGCAGGAACTAGAATTATTTCTGATAGAAATTTACACATTATTTCTAATGTGTATCCTAAGACCCTGTGTGCCCCTTAAAAATACCGGAAAAATCCCAAAAACGCAAAAAAATGGCAAAACAAAAAGGTAAAAGAGTAATACGGGGCACACTTGTGCCTAGAAATAATGTGCTGCTCATTTTTTCTAGCAGAAGTTCAGCTGTTCAATGCCATCCACACGATCCACTGCAATGTAATCGATGTGGCAACTCTGAACATTTTTTGAGTATACATTTCTAGCTGCTGCATATACTCATTAGAAATGTCTCTAGAAATTATGTCCAGAAATTATTTCTAGCGTTTTTTTTATATGGAGTTTGACACAACTAGATATATTTCTAGTTCCTGCGTACTAAGCTTTAAACATGATAATGATTGGCAGCTGTAAAAATGCTATTCTGCGCTATGTATCTAAATCTTAGAATTTCAGGAAATTATATAATCAAGTACAGTACGACCTCGGTTAACGCAACCCTCGTTACACGCAACTCCTCGATTATTGCAACACCCGAATTCTTAACATTGTTGACTCTGTTAACGCAACTTTAAAAAAAATATTACCTCATTTAACGCAACTTCCTAAGGAAATCGTATGTTTTAGTTAGTTCTTACCACTTTTGTTTCACTCTTTTTTATACCCTTAACCCATAAAATGGGTAAATAAGGGTATAATGGTTTTGTGCAAAAGTATGTAACAGGCAGAAGGAAGCATCTCCGACCCCATAAAGTATATATATTCTTGATCAGCATCAACAGCCGAGACGATATAGCCATGTCCGTCTGTTCGTCTGTCCGTCTGTATGAACGCGTGGATCTCAGAGACTACAAGAGCTAGAGACTTCAGATTTTGGATATAAGTTCTCCTATACCATGAGCAGAACAAGTTTGCTTCAAATTATCGATAGCTATTCTGGTTTCCGATATACACATAGAATCGATAACAAAAAATATCGAATTTGAAAAATCTAAAAATGAGGGTTGACGTAATGGGTAATGATAGAACTTTTCTGAAAATTTCGTCCAAATCGGTTAAGAAACACCGGAGATATTGAAATTAATCGATTGAAGCTAAGTCAGTATACCAAATTCTTACATAAATTTAATTTATTTATTGCAACTGGGTTCAGGGTATCTTCTAGCCGGGCTCTCCCGACTAGAGCCTTCTTACTTGTTTTTATGTGAATTTGTCAGTTCTTAAATCAAGAATTAATAATCTTAACAAGATCTAACATCTTGTTTTTAAGTTCACTTCAATCTCATTTACAGTTTGTCAGATCTCAAATTCTAAGAATTTTGCTTCTTAATTCAAGAATTAACAATCTCGAAATAAGTACTTTTCATTCTCAAAACGATCTAAATTTAAGAATGAGCGATCTTAACAGTTAAGAACGTTTCATACTCGATTCAAGATTTTTCGGTCTTACACGAGAAATAAGACCGAAAAGTGTTGATTCAATGTGGAAAATCTTGATTAATTTTTTCAGTGTAACTCAAATACTGTGGGAGATATAGGCTTTTTGGTAGGAAGATAGCAATTGACATCCCACTTAGATCTGCAGCAAAAATTTGGATGCCACTCCCACCCATACCGCCTCCAGCCCCTCCTTTTCCCTCCTCTTACAAACTTTGAGATACATTTACCAAATTTGGAAAAAAAAAATAGCTGGTGTTATCCCCTTCTACATCAGTTAATCTTTGAGACACCTTAAAACCCTGCCGCATCCGTACCCCTTTGCAATCAGGCCTCTTTTTACCAGTTTTAATAAAGGTATCGTGTATATCGGAGTCGGTTGCGTCCGACTGCAACGTATCCACTTGTTATTGCTACAAGTTTTTGGCTTCCTTGATACAATGATATTTTTTTTTTTAGTGGTCGCCCATTGGCATGATAGGATTCGATAACAACTATAGCAAGGATTGAGCAATTAAGCATAAGGAGACGATAGTTGGTTAACAAGGAGTCGTGTGAAGGTTGAGTTAGAGAATACGGGGTCAGTTAGAAGGTCAACAGCAACGACAAAAGGCATTGATATGAAAAACATAGCTAGCATAAGCGCGCGATCCATGACATCAAAAGACAAAAGCAGCTACACATAGTATGTATGTACTTAAACATAAACGTGCTCACTGTGGCGCAAGACCAGGAAAGACAGAGGCAGTCAAGCACTTCACAGCTTAACACTCTTATGTGTAATATTTTCGGCCCCCACACACACTCAAACAAACCAAATGTAAAAGAAGGAAATACAGAAGACTAGAAGTAACGTCGTCCCCTACCTCTGGGCTCCAATTCTCGTCATGCCACAGCTGTCGAAACGATGGCGCGAAAGCCTTGCTAGCAGCAGCATTCACAACCGTCAAGCACTAGACGACTGCTGCACCAGCAACAAACGACCATGGCGCTCACACACACAAAAAAAGATAACGTGCGGCTATGGGCACCACCCACTGAACAGCAACAAACGCTCATACACTCGCTCACTCACTCTCAGTGTTATTATCTTTCGACCGCCATCTCGCTTGCCCTTCTACTTTCTCACTCTCGCTCTTTAGAGTGTCAAAGCAGCTGCTCATGGTGCTTCTTTTTTCCCCATTTAAAGTTTGTAACTTTTGTGTTGTTTTTAGTTTTTGTTCATTTTTTATTGCGCTTGATCTTTGGCTTATTACCATGTCACATTGAATGCGAAAAACAAACGCTGGCTGAATACAAAATGTGCACACACACACAAGATGTTTTTTTTATCTCCAATGCGCTAAAACGCCAAGGGGGCGTTGAAGTTTTTCTGTTCTTGCTGCCTTTGGCAAACGACAAGACCCAGAAGGGAGGAATTGTCGCTCTTGTTGGTAATTCACATTTTTTTAAATAAACGCTTTGAGCAGCCTGAGGCGCCGCTGTTGTCCATGCAAAGTGTGCAGAAAACAAAAAATAAATAAATAATGTACAAAAAATCAGTACAGTAGACTTCCTAAAACTTGAGAAGCCGACCAGTTAACTACGCAAACAAGATGAACAGATGTTCTGGGATACGCTAGAAACACTTACTCCCAATAATCTTTTGCAAGACAACGTTTTTAATACTTACTTTTTAGAGCGTTGCTTTATTTGAATGAAGACTTTTTCTTCTTCTTATTCTAAACTACAAATAAACTACTAATAAACTTGACCAAAGATAAAACAAGTACAAGTTGCGGTCGGACGCGATTCAATGTGAAACACTTCTCCTGTGAAAAAAAATACATTTGACTCCGAAATGATGAAGTTGAGCCGGTTGGTACATATGGCTATTTAGAATATACATAAACATTAGTATAGTTTTATTGCGGATCTTAAAAAATTTGATGTAAAATGTTGGAAATTTCCGTTTCTTATTGATTTGCAGCGCAAGGCTTATCGAATTAATATCGATTGCACAGCCACCCAGGGCGTAGCGCCCTTATCTTGACTCAATGTCGGACGCAGAGCAGACATGGGTGTTGAAAAGTGCGTTTAATGTTCTTTATTTACTCCTAGATCGCAGTAAATTAAAATAAAGTAAATATTGTAGAATATATATAATTTGTACACTATGTGAAGCATAACGCAGTGAGAAGTTGTGCTAGAATATGAATTGTATGCATACAAAGTTTGTTAAATGCTCATTCTATAAATTTCTCTTGTAACTTTTGTATGTAACTTAAGTTCTTACCGGTAAATAAATGGAAGTTAACTGTACATAATAATTAAAAATGAAATAAAAATAAAAAAAGAAGCACTAGAAAAAGGAAAAGTTGCGGACAGCAGTTGGCGGTTCAAAAGCATTTGACGTTTTACCTTGGCAAGGCAACAACTTACACACACACACACACGCGCAATTCAGATAGACAACAAACATACAAATACATATTCGATTCAAGATAGGCAGATAGCCAGAATGACTGGGCTGCGAACGCGGCGAACGTGACTGTAACAACAAAAGCAAAAGCACCAAATGTCACTTTGAAAAATGCCATTGGTTCGACAAACTTTTAGCCCCAACCAACGGCAGCATAAAAAAAAATCGCCTGCTGCTGCTTGCAGAGTGGATGCGCAGCAGCAGCAGTAGCTAAGGCGGAAGCGATATGCGAACGCCTCTGCCACGAAACCGAAACCAGTTGCTTAGTAACGCCTTCTACTGACCACGAACGATGCCGTCGACGTCGACGGCAGCAGTAGCAGCTGTCGCTGAAGCCGACGAGTGCGACAAATGTCAGCAACAGACTCCATTGCTATTTTTGCACCGGCAAGTGCGTAGCAGCTAGTTATCTCATTCTTTTGCATGCACGCCTTATGCGCAAGGGAAATTATTTGCCGCTGAGCAGAACACTCGCCAATGTGTGTGTCGCAACTGCATACATATGTGTGAGTGAGCGCGCATGCGATTCGTACAACGTCAAAGCTAAGGGGTAGGCAAGTAACAGGCAACAACAGCAGCATCTGGTATTGAGCTCGTGTACCAGTTTAGTTTGCGTTTGGCTGTGTTTTGCTTTCACATTGCCATTCGTCCGCACTCACTCTGCCGCTGTTGCTGTCGACATCAGCGAGTTTTGTGTGTTTTCGCCTATTGCTATTCCTACCCGTTAATGCCGTCGCCGTTTTCAGTTTTTGTTTGACGTTCGCGTGGTGCGCTTGCATGTTGAGCCCGTTTTCGTTAACTTCATTGACTTTTATACGTTACCGTTTGCGTCGTCATTCAGTTGCAAAACGCTGCCAAAAACTTAAGCCGTTATCGAACACGAAACAAACGATTTGCGAACAGCTGTTTTATGTTTCTTTCTCATTTGCCTCCGCCGCGTTGTGCATTCTTATCTTTGATTCTACAAATAATCAGCTGCGTCGCGTTTCACAAAAGTAAGTGTTTTTTTTTTTCACGCAAACAAGAATTTGTTGCCAAAATTTTTTTAAAGTGAGTTTTTTGCCAAGTAATATAACAAAAAAGCTTCAGCGACAAAACCCAATTCCGTGCAGAGGAAAGTGTCAAATGGATTGCTTTCAAAAAGAAAGAAAGCATGAAATTTAAATAGCAAAGGCAAAGAAAGAATATCAAAAACAAATACGCGTGTTTTGCCGCCGGCATCTAACACAACAACACTCGTGTTCGAATCTCTCTTTGTTGCTCTCATTTTATAAGTCGCACTCTATATCTCTGTCTCCCTCCTTCTCGTTCTATCTAAGTGAGTGCCTGTGTGTGTTTTCGCGTTTGTCGCTTTTGTGCGCGTGTGTCATTATCAGCGTGACAATTATCATCTCGCCCCCATCTTCGGTATATTAGACAACAAAATTCTCACCGAGGCATCTAAAGCGCCCCTCAGGGCTGTCGCACTGGCGTCATTTCTGGGCGACGGCTTTTCCGCTCTTGGCAGCCGAGTACCCGTCAAGGATCTAATGGCATTTGGGGCGGTCCTGCACACAAGCCAGCACAATATCGGTGAGTTTTGTTACATAACTCCACTCCTTCAAAAGAGCATTATTTTTCATTCCTTGAGTTTGGAACAGGTTAAATTGCCCAAAATAAAATTCCATTTGATCAATTGCAGTTGTACCTCTGAACCTTTGGTAAAGAGTGTTAAAATCGACTTCAAACGAAATGTGCATGGAACTAGCGCAATAGATAACGCGTCCGACTTGTAAGCGACAGCTTACTTTACGGCTATCATTTGTGAACAGTAGATCTTATGACTTTTATTATAACTCTTGAATAGTATTCTAAGATAATATTTCCAATAATTCAAAACGTCATAAATCACTTATTATTATTAGCGTAAGGGATCATTCAAGTATTACGTAACGTAATTTGGTGGGGAGGGGGGTCTCGTAAAACGTTACGATGCGTTACTGAGGCGGGAGGGGTTCTTTCTTACAAGACGTTACGTAACATTTTTCTTTTTTTTTTAAATAAAAATTAGGGTAAAAATGGCCACTTGAGTATTACGTAACGCTAAGAGAGGGGGAGGGGGGTACAGAAAAACGGTACGGTGCGTTACAAGGGGGGGACGGGGAGTCTAAAATATTCAACAATTGCGTTACGTATTACATGAATGATCCCTAATACCCTAAATTCAGGACCAATACTCAAAAGAGAGAGAGAGAGAGAGAAAAAAAAAGTTAAAAAGTCGACCCAAACGGAGTGAAGAAAATTCATTTGAAGACAAATCAAAAAACAGAAGCTGTTCTAGGAAGGATTTTTACTCCAATACGTTGTTGAATATTTCCTATTTTATTTAAGTAGAAAACGTTCTTTATAGTATAAGAAAAAAGTTCTTGATCTAATATTAAAAAGTCTTGTAATAATACTGAAAAGAACTTTTTAATTTAATAAGTAGTAAACGTTCTTACTATAAGACTAAAAAACTTTATTTTTCTTTAAAAGCTTTAGTTTTTTAAAGCCAATTTTTGTCGGAAAACGGCTTCAATTAAGTAAAATAAGTCCCAAATACTTAAAACCGGGAACCTAAGTTCAAAATACTTATGTACATCAAGTACTGAGTGAACTTATATCAAGCATAACCTCAGAAATACAGAAATAATGACGAAAATTCTTGATTCATGTACGAGTCGCTGGTTCAAATATCAGCGGCTTTTAAAAAAAAACGTATTTTTTTACCCCTTCAAAAATGGATTATATGTGGATAGTTTTCATTTGTTCTTATTTTGTTTAAGTCATTAATTAGCATAAATATGCCAAATAGGCTTAGCTTAATCAGGTTCACTTAACATAAAAGTTAACTGCAGTCAAAATGTGTTTGGAATTGGCTCAATAGATAAGACACCTGAGACAATTTTAAGAGATCTTACACACACAGATGAAACATTATAAAACGTATAAATTACGCTCAAGCTCCAGAACTCTTAACAATGATTAAACTCGATACTGAAGGTAAAGAGTATATTGGTTTTGTGCAATGTTCATCATGGTGTCTGTCCGTCTGTCCGTCCGTATGGTTGCAAATTTTTTCGACACCCTTCAAGCTAGAGACTTGAAACTTTCCAATTCTCTTTATCTATGGGATAGTAAATTAAACTGTCAAGATGGGTTCTACGATAACTGCGGGGCTGGCGTATCGATAAATTCGATAACTCAAAACCGGTAAATCCACAAATTTCGCACATCCTTACAGCTAGAACTACCAAATTTGGTGAAAAGATAGCTACTAGTCCCAAAAAAAACGGCATCAACAATTTTGGAGCCAGGCCCACCCATTCCGCCCCCAGCCCCCCGCAATTTAAAGTCAAAAAAGCCGATATCTCCCACACTTTTTGAGCTATAGGCACCAAATTTAGTGCCAAGATAGGTGATGGTGGTACCCCAAAAACTGCATCAAAAGTTTGGATGCCACGCCCACCAATACCGCCCAAGCCACCCCCATCTGCCCCAACGCTTCGTCAAAAACGGTAGTGCGTGTGTTCTCCAGAGTAGAGGAGCTAGAGCCACCAAATTTGGTAGAAAGATAGCTGGCAACGACCTCCAAAAATCTGCATCAAAGTTTTGGAGCCACGCCCACCCATTTCTCCCCCCTTTTCCCACCTTATACAAACTTTGAGCTAGAGTCACCAAATTTGGTATGAAGGTAGCAATTGACATTCCACATGGATCTGCATCAAAAATTTGGATGCAATTCCAACCATAGCGCCCCCAGGCTCCCTCTCCTTACTTTTACAAACTTGGAGCTAGAGTCACCAAATTTGGTATGAAGATAGCAATTGACATTCCGCAAAGATTTGCATAAAAAATTTGGATGCCACACCCACCCATAAGTCCCCCAGCCCCCCTCTCCCCACCCTTTACAAACTTTAAGATACAGTCACCAAATTTGCAACGAAGACAGCTGGTGGAATCCCTGTCTGCAACGGAGAATCTTTAAGGCAGCGCACACCCCTGCCGCATCCGTTACCCTTTGCAATCAGGCCTGTTTTTACCGGTTTTAATACTGGTATCGAGTATACCGAAGTCGGTTGCCACGTTTCCACTTGTTTTCTATTATAAGTGTTTATTTTTTTTTTCAATATTATCTGTGCCATTTAAAATTTCATGTTGATATACAAGTTTTTACACATTTAATTTTTTTTTTCACAAAATTTTTTAATTCAAATATTACTCTTATATAATTTTAATATGAAAATTTTATTTTAACAGCCGGGATAACTTAAAACCAAGTGTAACATTTTTGATTCTTTTTATACATATATTTTTCATTGGCATGCGACTACTACATATGCAAGAAGTATAATTTAGCTTGCAGAAAATGCTAGATATATGTAGAATGTAACTAAATTCATTCCAATTTACCGAACACGAATTATGATGTCCTGCCATTGCATTCAAACATAAAACTCTTGTTCATTTAGCGCACGGCTCAGCTATTGCGCTTATGCCAAACTTGCCAAAGTATACACTTAAATTCTAATACGTTTTGTACTGATTTCTAGAATAACAAGTAAGAAGGCTCTAGTCGGGAGAGCCCGACTAGAAGATACCCTGAACCCAGTTGCAATAAATATGTAAATTAAATTTATAATTGACTTTGGTATACTGACTTAACTTCAATCGATAAAATTAGATATCTCCGGTGTTTCTTAACCGATTTGGGCGAATTTTTTTAGAAAAGTTCTATCGTTACCCATTATTTCAACCCTCATTTACATTTCCATTTTACATTTTCCAAATTCGATATTTTATTGTTATCGATTCCATGTGTATATCGGAAACCAGAATAGTTATCGATAATTTGAAGCAATTTTGTTCTGCTCATCGTATAGGAGAACTTAAATACAAAAGCAGAAGTCTCTAGCTCTTGTAGTCTCTGAGATCCACGCGTTCATACAGACAGACAGACGGACAGACAGACAGACAGACAGACAGACGGACGGACAGACGGACATGGCTGTATCGTCTCGGCTGTTGATGCTGATCAAGAATATATATACTTTATGGGGTTGGAGATGCTTCCTTCTGCCTGTTACACACTTTTGCACAAAACCATTATACCCTTATTTACCCATTTTATGGGTCAAGGGTATAAAAATTGGGAACGTTGCAGTCGCAACCGACTGCTGTATACTCGAAACCTGTTTAGGAACACATGCAGTAGGCGTGTGCGCTGCGTTCAAAGATTGGCTGATGCAGATCTTTCAGGGATGCCACCAGAAATTTGGTGACTAGAAAAAAAGCGCATTCTAGTTTTTAAAAGGCAGTTTTTTGGAAGATGCCAGTAGCTATCTTCTACCAAATAGAGTAACTCTAGCTGCAAGAATTTGCGAAAGATGTTTACTTACTGGTTTTAAGTTATCGATTTGAACAATTGCCCAGCCCCCAGTAGGTGTAGAGCGCCAATAGAAAAATATATTTGCAAAGTTTCAAGTCTTTGGCTATAAGGGTGTCGAAAAAAGTTGCGTTCATGTTGACGGACAGCTGGACTACAAGACAGACGGACAGACATCATGACGGACATTGCACAAAACCAATATACTGTTTACCTTCACGTATAAAAATCATAGAATTAAATATAATCGTTCTAAATTTTTATTATCAACGGGCATAATCTCAAATTTAAAATGTTTTATTTCATTCAAATTGTTAATTTTATACAAATCGTTCTAACTTCGATGAATTTTAAAATCAAATATTCGCTTACTTAATTTGAAGACGAACATTCAGAATTTAAATCAAAAAAAAGTTTTAATTTAACGTTGCATTTTTTTCGGTGTGAAGGTTAGATTCTGACTTTTGTTTGACCCTTGAATACTGAGGTTTCTATACCAATTTAAATTGTTTTTTTTTTTTCTGTAAAAAATTAAAATAACAAAACCTGCACAACAAGATTAAATAGAAAACTAAAAAATTATCAATCTTGACCGGCGCGTGGTGTATTAAAACTTGAATCTAAAATATCAAGTCTCAAAATCTTATAGTCTCCGAAATCGATGTGCTCTTACAGACGAAAAGACAGATATTTGGATACTCTATGAGGTCGGCGATGCTTTCGTCGGCTCAGGGTTAAAACATCGTGAATAATCTTAGTAATGGGAAGTTCAGGGGAGAAAGCGCTATTTCATAAGTTCTCATGCTTCTGCTAGGCCATGCAGATTAATATTAATATTATATGTTTATTCTAACCGACTATGAAAAAGGATGGTCTTAACATATTTCAACCTGAGAACACTCTTTAACCAAGCCTTTGCCATGGGTCTCCAACGCTTTTAGTCAGCCGTTAACAAAAAGACTCCGCTCAGGCTTAGTAGGTGAGTTAGCACCACGTTCTTAATTATGAACAAATAAAAAGAAATAGCAAGAAATTATTGCCTGCGATCTTCTTGTGAGAACGAAAAACTAAAAACGAGTAAAGGTTTTGTCTTATAACGCTCATTTTCTTCTCAGTGTACATAGGTTAAGTGCCGTATCCGAAAATGTTGAATTGGCCTGACAAAAAAGCATGTACACTGATTTAGGTTGAGCATAAAGCAAAGTTTTGCACTTTTGAACTTGCTGCAGGGTCGTTTCACACTGCAACCCACAACCCCTCTCCACCATTGCTGCAGTGGCTCAGTGTTTCTATCTCTTTCTGGTTCGTCTATTTTGTTTGCCTTGCAAGTTTTTGTGTTCGCGGGGCAAAAAGTTTACGTCGACTTGTCAAAAGTTTCCTTGTTTCTGCACAAGTTGTTGTTGTACGTTATTGTTGTTTGTTGGCTGTAGTTTGCTTGGCTGCTTTTCTTTTATTTCTTTTGCACTTTTGTCAAATTTTCACTTTTGCTGACTGTTTAATGTCAGCCAAAAATTTCAGATTTTTTTCTGCCGTTGACGGCATTTGCTTAAGTGTAGTTTTGTTTTAATACCCTGAAACCTATGAAATAGTTAAAAATGGTATTACAGTTTTTTTTTTTAAATGTTTTGAAAATGTATGTAAGAGGCAAAAAGATGTATTTCCAATCCAATGGAGAGTATTTGCATATATATATATATATATGCATATATATATACATATATATATATCCGTCAGAATTATTATTAAGCCATGTCCGTCGATCTTAGTGACAACAAGAGCTGAGGACTCCAGGTTTGCTTACCTAGCTTTCCTAAAACATAAGCAAATTAAGTTGGTTTTAAATTAACAATAAATACTATCTGTTTCGGTGTACTCATGATATTTATTTCTTGTCAACTAATATCAGCTGACATAAAATCCAAATTAATTAATATTAAAATAAGTTTAAAAATTTAAATTGAAATTCAAATTAATTAAAACAAAATAATAATTATAAATCTGAAAGTAAATTTAGGTAAAAAATTTATAAAGTTAACGGTAAAGCTCTGGAAAACAACAATAAAATTAGTTGTCCAACATTTGTTGCGTGGATTGGGGACAACCCAGAAAAACCCAATTAGACCAGCGTTAGATTAGTACATAGTGGTTACGATTAGATAAAGAAAAAAGGATCGATTATTTAAGTACCGAAATTGTTATATATAATTGTTATAATCAGAACATAAAACAAGAAATGGTCCATGATAATTTTTATTCAATACATTAGAATGTCACTTGAAAATTTTAATGAAGCATGGTTTTACTTGATAACGAATTGGTTGGCAAATCCGCACTACCATCTCTGCGGACCAACAGTCTGACCACACTGCTGTGCTATTTATTTATTTATTTTTATTGTCAGCTGAGCGCAACTGACATTAAAATAAAATCAAAATTAATTTAAAATTTAAATTTAAAAATAGTTAAAAGAATAAAATTAAGTAACATATAAAATAATATATAAAACTGAAAAAAAAAGTTAAAAAACTTAAAAGTTAAAGTTAATGCTATGGGAAATTAAATAAAAAAAATTTAGTAGTCCAACATTTGTTGCGTGGATTGGGAAAAACTCAGAAAAACCCAATCAGACCAGCGTTAGATTAGTAGTTAGTGGTTACGATTAGATAAAGCAAAGAGGATCAATCTTTTTGGTACTGTAGTTGAGGCCTTCAAGGAGACAAGAGAATAAAGTTTGTTATAGTCAGAACATATAACACGAAACGGCTCATGAATTAAATAGTTGCTCGAGCAACGATCAAAGCTAAGGGGTAAAAAGTAACGTGAAGATCTAATTGGGACATTAAAATTAATTCGACTCAAAAGAACTGATGAGTCGATTTCACCATTAAGTAGGTTAGTAATAAATAATACTCCATGCATAGTTCTACGGTTTAACAGGGAGGGAAGATTTATCAAAAGGAGTGTACTTGAATACGGAGGTAAGTCAACTCCAGCAACCCAGTTAAAACTTCTAAGGGCAAATAGAAGAAATTTCTTCTGCACAGATTCAATTCTATCCTGGTGAATCCAGTATTGTGGGGACCACACACAAGATCCATTCTCCAGAATAGGACGTACTAAGGATGTATAAAGCGTTTTAGTGGTGTACGGATCATTAAACTCTTTCCACCACCGCTTGATGAATCCAAAGACATTAATGGCCGTATTGACCATTGAAGATATATGAGCGTCAAATTTCTATTAAGGATCAAGAATAATGCTTAAATCTTTAATTTCAAACACGCGGTCAAGTGGTGAACCATCAAGCAAGTAGTGAGCAGTTTGAGGGGTTCTTCTACAAAAATACATGTCTTTACATTTTGAACAATTTAAATTTAGTCAGTTGGTACGGCGCCAGGCTGACAATGCACCCAAATCCGACTGTAGTTAATTTCTCAGGGAAGCATCATTATAGGTGAAACATAGCTTCACTTCATCAGCAAACATATATATACAAAAGAGTTAGTAATAACAGCTGGAAGATCGTTAATAAACAAATTAAAAAAAAAAACAAGTAAGAAGGCTCTAGTCGGGAGAGCCCGACCAGAAGATACCCTGAACCCAGTTGCAATAAATATATTTAATTTATATAAGACTTTGGTATACTGGCTTAGCTTCCATCGATTAAGTTCAATATCTCCGGTGTTTCTCAACCGATTTGGACGAAATTTTCAGAAAAGTTCTATCATTATCCATTACTTCAACCCTCATTTTTAGATTTTCCAAATTCGATATTTTATAGGAGAACTTAAATACAAAATCAGAAGTCTCTAGCTCTTGTAGTCTCTGAGATCCACGCGTTCATACAGACAGACAGACGGACAGACGGTCAGACGGACAGACGGACAGACGGACGGACAGACGGACATGGCTATATCGTCTCGGCTGTTGATGCTGATCAAGAATATATATACTTTATGGGGTCGGAGATGCTTCCTTCTGCCTGTTACATACTTTTGCACAAAACCATTATACCCTTATTTACCCATTTTATGGGTTAAGGATATAAAAAGCAAAGGTCCAAGGTAACTACCCTGGGGTACACCAGAAGTAACTAAGACCCCTTTTACATGATGAAGTTTTTGCATGAAGTTTTTTTTCATTCTGTTTTAAAACACCTTCGCAAATCTGGTCGCATTTACACGATGAAGTTTTTTCATGTAGCATTTTCTTTGTAAATGCAACTCTGATTTAAATTTATGGTCGATAAACATATATCTTTGCCACCGATTGTTTTATTTGTTAATATATAATTGATTTAAGAACTAACAAGTAAATATAATAGATTCAGTGAGCATTTCTACTAATATTTCTTAACCAAAAACAATGTATTTACTATTGGCGCTAATATTTGCTTGTGCGATATTTCGTATCGATAACTTTATTATTCACATCAAACACTGTGCAACTCTGTGTTAACATGCAATCGGAATAAGGCAAAGCAAAATGAGAAAAATAAATCATTGCTTCACAAGTCATGAAGCATTGCTTGCAGCTGTAACCACTGTACACCCTTTGCCTTCAAACGAATGCTTCAGACATGTAAAAAGGGTCTAAAATAGGTTTAGATACAGAAGATTTAAAAACCACTTTTTGTGTTCGGCCACACAAGTACTCCGGAAGCCACAATAAAAGTTTAGCTGGAAATCCAATAATATTCAATTCTGGAAGCAACAGAGAATGACTTACCGAATCAAATGCCTTACTGAATCAAATGCCTTACTAAAATCGGTGTAAGAAACCTCAGTTTGCACCTGAAAACATGGATACAACCAAGGTATACTTAAGAAGGTACTCGAGCTCACTCTCTCACTCTCTCTGTTCACTTCTTAAATTGTCAGTCTGTTAGCAGCAGTTGTGAGCGACGAATCTCCGCGGACGATTTTTTCGTGCTAAACTTTTTGTGCTACAGACTTTACGTATTTTGCTCGCTCTCTCTCTCTCTCTTCTGTCAATTTGACAATTAAGTAAGAAGTCGTGAGCGAGCAAGTGCGGCTACCTTCTTAAGTATACCTTGGAAACAACCGCAAGTACGACGGATAAGACCGTACGAAAGCGGGAGAGGACTGATGCTGAAAAGCGAGAGTTATAAAATGGACAAGGTGTTTGTTGTTAGTAGACACAGAATATGCAAATGCAATTATATGTATATATGTATGTACGTATGTTTTCTTTATTATATACACGTATGTTTGCAATCACTTTTAGAATTATTTACCAAATTAAACAGATTAAAACACAGTTCACAAACACAAGAGAACAATAAATAATTAAAAGCGCGTCCCCAACGAAAGACAACTTGTTTTGATATCGATACCAATTTTATTTTGAAATTGAAAAATTTTTGAATAATTTGAAGCACCTAAAAACAAAATAATGATCGTAGAACAAAAAGTTGTAATTGGTTGTCATAATGCAAATACACATCATTCAAAATTTCAATGACAGATGACAGCACCTAAGTTAATCTATGACCCCAATATATTGGGTTTTACCCATCTGATAAATTGGGTTTTGCTTCAGTTTTATTATGGACCCTTACGTACTATAAAACCCCGTTTTGGAGCAACATTAACAAGTCATGGATCACTCTAAAAGCGTAATTTCACAGCGCCAAATAGCTCAAATGGTCAATCTGACTTAATCAACTGTGCAACACATCATTCAGTCCTTCGTCTGCGAAACCTGGATTGAGAAAAAGGGTAGAATGGCACCGAACAAGACTTTCACCGAACACAATTAGCGACAAATCATAAGAAAAATTAGGTAAGATCCTAAGCTATCAACCCCAAAACTGACTCAACAGGCGAAAGACGAAATGGGGGAAGCGAGCAGTGCGGAAACTGAGTGCCGGGCTCTTTACCCCGGAAGAAGCTCTTTATGTGCGCAAAAAAAAAGGGAAAAGGATGACGTTCGCCAAAACCCACATGGACAAGGATTGGAGTACTGGAACACGCTTATATTTGCAGACGAGTCAAAATTTAACACTTTTGGTTTAGACGGAAGGAATTTGTGTAGGGATTTAATACTGAGCTGGATCCCAAAAACTTAAAGGCAACAGTTAAGGACGGCGGAGGAAGTGTCATGATATGGGCATGTATGACGGCAGCATGCGTTGAAAAGTTGGCAATTGTAAAGACTTAAATGAATAACAATATGCCTCTCAAATTAACACCAATGCTCCGAGAATATAGAAATTCGAGGTTATTTCTGATTCTACCATGTCCAATGTTCAGAGCATAAGTCCGGAATAGTACAGTCCTGGTTTACCTGGAACTTCATAATTCCACAGGTCCGGGCAGAAGATTTGAATTTAATTAAAAGTTTGAAGTGCCTGCTAGAGAATGGCATCCTGGAACAAACATCTTACAAACAGGACCTATCAAATGATCTGCATGATGAGTGGAGCAAACATAACCGCAAACCATCCAATTGCAGGAACCCGCCGTAGTTAAGGCTAAATGATATCATACTAAACACAATCATTGTTGTTAAAGCTTTAAAACGCCAAATGACTGCATCGAATAAGCTTAGACCTATATTTTAGATATAATATGAGATTAGGGCTTATCAATATCAATATAAAATATCAAAGAAATATTTTAGAAACATACAAAGTTCCTTTTTTAAAAATTGTGTAATGAAAAAACAATGCAAATCGCATCGCTTACAGTATAATCCAAGAACTTTTGTCAATCATTTTATATGAATAGTGAATTTTTCAATAGAAATGTGTCATTTTGAAAATTAGAATTTGATTTTTTTTACCCGTCTGTCCGTCCGTCCGTCCGTATGTTCGCTACTTTTTTCCACACCCTTCAAGCTAGAGACTTGAAACTTTCCAATTCTCTTTATCTATGGAGTAATAAATTAAAGTGTCAAGATGGGGGTTCTTCGATAACTGGGGGGCTGGCAAATCGATAAATTCGATAACTTAAAACCGATAAATCCACATATTTCGCACATCCTTACAGCTAGAACTAACAAATTTGGTAAGAAAATAGCTACTAGCAACCCCCAAAAAACTGCATCAAAAATTTTGGAGCTATGCCCACCTATTCCGCCCCAGCACAACCTGTTTGGATATCAAATAGCCCATATCTCCCACAGTTTTTGAGCTACAGCCATCAAATTTGGTGCCAAGATAAATGATGATGACCCCCCAAAAACTGCATCAAAAGTTTGGATGCCACTTCCCCAACGCTTCGTCAAAAACGGGAATGCGTGTCTCTACCAGAGTTGTGGAGCTAGAGCCACCAAATTTGGAAGGAAGATAGCTGGCAACGACCACAAAAAATCAAAGTTTTGGAGCCACGCCCACGCATTCCGTTCCCCTCTCCACACCTGTTACAAACCTTGAGCTAGAGTCACCGAATTGGGTATGAAGATAGCAATTGACATTCCACAAAGATCTGCTTCAAAAACTTGGATGTCAAACCTACCCATACAGCCCTCAGCCCCCCTTTCCCTACATTTTACAAACTTTGAGCTAGATTCACCAAATTTGGTATGAAGATAGCAATTGACATGCCACAAAGATCTGCATAAAAAATTTTGATGCCACACCCACCCATTCCGGCCCAGCCCCCCTTCCCACACCTATTACAAATTTTGAGCTTGTGCCACCAAATTTTGGATGAAGATAGCAATTGACATTCCCCAAAGATCTGCATCAAAAATGTGCATGCCACGCCCACCCATACTGCCCCCAACACCCCTTTCCCCTTCTGTTACAAATTTTGAGATAGAGTCATACCGCCTCCAGGCACCCCTTCCACCACCTTTAACAAACTTTGAGCTAGAATCACCCAATTTGACATGAAGATAGCAATTGGCGTCCCAGAAAGATCTGCATCAGAAATTTGGATGCCACGCCCACCCATACCACTCCCAACTCCCTTCCCATACCTTTTACAAACTTTGAGATACATTTATCAAATTTGTAAGGAAGATAGCTGGTGGCATCCCTATCTGCATCATTCAATCTTTGAGACGGCATAAACCCCTCCCGCATCCGTACCTCTTTGTAAGCAGGTCTCTTTTTTTACCAGTTTTAATACTGGTAACGAGTATACCGCAGTCGGTTGCGTCCGACTGCAATGTTTCCACTTGTTTCTCTTGTATCCTTGGAGGCCCTAACTCCAGCACTAAAATTATCGATCCTTTTTTATTTATCTAATCGTAACAACTGAGTACTAATCTAACGCTGGTCTGATTTGGTTTTTCTGGGTTTTCCCCAATCCACGCAACAAATGTTGGACCACTTATTTTATTATTGAACTTCCCAGAGCTTTAACGTTAGCTTTATACATTTTTTACCTAAATTTACTTTCAGATTTATATATTATTTTACTTTAATTAATTTTTACTTAAATTTTTAATTTTATTTAAATTTAAATTAATTTGGATTTTATGTCAGCTGATTTCAGTTGACAATAAACAAATAAAAAATTTTAAATTTCCCTGTAGCGAATATTTCTATATAACATTTCTTTTTTTTTTTACAACTTAGCACTGACGTGAATGAATATTTATTTGCTTCACTTAACGTGCTTGAAGTATTTTTTCGAGAAAGAGAAGTGGAAAAACCATATACAAACTTAAATAACTGATTATTTAAAAAAAAACTACTTAAATCACACAAGTTGTAAAACATTTCTAAATAACGAATTTTCTCTATAACGAAGTGTTTTCTTGTCCCCTTCACATTCGTTACATGGAAGTTCGACTGTATTTGAATTAATTAGGGATAGTTGGAATTTCTCGAGTCAAGCCTTCTTACATGATTCTTTTGTTATTGCCGTTGCACAGCAGCAGCAAAAGTGCTTCAACGCCTTTAACATAAGTTCCCTATTTTTCATCAACATTTATGACAGTGCTGAGTTGCAGCTGAAAATGACTACGATTATGATGATCTCATGATGAATCTCAAACTGAGAAAGGTTATGCAACAATATTTGCGGCAGCAATTGCTGCCACAGCCGCTGATCTGCTAGTCAACTCCAATTCGGTTCCAAGTACGTCAACATATTTATACTCGATACCGAAGGTAAAGACTACGCGTGTCGAATTTTTTCGGCACGGTCCAACACGAGCACGAAACCTTTTTACAAAACACGCACGAAGACAAACGACGAAAAATTTCTGGAAACACGGCCCAGCACGGCCCAACACGAAATAATTTTTTTATTTTATTTATTTATTTATTTATTATTTTTTTTGAATAGTAAGACTGATAGTAAGACTGCCGCTGGAAAATAACAGGGCGGGTGTGAGTATTGTGGCTGTAATATGGCGGTCAAAAGCTGACAAAGTTGCACAAATCCGAGGTCGGATTTGGAAAAATAAAGATTATCCAAGATAAAGAAGTTTTACAAAAAAAATTGTACCAAAAACATATCAAAGTGTGGGTACCAGTTTTGCCTAAACTTTGTAGGAACACTTTTTGACAGAACAGGGGACACTGAGCACCTCAGTATATTTAATTTTGGAAGAGGATGGGATAGAAAGAGAATGTAGAGCGGTTAAAAAAAATTTTAATGTGTAGCAACTAACGGGCGGCCGAGCGCGAAGTCGCTTGGGTAACAACTAGTATAAATTTAAACTCCAATTAAAAAATTTATTTATATTTCGTGTACGTATATTTATTTTTATTCAAATGAAATGTTGTAGTCTTACATATTTATATATAGAAATAAAATTGTGTCTAAATATGAACTTAGCAATCTAGTCCGCCTTTCATTTGATATATTTCCTGAGTGAGTGAACATAATTTGTCGATAAGTTGTCAATAGTGATGGGACAATATGCTGTTTGACAACTAAGCGAGCGCAACATTCGGACAAAACAGCGCTAAGGTTTTTTCAAGTCGGTCAGAGTAGCATTTTTGATGTCGTGTATTCTCGAGTCTAGAGCAAGACACAAACACGAACGAAAAAAAAAAAACACGGCCCGCGCCCATCTCTACTAAAGACTATATTGGGTTTGTGCAAAATCCGTCATGATGTCTGTCCGTCCGTATGAACGCAACTTTTTTCCACACCCTTCAAGCTAGAGACTTGAAGCTTTGCAAATATTTTTTTCTATGGCCCAGAAAGATAAAGTGTCAAGATTGGGGTTCTACGATACACCCTATACACCTATAACTTCCACAGTCTTTGAGCTAGCGGCACCAAATATGATGCCATGATAGGTGATAACGACCTCAAAAAGAATGCATCAAAAATTTGAAAGCCACGCCCACCTATACCGCCTCGCCCCACTTTTTTCAAACTTTGAGCTGGAGTCACCAAATTTGGAAGGAAGATAGCTGGTGGCATCCTTATGTGCATCAGATAATCTTTGAGACAGCATAAGCCCCTAGCTTTTGCAATCAGGCCTCTTTTTACCGGCTTTGATACACGTATCGAGTATACCGCAGTCGGTTGCGTCCGACTGCAACATTTCCACTTGTTTATGTACCATTTTGTTCATAATTTTTACGGCCAACAGTTGCTCAAGTCATTTTATTAACCAACAGCAGCTTACTACAACAGCAACACGGGCAATACAGAGAATAGACAGCGCAAAAGTTGGCATCTTCGAGTCGAGTTCTATGGCTTTTTTGTTCAGATGCTTTGATTTATTATGCAAAACCCGTAGCCGGCAGCAGCTGCTGCGTTTGGCCTAAGGCATTGCATATTTCGTTTGGTTGCATGTGTGTGTGGGCGCAGTTTCTGTAAGGTGATGGAATGGAAATGGCTCTTGCTATAATCTTGCCTGCATAATGAGCCAAATACCAAACTTTATGACTCAAATTTGTTTTTGGGTATCTACAATTTTTGGGCAGTACGTTAAGTAAATTTAAGCAGGGATGTAACCGTTATCGACTGTTTGAAAAAATCTTCTATAACAATAATATTTTGACTTTTGAGAAGAAAAAATTTCGGTCATATTTAACCATTATTCTGACCAAAAACTTATATTGCTCATACTTGTCTGTCTGTTTAATTGTTTGTTTGAACCGGAATCTTTGAAATTTTCACCAAAGGTGTGTTTCAGATGACAATACATGTTTTTAAAGTTTTTGGCACGATAAACATATGTATGTAATATTTTTAAAAACCACGAAAACAAGTTTTTCCCTTTTGCATAAATTACTTATTTGACTGTAACAGTGGACAAGCTCTGGTGGCATAGCGAAAAGACTGCCGCTTCACAGGCCGAAGGTCGTGCGTTCGATCTCCTTCCGGGACATACTTTTTAATGTTTTTTATTTTTTTTATACTCGTTACCGAAGGTAAGCTAGAGACTTGAAACTTTGCAATTCTTTATCTATGGGAAAGTAAATTAAAGTGTCAAGATCGGGGCTCTACGATAGCTGGGGGGCTGGCAAATCGATAAATTCGATAACTCAAAACCGATAAATCCACATGTTTCGCACATCCTTACAGCTAGAACTACCAAATTTGGTGAGAAGATAGCTACTATCAACCTCCAAAAAACTGCAGCCACGCCCACCCATTCCGCCCCAAGCCCCCCGAATTTTAAGTCAAAAAGCCATAATGTCCCACAGTTTTTGAGCTATAGCCACCAAATTTGGTGCCAGGATAGATCATGACGACCCCCCAAAAACAGCATCAAAGTTTTGAAGCCACGCCCACCCATTCCGCCCCCCTTTCCCCACCATTTACAAACTATGAGCTAGAGTCACCAAATTTGGTATGAAGATAGCAATTGACATTCCACAAAGATCAGCATCACAAATTTGGATGCCACACCCACCCATTCCGGCCCAGCTCTCTTTTCCCTACCTTTTACAAACTTTGAGCTAGAGTCACCAAATTTTTAACGAAGACAACTAGTAGCATCGCCATCTGCATCGAATAATCTTTAAGGCAGCGTACACCCCTGCCGCAACCGTACCCCTTTGCAATCAGGCCTCTTTTTACCGGTTTTAATACTGGTAACGAGTATACCGTTTATTATATAAACCTTTTTAAAAAATCGGTTACATATTTATTTACTTGGTTTTTTTTTTTTTTGTATTTAGTGGCTGCTTGTAAGCATTGGCTCTTTTTTATACCGAAGGTAAAGAGTATGTATATTGGTTTTGTGCAATGTCCGTCATGGTGTCCGTCCGTCCGTCTGTCCGTCTGCATGTTCGCAACTTTTTTCTACACCCTTCAAGCTAGAGACTTGAAACTTTCCAATTCTCTTTATCTATGGGACAAAAAATTAAAGTGCCAAGATTGGGTTTCTAAGATAACTGGGGGCTGGCAAATCGATAAATTCGATAACTCAAAACCGATAAATCCACATATTTCGTAAATCCTTACAGCTAGAACTACCAAATTTGGCAGGAAGAAAGCTACTAGCAACCCCCAAAAACTGCTTTAAAAGTTTTGGAGCCACGCCCACCCATCCCGCCCCCATTCTCCTGAATTTTAAAGTCAAAAAAACCGATTTATCCCACAGTTTTTGAGCTATAGCCACCAAATTTGGTGCCAAGATAAGTCATGACAACCCCCCAAACACTACATCAAAAGTTTGGCTGTCACGCCCACCAATACTGCCCTAGCTGCCCCCATCCGCCCCAACGCTGCGTCAAAAACGGGAATGCGTGTCTCTTCCAGAGCTGTGGAGCTAGAACCACCAATTTTGGTAGGAAAATAGCTGGCAACGACCCCCAAAAATCTACTTCAAATTTTTGGAGCCACGCATACCCATTCCGCCCTCCTTTCCACACTTTTTACAAACTTTGAGCTAGAGTCACCAAATACGGAAGGAAGATAGCAATTGACATTCCACAAAGATCTGCAGCAAAAATTTTGATGCGACGCCAATCCATACCGCCCCAGCTCCCCGTCCCCCACCTTTTACAAACTTTTAGCTAGAATCACCAAATTTGGAAGCAAGATAGCTGGTGGCATCCCCGTCTGCATCAGAGAATCTTTAAGGCAGCGTACACCCCTGCTGCTTCCGTACCCCTTTGCAATCAGGCCTCTTTCTACCATATTTAATGCTGGTAACGAGTATACCGTAATCGGTTGCGCCCGACTGTAACGTATTGTGCGTATCGCTGCATGAATTGCGACATCATAATTGGTGGCTAGTGTCATAGAATTAAAGATTATAAAGAGTATGAATGATCAGCAATTGCAAAACTGAAAGTTGACTGTTTTTGTACATCTATGCATATGTAGCACACTTAGATGTTTGTCTTGCAATTGTATATCGTTTATTGATCCGTATCAACAATTATGTTCGTCAATTTCGGAACAAGTTGAAGAAATTCAAAAAAAATTCATTAAACTATTTATATCTAGGGGGAATTTTTGAACTAGAATCCTTGTATGCGAAAACATCAATAATATATTTTTTTTCATGTATTATTAGTTTATTATTATTATTATTATTATTATTATTATTATTATTATTATTATTATTATTATTACTAGGGCCTTGTTGCACTGCGACCAGATGTTAGGTCTTTTGTGCCGGCCTGTAGGAATTAGGGTAGAGCCTCTACAACGAGGCTTATAATAAAAGAGAGCACTTTGGTAGGGTCTATATGTTCCCATATCCTCCCTGGGGCGGGGGGGGGGGGGGGGGGGATAAGTTCACCTCCTAGTTGTAGTAGTCGACGTCTGCTTAGCGAGGGGCATTCACATAGAACATGTTCTGATGTTTCAGGCTCCATCTCACAGAATCTGCATGTTCCGATTTCTGAAAGTTTTAATTTCTTAAGGTGATACCTTAGGTTGCAATGACCCGTTAGGTAGCCTGTTAGAATACGTATTCCTCCCATTTCCTGACCAGTTCTCTTTTGTGTCCTTTCGAGAGTCCACAGAACGGTTCAGGGCCGATTAGTGGTGACATCGCCCCTCGTTTTGCTAGGGAGTCTGCTACCTCGTTTCCTATGTGGCCTTCATGCCCCGGCACCCAGCCCATCGTTAAGATGTTTTCTGAGGCAAGAGCGTTCAGCTGCTGGAAACAGTTCTCTACAAGTCTAGAGGAGATCGTGAAGGATCTTAGCGCTATGAGCGCCGCCTGACTGTCAGAGAAGATGTAAATCTGTGCACCTTGCATTTTCCTGCGAAGGCATTCACGAGCACAGATTTCTTTGGGGTATATCTCTGCTTGGGAAATGGTTGGAGACTTTCCCATGGCTTGTTGAACCTTGGTCCGAAAATACCAGCCCCGGTGTCGCCGTTTTCCAGTTTCGACCCGACACTGGGCAGAGATATTGATTTTGTTGTCCAATCATGTCTGGTGTGCAAGACTACAGAGAAGTTTCTGTGGAAAACAAGTTTTGGTTTCTGTTTGTCAGTCACGCGCAGAATGGGCTCATTTATTAGGGGTTCGAGAACCCGAGGATGCCCGCTAAGATCACCGCTTTTAATGTTGGTGATGTTTTGAAGGTGAAGTGCCCCCAGGCCGGCCTCCTTTTTCAGAATGATTGGTAAAGGGGGTATGCCAGTTATGACTCCAAGTGCTGCAGTGGGACATGTTCGGATGGCTCCAGTGATGCCTATGCAGACCAGTCGTTGTAGTTTGGTAAGTGCAGCCGCAGCTGTCTTCTGGGTAGATTTCGTCCACCAAGCAAGAGATGCATAGGTTAGGATTGGTTTTACCACAGTGTTAAAAGACCACTAGATCATTTTGGGACTTAAGCCCCATGTTCTACCGAAAAGCCTGTTGCAAGCGAAGTATGCTCGAGTGGCTTTATTTATGCTCTTTTCAAGGTGTACATTCCAGTCGAGCTTGGAGTCGAGTGCAACTCCTAAGTGGTTGGCTTCAACCGAAAAGTCAATGGTGGATTCATTTAAGGATGGTCTTGTTAGAGACAGAGACCTTTTCCTGGTAAAAGGAACTAAAACAGTTTTAGACGGGTTTATGGACAAACTTTTGTCCTGACACCATCTGTTGGCTATGTTAAGGGCTTGCTGCATGCGGTCCGAGATGGTTTGCTCATGCCAGCCCACTATATAGATGACTAGATCATCAGCGTAGCCTTGAGTGGAGAACCCTAAGTTGTTGAGCTTATAGAGTAGCTCATCGATGACCAGAGTCCACAAGAGAGGAGAGAGTACTCCTCCTTGATGGCACCCCCTTGTGGCTGTGATTGAGGTCATGGTTCCCCCGAGGTCTACAGTTATGATTCTGGATTTAAGGCCTGTACGCAGACGCCTGTACAGCTCCCGTACAGCAAAAACTTCATATAAAAAAAATGGTCCCGTACAGCTTCAGTACAGTACGTACATTTTAGGTTGCAGTTCTGTTAGCTACTGCTGGTACGGTAGTGTTGAACAATGAAAATGTTAAAATGTTATGTTAAAATGCTACGGGCAGTAAATAGCTTTCAGCAGCTATTTACAGTCGTAAAAAAAACAACAACATGTCGGTCAAGAACCTGCTTATACATTTTTCTGATAATATTAACAAAGTTAATTCAGGCTCCAATAGAGCCATTCTTATTGTTTTGGAAGTCAATGCTGCGCAAGAAGTATTGAATAAAAATATATTAATAAATTAATAAGGTACAATTTAAATAACATATAAACAGGATTGTACTGCCACTGATCTATTACAAGGTATAGATCTGTAAGGTGAATTTGCTTTGAGTCTTTTAAGTGGTTTCGGTTATGTTTAGCATAATCTTTTAGTATAAATATGGGTTCACTAAAATGCTTTTTGGTTTTGCAGCCTGCTTTTTTCACAACCGCCAGCAGCAGGGCGTTAGTTGCACTCAAACACAAAAGTAGCGCGCGTTGGTCGTGAATCAGTATTTTGAATTTAAGCATACAAAACACAGTTGTATTTCCGATTTATTGAGAAAAAGTTATTAGCCTACCGCCACAATATGTGCTTTTTTCAACACTTGTTGTTACGGTCGTAAAACTCATTTATACTGTAATGGAGCTGTACGGGGCTCATGCGTACAGGCCTTTAAGCATTTCCAGAATCCAAATAATAATGGGACATTTTTATGTACAAGAGTGGCACGGATAGCCTCATATGACGTGTTGTCAAAAGCTCCTGAGATGTCTAAAAAGGCACAAAATGCTATTTGTTGAGCGCCAATGGCCTTTTCAATGGTTGATGTAAGGCAATGAATGGCAGTCTCAGTTGACTTGCCAGCTTGGTAAGCGTATTGGTACTTATGTAAGGGAAGATGCTTGAGATACACCTCCCTGATGTGCTGGTCAAATATCTTCTCCATAGTTTTAAGGAAGAAGGAGCTAAGACTAATCGGTCTATAGGACTTAGGCAATTGGGAATCTTTCTTCCCTACCTTAGGAATAAACACAACTTTCACTTTAGCCCATTTGCTTGGTATGTGTCCAAACACGAGTCTAGCTCGGAACAAACGGACCAGGGGGATTGCGAGTTGGTGCAGTCCCCGCTGCAGCAGACACGGATATATTCCACCTATTCCAGGGGATTTGTATGGATTGAAACTCTGTATAACCCATTGCACGCTATTTTGATGAAACAGTCTATAGGGCAAGTTTCCAACACGTTCTGAGTGATAGGGGGTTCCCTTCCCTCAGCCCCATTGGAGTCTGCCACCATAGCCACTCGCAGGTGTGGGCACTCTCCAATCCCAGAGAGGTAGGTTGGAGCCTCACTTTCTGAGATGGGCTGCTCCAAGCACCCAGGAAAGTGAGTAGCCAGGAGTAGGCTGCTCGTTTCCTTTGGGTCGTTTGTGTGTGTTCCATCTGGCTTTTTCAACGTACAGATGCCGTTTGAGTGGTCCTTGGAAAGGGCTTTTTGTAACCTGACGCTTCCGGGAGATTTGAAATCTGCCAGCAGTGTTGGCGCCACGTAGCCCGTTTTGACCTTCTCAGCTCTTTATTATAGAGCGTTAAAGCAGATTTGTAGGAATCTCTTGAGGTTTTCCCACTCCTCGCTTTATTGAAGAGCTTTCGCGCAGCCTTTTTAAGATCTTCAAGGCTCTTGTTTCACCAGGGAACAGCCCTTTTGATCTAACGAACTTTTTGTTCGCAGCTAGCGTGATATGCCGATTCAATGTTCGTATGAAGCACAGTAGCCTCACGCTCTAGCTCGTCAATGGACATAATCGGACGGGTGGAGCAGTCTCTGGATTGCTCAAGTTCAAACAGAAAAGATCCCAGTTGATGTTTTTGGGATTTCTAGTAACTAGGCTACATTGCAAGGCACACCCTATATCAAATCTAATGTGCTGGTGATCTGACATAGTGGTTTCACTTGCAACGCGCTAGTTTGAGACAACGGACAACATGTTAAGACTACAGAGAGTTAAGTCGAGGACTTCCTCTCTAATTGCATTAATAAATGTGGGCTCGCTGCCTCGATTTAGTAAGCCTATGTTGTTACTAGTAATATACTCAAGAAGGTACTCACCTCTTTTGTTGATGTCACTGCTCCCCCCAACCCGTGTAATGCGCATTGGCATCGCAAGCGACTATCCACCGCAGCCGGTTCCTCTGGCAGTGCTCTACCAGGGCACAGGTAGCCGCCGTAGGCAGAACGTCTGAGTCGCCGGGCAGATAGGCGGAGGCCAGCACCCATGGGCAGTGGGTATTTTAATCCAAACTGCCACCAGGTCCTCTGTGATGAACTGCGATAAGGGAACATGTGTTAAATTTTTGTTAATGAATAACGCCGCTCTAGGGCGAGGTAGGTTGTTTGCATATAGCAGTTTACCGGATGTGGTGCTTAGCACCAGGACACGTCCGGCATGGCTCCTGGATAAGTGCTATGTCCATTGTAGCAAACCTCTCACAAAGTACGTCAGATGCGGCCATTGCGTGATGGAGGTTTGCTGGGAGACATCTGAGGTGTCTCCGGGTGTTGGTGAGAGTGGAGGAGGACAAGACATTAGTCCGCCCTCTTGCGGCCCCTGGCCGCCATCTTCCGGCCTCGGTTGGTGCGCAGAAGGGCCTCCTCTTCAGGTGTGCGCCTCACCCTTGTTCACGCGCCCAGTTCCGCGCGTGATGCGGCCGTGAAGGGAGGGCAGCTGCGGTACCAGTAGCCCCATTTTCGCTGGATGCCCGGATGCTGTCGGCTGCAGGCAGCTCAGGGGTTGCATGAGCGGCACCATGTGGTGTTTTTGTAGCCGTGTCCGGTATGATGGCCTTGGAACAGGTGGGCTTCTCCGCTGCCAGAGCAGGAGCCACCGCCTGTTCCTTCAGCTGCGTGCTGGCCTTAGGCTTAAGAGTAGCCGTGCCCCACGCAAAATTGAGCTGGTACCCAAGCAACTTTAGCCGGTTGGCCGAGACTGGGTCCAGCGCTATGGTGATTATGGCTATGTTTTGCTTCATCTCGCGGTGGAAGACACGCCAGTCTCCCACGCGCAGGCCGCTGTTCTGGCCCTCGACGAGCTTCAAAATCTCGTCCGTCTTCATATCCGCATTTGGAAGCGGAAAGTAGCCAATGAAGACGGCGGCACGTGGAGCCTCCGCCTTCGGGACTAACTTAATGTGGGCGTCCTTCCACAGCCGGAGTTTGGGCACCTCTGTTCTCAGCCACTCGACCGTCTCCGCATTTCCACTCGTTATAGCCATCCACCCTGGTCGGAAGGTGCAGCCAGAAAACAGCGGCTTCACCGAGCCGTGTCTTAGAGCCATGACCCTCGACAATATGGCGGAGCACCTTGCTTCTTTGGTTATTTTCTATTACATGTTCCATATATGGTCCCACGAGTAGTGAGGAAGGAAGTATCCCCCGGGGCAGAGCCTCATACCCCGGATCGGGCACTCATACGACCGGAGGTGCCACGTATCCGGAAGCCACCGTTAAGAGACACACTAACGTAGTGCCATTCATCACAGGGGCACGGTATGGTAGCACCGGTGATTACGGGTTTTTTCGAGTTGTCCTCTCTAGATCCGCCATATTTCGTCTAGAGCAGGGGCACCTCGAGCAGAATGTGGCTCTTCACCACGTATGGTCGGTCTTCAGTAGAGGCATTTTACTGCCAACTCCCACTGGCTGAGTCAGCTTGGCGCGGCGGCAGGCACACACGCTTCACTAACAAAGCCTTAGCACCCCAAAATTATAAGTTCAACAGTTGCATTAAGTTTTTTGATCAATTTAAAAATATGTTACAAACAATAAAATATAAAATAATTTAAATGCATTTCCTATAAGTTTCTCTAACTTGTTCATGAAGTGCATTACGCAGAAGCCCCATAAAGCGTCCGTACCGCAATGCACAGAATTTACGACCGTAAATACAAGTGTTGAAAAATTAAAATAATAAATCGGAAATGCAGATGTGATTCCTTTACTTGTTAAGTAATAGAACTGAACATAAAATAATAATTTGCAAACAACGTACGCTAGTTTCGTGTTTGTGTATAAAAAACGCCTTGCAGCTAGCGGTTGTTAAAAAGAGGCAGGCTAGAAATGCAAAAAGCAATGGTATCATTTGGGTGAACCCATATTTGACGTTCAGAGCTGAAATTACCAAAAAATTATGCTAAACATAACCGAAACCACAGAAAAGACAAATTCACCTTACAGATCTTTGCCATTACAGTACGGGTCGGCTAGAGCATATATATTATATGAAAATACAGCAAACGCTCGATAACGTGACCTTATTAAAACCATGGCAGTTCACGTTGACGAAAGTGTTCACGTTTTCGAATGCCAAAATAGTGTAAAATGCAGATAAATGCAATATTCACTCATATAAATTCACATTTTATTAAATCTTTAAAGAAATTTAAGAAAACTTTTAGTTAAAAAAATCTTTAATTATACCCTTCACACATGTGAAACAGGGTATATTGAGTTTGTCATGAATCTGTAACGCCTTAAAGGAATGATGGGAGACCCCATAAACTATATATCAAAATGATCAGGACGAGCTCAGGAATTGATTTCCATCCGTCTGTCCGTCTGTCTGTTTCAACACGATTTCCGGCCAAACTGCTGAACCGATCTTGATTAAACTTTCACAGATTGCTTAGATCATGTCGGGTTTGTTCACTATGAAATTTCATCCCGATCGGAGCATTCTACGACATAGCCACCATACAAATTGACCATATCCTACTATCAATTGTTGTTGCTGTCGTGCACTTGTTGTCGCGCACGAACAAGTAAATGACGCTCAAGAGTAAAAATAGGAGCGAAAAATTAACAACTGCACAGAAACATAAATAAGAGGGGGGAGCATTGATTTGGCTGTTTGAAGGGTATCATAGTCTTGGCATAGCCAAAATTAACTACGCGGCACTATGTTTTTCTTTTGAGTTTTCTGCTTTTCTAATGCTCTAATACTCAAATCATTTTAATCGATGCCTTCTTGGCTATTCTACTCTATTCGTCTTTATGTTCAACATCACTATCCGCAATGTCAACATTAATATTCTCGTTTTAGAATTGTTGTACAAATTGTAGAAAAGTGAAAATTTGCGCGATTCTTTAGTCTGCTGTTGACTTTTGAGTGAGTGAGTGAGTTTTGTGGCGAGAAAAAATGAAAGAATTATTTGAGCTCAATGTAAACATTGAAAAGTTTATTGTTCATGTTATAGAGCTTTCTCGTCTTGTTCACGTTTCAGAATAGTCAATGCACAAAAAATGTTGTTCACGTTTTGATGAGTTCACGTTTTAGACGCATCACGTTATCGACCGTTTGCTGTATCATATTTTGTTAGGTAGCATTGACTGCCAAAATGTCAAGTATGGCTCCAATGAACCGGATTCAGGTCAATTTGGTCAAAATTTTCCGAAAAATTTATAAACCGGCTTCTACTCAATATGTTGTTGCACTTTTTACTGCCGTAATAAGATATTAATATTTTTATTGTTCAACACTACCGTACGGGGCTCAACTAACAGAAATGCGTTCGGGGTTATGTTGTTACGGTACGGCCGCTGTACGAGAACACTTTTTTATATGAAGCTTTTACGGTACCGGCGCTGAACGGGCATCTGCGTACGGGCCTTAAATTGACAAAACAGATGAGTTTGCACCCACACACTTAAGGGTGCTGCATATGCATTATACATCTGCATGAATGGAATCAAAACGGCAAATCATTCGTGCTGAAACCATATGCTCGATTTTTAGTAAAGCGGTAAAGTGAATGCCAATTTTTATGCATTTATTGAAATTGGAACAGCAATGTTCCAACTCATATACAAAATCGAATGCTTTGCACAGAGTCGCTGTGCAAACGCTGTACCTTACCATCTACAAAAGTATTACAGTGTGCAGAGCGGGTATAGCGTTACCCTAAGTATGTACATTAGGGAGGGTCAATTTGTATGGACCAAAAAAAACGTGGCAATCGTACCCCAAAATCGGAATCTTGGATGAATTCTAAGAAAATATCACCATGGAACTATGTGTCTAAAATCAATTCCTAGCCCCCGCTGAGAAGCATGAAGATTTGACAAAATGACCAAAACTGATGCACTGATGCTCTACTTTTGTAACTTTTTAACACAGTAAGGTAAAGGTCTGTTATTTAAAATATGTATCCCAAAAACACCATAAAAGTTTGGAGCAACTTCGGAAATTTGGAGAACTAAATAAAAATGGGCGTGGCACAAGAGAGGGTGTTACATACGCAAAACATCGCTTAACCCAACAATTTAAACTTGATAAAAAAAATGAAAACATTGTGAAAACAACTATTTTAAATTTATATTTCATTGTTTTATTTTAAAAAATTTTAATTTTACTTAGTTTAAGTTTTAGTAAATATTTTCTTAAAAAAAATTTACAATTTTTTTATAACTTTTTAATTATTTTTAAAATCTTTCTTAGAGTCTATTTGTGAATTTCTTGATTGACTTTCTAAAGTCACTGACATAACATCATCTCGATTGTGTGGCATTACGCGTCGTGAAACATGCGTCAACAACTGCACACATCGTTCGGTTCCCTGAATGTGGGATGGAATTGCTGGATCTATCAGTGATATTTCAGCAGAATTCATGTACTCCAACAAGTGTTCATGCGGGATACTTGAAGAATATGGAGGTTCAAATAATATGTCGTCGTTATCCAAGTCAACTAAATTCGTATAGTCCGTGCAATCGAAATTAATGACATTCTTCTTATATTTTCTTAGATTAGTAGGGTCGTACAATTTTTCGCGATAGTAAATAATTTTATTGATAGCAATTTCCCGGACAGATTTCCTTTCATCGAAAAGCATTGCTAACAAAATATTTTCGGTATGTGCGAAAAGTGCATTGTTTTGTATTGCTTTGTTTACTATTTCTCGAAGATTTAGTGGCAAGAATTGTGATGACCGAATCAAATTAAATAAAAGTTTACTGCCATATACCACTGAATTATAAAATTTGACATTAAAATACATTGGTACATAAACTTTCATAATGTAATTAGCCAATATTTTGAAATTTTTGGAAGGTAAACTACTTGCGACATAAAGGCGCAAAAGTCTGCTGGCTTTTGTTAACCAACTCGTATGAACAATTTGTCCAGGTTTCATGTTGGCGAGATCTTCTGGACAGAAACCTTCCGATACAGCTTTGGCTATTCGATGAAGATATAAAACGTCAGTCGAAAGGTTTTTTTCATCTACAGGTGGAGGCATATTCCCAAATGAAATGGGTTGAAAGTTAGCTATAGCCTACAACAAAATGCATGTTTTAATGTTATGATGTTGTATTAGAACTTGGTGCTTACCGGAAGATGTTCACAGGTCTCAAGTAATTTCGCTAAGGTCCCACTAGTTGTGCGTGGTCCACTTGTACTAGAATTTTCTAAGGCATTGAACAAATGACTTAGTGGAAGTTCATTGAAATGTAACAAGCAAACAAACCAATGTAATGGTTTATTCAACAAAACTTCAAACTTCCGAATAATGCCATTTTCAATTCCAGTATTGGTGGGTTCTCCATCACAGCAAACTCCTATTAGGCTAGTAAGAGTTAAACTTTTTTCCTTAAAGAACTGCCATAATTTGAGTTGTTTCGTATTAGAATCCTCAGCATCAACTTTTTTATGACCCAACAACAAGCTTTGCGGTTCCTTAAGAACCACAATATGAGACTCCTTTTGAATCCTTGGGTGGTATTTTCCATTTATTTCTTCCCGTGTCAGAGCATTATTTTTCCTGCCGTCAAAAGAAAAAGCTAATAAGGCCGAATCGTTTTGCTGCATACGTCGAATGGACTCCCTGCATTTTATTTTTTCACGGCCCACTTTGGATTTATCCATAATTATTTCCTCTCCATTTTCATCAGTAAACCCAATGTCTTTAAATAGGGCTGTAGCCAAACAGGAGGCAACTCTGTCTGAAATGCCGAATCTATCACACATCATTGCGAAATTAATTGCGTCATATCTTTGTGTGTAAGATCCTCTGGTCTTCAAATTAGAATCTCTGGCAGCTGGTATTACAAACTCGATTTCACATTCACCATCCATGTGTGAAGATTCGGGTCTATACGACGGATCAAAGTTATGTGGAGTTTGGCTTGATAGTAGACCGTCGATACTTTGCACGCTCTCGGGAATTGTATTTTTTCTGCTGGTGTGTTGGTCAATCATGAACAGTTTTAGATTATTTGGAATTAATCCATAGGAGCATGGCATTGTTTTATTGCAACCGCACTTAGCAATATAAAATAGTTCGTTCAAACTTCTCTCAAATTCAGTAAATGAATTTGTTTTACATACGTTTTTTACCACTTTATGATATTTGTTTAGAAACATATTGAGCTTTCTTACAATGCTTTTTGTATGTATTAGCTTAATCTCGGCTTTTTTCCAAATTTCGATTATTTTGTTTGCAATTACCGGCGTAAGACTAGCATAGGAGTGTTTTTTTTTCGTTTGTTCTTTTTTACATTCACTCACGTAGAAATAATATTTTAGTACATCCCGGTAACTTGGTAAATTTAATTCTGAAATTTACTTGGTATGCCAATTATATTTGCGATATGATGTGTATTAAAACTTGACGTAGACATCATATTAACACCATCAATATCCGAATTGGAGTCAATTGACATCGCAGATGTTGTCATTATTCAATTGTAACTTTTTTGCACACGTTTCTTTCTTGAAAGACAAATACTAAGTGAACTGCACGTTTAGATCTGATAATAATCTTAAATCTATAATTAATGCTAGTCGACTGTGTTAAATGGCGTAGATAGCTATTTTTAAGAATGGGATCACAATCTAATAGGGATTGATGCTCTCGACCGACCCCCCTATCTACACCACTGTTGTTTGCTTACAAATTTACCCGTAATTTCTTATCAGTAAAAGAAACAGTAACATTTTTGTAAACACAAAGAATTACAGAAGTAGAGCATCAGTGCATGGCTTGTTTTGGTCATTTTGTCAAATCTTCATGCTTCTCAGCGGGGGCTAGGAATTGATTTTAGACACATAGTTCCATGGTGATATTTTCTTAGAATTCATCCAAGATTCCGATTTTGGGGTACGATTTTGGCGAAAAAAAATTGACCCACCCTAATGTACATGCACACACGTTTTATATGTACAATGGTATTCAATGTTTTTATTCACTGTCGATTGCTACTGAGGTCTAATAGAAAACAAATGTAATAACAATAAAATTGCAGAAATGAAAAATAATTTTGTTTGTTTGACATCTAGTTAATTTATTAATATAGAAAAATATTTTACATTCATAAGTTGCATAAAAATAAAATTAAAAGAAATTTAATTTAAAAAAAAAGCAAATCAAGAGGCCCAAATAACGGATACTTTAATTAAAATATCTCCATAAAAACATAATTAGTCCACCTGTTGTGTTATTGTATTAGTATTCATACACACAGAAAAAAAAATTTTAAATCGCATAATTTACACTTAGATTCTAAAATTTTTCGGAACGATTTTCGGTCTACACCTTTTTTTAAATTCTAAAATTGGAGTTTTAAAATAAAATTTTCGGTTTAAAAATTTTTATTTTATATTTAAAGTGCTTGAATTTTAATTTTCACAATGAAAACTTTTTGATTCAAAATGTTTTCATTTTAAAGTTAAGCATTAGAAACCTTAAATTAAGTAAAATAATTTTTGAATCGAAATAATAATGTTACATCCCGATATCAGTACTTAAAACCACGTTGGTGGTTATAATTCATGAACAAATGTATACTATAAGATTCTATAAATTTCTATTAAACTTTTTGCTTGGGTCGCACGGATACACACCACCAGTAGCAGCATTGCGTGATAGCTCTTTGTTAATAGTTATTAGATTCCTTCAATGTATATGCGTGAGAAATATTACGTATTACATACTTAGTGTAAATCATTTGTATAATTTTAAATTAATTTTTTAAAACTTACCGATCACGAAAAGCCAATTACCTATGCCGCGACTCGAACCTGAGACCTTACGATTACCACGCGTATGCCATACCCATTGCGCTGTTGCCGACTATGTCTTACAGACAGTTAATTTTAATACATAGTACACATAAGAGCGCCTCTCTCTCTCTCTCTCTCTCTGTTAAGCGTAATTTTAAAGCGATTCGTACTGATTTCTAAAAATTTAATTATCAAATTAAATGTGCTCGGTATAAATATTTTTTTAAATAGTGCAAATTATTAAATTTAAAATTTTTCTTTCGAAGTTCGAGTAGTAATAATGGAGCACCTTACTTCAAAAATGAAAAAACCTTAAAAAAATATTTTTCAATTTAAAATCTAAAATTTAAATTTTGCATTTTATAATTTTTCTGATTTCTTCAAATTTAAAATAGTAAATTACGATTTATAAAAGTTTGCAATTTAATTCTAAACCGATTCGTACTGATTTCTAAAATTGAAACTATCGATTTAAATGTGGTTGTTTTATATATTATATATTGGACGTAGATGTACTAACAAACAGTACAGTCAAGTGGCCCAACGATACCAAGCACCGGCTTGTTAACGCGCGGACCCACGCACAAAGCGACCCACCTCCCGCCCATCCGACCGAGGGGCGCTCCGCTTAACGTGCGGTTACGATGATCGCGAACATGCAGACAAATGACACAAAACTAACTTTTTATAGAGCAAGTAGGAGTGGCACTGTGTATTAAGTGGGAAAGATCGTTATAAATAGAACACAGAATACGAAAAGGGTTATGAAGAGCATAATTAGAATTACAAGTTTGAAGAGCTATAGGTACAAAATTTCTAGTATTTCTAATAGGAACAGCAAAGTTAATTTGGTTAATTAATTCAGAAGAATCAATTTCACCATTAGTTAATTTGTGAAAAAAGGAAAAGGAAAGCATTATTCTACGATCACTCAAAGAAGGAAGATCTAGTAGTAAAAGTGTACTACGATAAGACGGCAAATTATTGTTAGTGTCCCAGTTAAGACCTCTAAGTGCGAAGAGCAGAAATTGTTTTTGTACCGATTCTATTTTATTCTGATGAATTTCGTATTTGGGAAACCATATACAAGATCCATATTCCAGAATCGGTCGTACAAGAGAAGTATACAGAGTTTTTGTTAAGTAGGGATCGTTGAACTCCTTCGACCAGCGCTTAATGAAGCCCAAGACACCAGATGCTCGATTAGAAATTGAAGAAATATGCTTGTCAAACTTAAGCTTTGGGTCCATAACGATGCCCAAATCGTCAACCCATTCAATTCTGTCTAGTGGTTTGTTGTCAAGAAAATAAATATTAAAAAAGGGCAAACATCTAAAAAATGACATTACTTTACATTTACTGTAATTAAGATTTAAAAAATTTACTTTACACCACATTTGAAAGTTGTCTAAATCTCTTTGAAGCTGTTGAGCAGCTAGGGGAGTTGCAGCTGACGTGCATAACTTTACATCATCAGCGTACATCAAAACCCGAGAGAACTTTATAACCGATGGAAGATCGTTTATAAACAAAATAAATAATAAAGGACCAAGATGACTACCCTGAGGAACGCCTGAAGTGACCTGAACCGTCTTGGAAACGGACCCTTTAAATAAAACCCTCTGAGTTCTAAGAGTTAGGTAGTCTTTTATCCAAAGAACTAGAATATTTGAAAAGCCCAAGAGTTCTATTTTATGTGTTAGGAGATGATGATCTACAGAGTCGAAAGCCTTACTAAAATCAGTATAAATAACATCAGTCTGCAATTTGTCCTGAAAACTCTTGATAACAAACGAAGTAAATTCTAACAAGTTAGTGGTAGTAGATCTTTGTTTCATAAATCCGTGCTGGCACGGTGAAATAATAGATTTACAAAGGCGTTGAAGATGGGAGGTTATTAATTTTTCAAAAATCTTAGGAATAGCAGACAACTTGGAGATACCCCTATAATTTTGAACATTACATTTGTTTCCTTTTTTATGGAGAGGAATAATAAATGACTCTTTCCAAATTTTTGGAAAGGAGCCTAACTCCAGGGACAAGTTAAACATTTTAAGCAACGGCTTTAAAAGACCATGAGCGCAGTGTCTAAGCACACAGCCTGGCACTCCGTCAGGTCCTGGGGAAAATATAGGTTTCAAAACATGTAGATTATTTAAAAGTGAGTTCTCAGTGATTTTCAGTTCAAAGATGCGATTCGAGCCATTAACCTGATAAGGGTAAGGCAAACCGACTTGAGATTGAAAATAACTATACGTCGTTTGAAAAAATTGTGCAAATATATTTGCAATCTCCTGTTCAGAATTGGCCTTCGTTTCCTCGAAGAATACTTCCGTTGGGAGTGTCGATGACCTACGCTTCGCATTAACAAAATCAAAAAACCGCTTTGGATCCTGCTGAAACTGTAATCTACACCGAGTCAGGTAATTCTTATAACATTGGTTGTTTAAGATAGCAAAACTGGCACGAGCAATCAAGTAATCAGAATAGGCTACCGATGAGCCGCTATTTTTAAATCTCTTGTAGAGTTTAGATTTTCGATTTTTGAGAATTGTCAACTCTCGGGTAAACCAAACAGGTTTATCTGACCTGTTTAGCTTACCAACCGGGACACATAAATCAAATAAAGAATATAAGGTATTGTAAAAAATACTGATTGCCACGTCCAAGTCGTCAGACTCGTAGAGGGGAGACCAGTCAGTATGGGATAAAAGCAGGGCGAGACCCTCAAAATCAGTTTTCCGAAATTGACGAACTCGACTCAAAGGCATTTTGACATTGCAACGCGTCCGGGAAGGTAAATTAATCAACAGCTCCAACGCAGGATGGTATAAGTCTTCGGGATAAGATATAGGATGGGAACGGGAAACGGATGAAGATGATGAATCCAAAACAAAAATCAGATCAAGCATCTTATTAAGAGAATTTGGGATAGCATTAATTTGACTCAATGACATCCCAAGTAAGTCGATTAAAAATTCATTCGGGGCCGTGGGAGTCAGGGCACCAGAGTCAGGACAAGAAATCCAAGTAGCTTCAGCAATGTTGAAATCACCAAGAACTACAAGAAAATCGCGATCAGAAAGCAAGGCAGAGACAGAATGAATAGCAGATAGATGTGTCTCATAGATAGAGAGATCGGAGGAAGGAGGTATATAGGAACAAGTGATAAAAATGTTAATACCGTAAATATTTAGCTTTACAGCAATAAACTCTATATCAAAAGAACTATTTAATACGACTGTTTCAGAAGGAAAGTCAACATTCACAGCAATAAGCACTCCACCACCACGCCGAAGAGTACGGTCCTTTCTATAAATAGAATATGAACTACATAGAATTTCGGATTTGAGAATGTCTTGCCTTAACCACGTTTCAGTAAAGGCAATGACATGGAAAGGGAAAGAAAGACTATTAAGGTATAAGCTAGAGAGTTTACTACAAAGACCTCTTACATTCTGATAGCCAAGTAAGAAGGAGGATGTTAGTTTTTTGAACTATCAGTAATTGGGAGAGTTACCTTAGAACCAACCACCGGAAGTGTAGATATAGATTTTACAAGCGCACATTCTTAAATTTAAAATTTTCATTTTAGGTTTAAGAACTAATTATTCAAATCAACGTTTTTCCGTATTGATTTTAATACGAATCGTTTTAAATTTGGTGTTTCAATACGATTAATTTTAAAATCAAAAATTTTCGTATTGAAATTAAGAAAAAAAATTTAAAATCTGAATCTAAAACTAAAATGTTTGGTTTTACGTTTCATTTTTTTTTCTCTGTGTATTTATGTATTCATTTCATATAATGTCTTGAAATGTTACAGTCTTAATAATTATTTTAGTTATTATCCTTATTTTATACTAACTAAAAAACATAATACTAATGCTTATGCATACATTTTCATTTATTATAACTTTACATCTAAACTGCTGACAAATTAACATCAATATTATATAATGCAAGAACATGATTTTATTTTCCATATCATTTTCAATTTACAGCGTTTTTCCGATATAAGATTTCATACCCAATTCATATTAGGGCACATCTAACATCTAACATCAATGATGTTACGTATGAAGTACCCGTGCCAAATTTTCTTAAAATATTCCAACATACTCTGGAAATGTTCCTGTTCCAAGTGTTTTTATTTAGTTAGTCTCGATATTTTTGATTCCACCACTAAACAATGTTCGTTCAAAACGAAAATGTAAGTAATGTCTACGCAAATGAATGGCAAATAAATCATGGCGGGCAACGAGAAAGGTATGTAAGTCAAATGCAAATTATTTACGTTATTTTTTAATAATATTTCTGAATTTAGAAAGAAAAAAGACAGCAAATAGAACGCATTGGCCATTCGAAAAGGAGGCAGTCCAGGTATTCGGCTGGAAAACATTGAAGATTTGCGTGGCCAACAGAAAATACACACGTCTACCAGGGGATGGCTAAGAAGTTAGAGATGCTGGATAGCAGCATCCAGTGGACTGATGTCCGCGCAAAAATTGACAACTTTACGCGCAAATATAGTTGTAATGCTTTAAAGTTATTGCCATTAACAACGTTCAGGAGCAGATGTAGTCGACGATAAGAAATGTAATTGAGACTGATCCCCAAGACATGCAGACTTTTGATGAGGCGACACCTACAAAGCGGCAGAAACAGGATAAGCAGGAAATAATTTAACTGCTAAGGAACGTAAAGAACGTAATGCTACAAAAAAAAAAAAAAAAAAAAAAACAGGAAAGCATTGAAAAATGTACGCAAAACAACATTGCGTTCCAAAGTGTTGGAGTAAATGGAAAACAATAATAAATAAGCTAGTTAGTAATGTTAGTATTATTGGTTTCTAGAAAAAGCCAACCTTTAAGACTGATGAAACTAAGCCTTATATATTAAAATAAAATTAAAAAAAATTAAAATAAAATTTAAAATTGGTATTTATATTTTTTTAACTTAATTATTTTTTGTTTTTAATTGTTAGTCATTGATCTAGCAATGGCTGATCTGATTTGCTCCGGATGAGATTCAAAGTCAGAGGCAAGGTTGGTTTGATCCGGCTAAATTCGGATACTAATATTCGCAGCATCGTGCCAATTGCTGAAATAAGCGTCACTTTTGCAGAAGAAGAAGGCGCTTGATATTAGATCTTGCAATGTGAACACAAATTTCACATCTTCTTATCGTTCCCTGTGATGTGCCCTAGTGTAAATTGGTTATTAGCGACTGAAAACGCCCTTTCAGATGCCGCGCTGACGCCGGAATTTTGCTCTAGTTCCACTTATTCCGCTTCGGTACACACATGGTTTTATTTTATATGCTGTAAATGCTTTACATGAATTCTGATGCATGATGGAATAAGTAAAAGGTGGCTTCGTCGGCTGCCGAAGCTAGCTCGTTTTTGTCCTTTAGCTTCAGTGCATTTTTATACCCTTAACCCATAAAATGGGTAGAAAGGGTAAAATGGTTTAGTGCAAAAGTATGTAACAGGCAGAAGGAAGCATCTCCGACCCCATAAAGTATATATATTCTTGATCAACATCAACAGCCGAGACGATATAGCCATGTCCGTCTGTCCGTCTGTATGAACGCGTGGATCTCAGAGACTACAAGAGCTAGAGACTTCAGATTTTGGATATAAGTTCTCCTATACCATAAGCAGAACAAGTTTGCTTCAAATTATCGATAACTATTCTGGTTTCCGATATACACATGGAATCGATAACAATAAAATATCGAATTTGTAAAATGTAAAAATGAGGGTTGAAATAATGGGTAACGGTAGAACTTTTCTGACAATTTCGTCCAAATTGGTTAAGAAACACCGTAGATATCGAGCTTAATCGATTAAAGTTAAGTCGGTATACCAAAGTCTTACATAAATTTAATTTATTTATTGCAACTGGGTTCAGGGCTCTCCCGACTAGAGCCTTCTTACTTGTTGTTTGATGAAGCATGTCTGTACACAATTTTTGCCATACCATAGTAGTGTACATTACTATGATGCGTCAAGTATATGTACGTTTGCAGAAGTCTAATATGCATGGATGTACACATACAGCCAAATTTCAGTTTTGCAATCGCTGATCATACTTACTCCTTCAAGTATGTAATTCTCTGACACAAGCCAACAATTATGCCATCACAAGTACCATATTTTATTCAGCGATGCGCACTTATTCCGAAAGTATATTCGGTAGTGCACTTGTCGATGGCATTTGCCGACACAGAAAAAAACCAAAATATGAAAAATAGCAAAATTCAAGACAAGCACTCTCAGCAAGAAGTGAAACACACATACAGTGACAAATTTTTACCGTTCTTGGTTGCCGCTGGCTTGCCGCTTGTCGTACACTTGAAAATAAAAATGACTTTCTCTTTAAATGATCAAACTCCGTTTCGTTTGCTTTGATGAATAAAAAAATGTGTTTTATTTGGTTATTGTTTAAAGGGGGTTTAAAATGCATATTATCGATCGTTAAAGGAAAGCTAATGGCTGCCGATGTAAGGCATATAAGAAGAGGATCAAAGTTAAACTTTTATCAAAAATGGTTGGCTTAAAGTTTACTCCACATTTTTTTTAACGGCTGTCAAAAATACGTATATCTTAGATGAATTCGCAAGGGACTCCCTCTGTACAACAAGACTCAACCTCTGTCTTGATATGCAAGTAATAAGCCCCCAGCTGTTGCGAATCTTAATATTTTGTTAAGGCGGCAACTTGGCTTTGGTTCGCTCCCGGAGCCTGGCTTATGCCACGACATGGCCGAAAGAGACTAAGGCATATTTAACAAGGTAGTCGAACTCAATCTATCGCCTTCTTTCTTTTGCCTTACATTTCAGTCTCTAGCCGAACGTTGTGTGCGACGTACTATTTCCGCAGATGATTTTTTTTTTTGCGTTCTGCTTGTGTTCGAGGTTTTCGTTATGCTTCCATTTATTCAATAATATTGGTCTTAGTTGCAGGAAAAACATTGCTCCACATACATACTTATACATGTACATCTATATGCATGCACGCACAAATTTCATTATGTTGACGCAAGCCAAAATTTCATTGCTCTCTTGCGCTAACTTTTTTTCGTACTTATTTTTCTTTAAGTCAAAATGAGAGAGCGAGTAAGATGTTTTGAGGCCAACGTCGTCGCTCCTCTGTCAGTATTTCTTTTTTGAATGTTTTTGTTATTTTTTGTGCAGTTTTGTTTTTAGTCGAAATAGTTATTCACATTGAATGGCTACGGTGCTGCTGTTTTGGTTTCATTGGAGGTTCTATAGTTTTTTCTTGCTTTGTTTATTTTTTTTATACCCTTAACCCATTGAATGGGTACAAAAGGGTATAATGGTTTTGTGCAAAAGTATGTAACAGGCAGAAGGAAGCATCTCTGACCCCATAAAGTATATATATTCTTGAGCAGCATCAACAGCCGAGACGATATAGCCATGTCCGTCTGTCCGTCCGTCCGTCTATCTGTCTGTCCATCTGTATGAACGCGTGGATCTCAGAGACTACAAGAGCTAGAGACTTCAGATTTTGTATATAAGTTCTCCTATACCATGAGCAGAACAAGTTTTCTTCAAATTATCGATAAGTATTCTGGTTTCCGATATACACATGATATCGATAACAAAAATATCGAATTTGGAAAATGTAAAAAATTAGGGTTGAAGTAATGGGTAACGATAGAACTATTCTGAAAATTTCGTCCAAATCGGCTAAGAAACACCGGAGACATCGAATTTTATCGATTGAAGCTATGTTAGTTTACCAAAGTCAATTATAAATTTAATTTATTTATTGCAACTGGGTTCAGGGTATCTTATAGTCCGGCTCTCCCGACTAGAGCCTTCTAACTTGTTTTTTTTTTTTTAGAAAAGTTTTTTTTCAGTTACATAAACGTACCAAAATATCGTAAGAAGAAAGCAAGTGGCTTATCTCCAAGAACTGCGACCGAACAGAGAGAAAATTAAACTAGCTACACGATGGATGTAGAAAGGCGAAAGCTGCACAGCGCGTGTAGAACATTTATTTTGTAAAACGAATTCTTGCACGCGACATGTATAAATTACGAAATCCTTAGGTTATTCGTTAATTTTTCAGAATTGGCCATATAAATCGTGTAGAAAGCGAAATTGATAGAACAAATTCTAATTCGATGCGTTTCCTCTAAACACTTCCTCACTTAGCGTACCCGGACGTGTTTTTAATTATAGGCCCAGTCGAGGTCGCCGCTGCATTGAAAATGCATTTGACATTTTGCCCGCCAAATGGATGGCTGTGCAAAATTTGTTAGAAATAACATTAAGGAATATGTTAACACAAGCGAAGGTTCTGTTCCTTAGCAAAATAATTTGACTGGTGTTAAAATTAAAGAAAACATTGAACTCATTTATAATTTAATTTAATTGTTTTTCTTTTTCATTGATTAATGCGATTTTATCTTTTCCAAAAAAAGCTTTCAAACCGCTTTCGTTTTCAATTTTTTTGTGCGTCCATTTCATATGCTGCCCGTAAGAACAGCTGATTTTGGAATCCACAATTGTTCCACTATCGGAACTATCGATTTACTTTTCTGATGGTTGCTGGGAAATTAAAAATGGAACACAGACAAGAAAATTTCTGACAACTGTTTTTTAAAATTTTTTTTATTGAGTTGCACATAAAACTTCCGTTTCGCATCTGCTGGGAATGGGCCTTAATGTGTTAAAAAATATTTTATGCAAATAGTTTTTTTTTTTTTATACCCTTCACAGGGTATATTGACTTTGTCATGAATCTGTAACGCCTTAAAGGAATGATGGGAGACCCCATAAACTATATATCAAAATGATCAGGACGAGCTCAGGAATTGATTTCCATCCGTCTGTCCGTCTGTCTGTTTCAACACGATTTCCTTCCAAAATTGCTGAACCGATCTTGATGAAACTTTCACAGATTGCTTAGATCATGTCGGGTTTGTTCACTATGAAATTTCATCCCATCGGAGCATTCTACGATAAAGCCACCATATAAATTTACAATATCAACACGATTTCCGGCCAAACTGCTGAACCGATCTTGATGAAACTTTCAAAGATTGCTTAGATCATGTCGGGTTTGTTCACTATGAAATTTCATTTCGATCGGAGCATTCTACGACATAGCCACCATACAAATTTACCATATCTTACTATCAATTGTTGTCTCTGTCGTGCACTTTCAAGTACCTACATGTCAAATTGTTGTTGTTGTCGCACACGAACAAGTAACGGACGCTCAAGACTAAAAAAATTAGCGAAAAATTACCAACAACTGCACAGAAACAATAAGAGGGGGGAGTATTGATTTGGCTGTGTGCAGGGTATCATAGTCTTGGCATAGCCAAAATTAACTATGCGCCACTATGTTTTTTAATTATATTTGTCGTAAAATCCATTTTAAGCTCAAAAAGTCAAAATAACTTTTTTGTAACAGAGCCGAATCAGGATTGTTTAACATTGATATTAACTTCAGTCGTAATGTGTTTGGCACTAGCTCAACAGGTTAAGCACCTTTCGCATTATTGAGAGACTGCAAGTACAAATCATGTCGTGTTAAGTTTCTAAGCAGGCGTGCAGAAAAGCTGCACGAAATGTAGTGGGTGCAATTTCAAGGTTATAGCGACATTTCTCCGCCGAACGTCAAATTTCCGCGCGGAGGTATGTCGTTCTTCGCTCGGCGGAGATATGTCGTTTTTAGAGCGACATGGCTCCGAAGGGAGGTATGTCGCTTTGAAACGTCATATCTCCGAGCAGAGATATGTCGTTCTTCGCTCGGTGGAGATATGACGTTTCGCAAACGACATAACTCCGCCAGAAAAATTTGATGGGCGGAGATATGTCGCAATGCCATTTAAAGGTTGAAACGTGTAGAAAAGCTTCATAACCCAGTTTTTCTCTGTGTGGTTTTGATGCCACGGCCACTTTTTCTGTATGTTAAAACTGGAAACGCCTATATTTTCCACAGCTTATGACTTAGAGTCACCAAAATTGATGGTGATAATGATAGAAAATGTCGTCCCCCAAAAACCGCACTAAAATTTTAAAACGACGCCCACTCCTTTTGCCCTTTCCCCCTTCTTGTAAAGATTTTTATTGCCTGTTCAGCGCTCGGCTCAGCTGAAGTTTTCGTTGTCGCTGAATCGGGAGCTTATAAGCAATACAAACAACAAAAAAGAAAAAAAAAAAACAATTCGTAGCAGGTTTCGAAGCGAGCCACTTAACGTGTTTTTATTCAGCCGCCTACAAGCGAGGCCATTTCACGGAGGGAGTAGTAATGACCTTTAACCCGAGCGTCGCCAGTCCAACTCAGGACATGGTCTTGATATCCATATCTCGTTCTTACTTCGTCTTTGAAGTTGTCTTTGACTGGTATTCGCGCTTTGACCATTCGGCTGGAACGAACGCTCCCAAGAAAACAATCGCTCTACAGATGACTGCAGCTAAATGCGATTAGTTTCGAGTGCTCTGACAGCAGCCACAGCAGCAATGACAGATTGAGCAGGGACAGCCACCCGACAAATTTTCGCTAGTCGTCAGTGAACTCTAAGCTATTCATTCTTTGAACCATATAAAAACAAGTGGAAACGTTGCAGTCGGACGCAACCGACTGCAGTATACTCGATACCAGTATTAAAAATTTTGATGCCCATCCATGTGGGATGTCAATTGCTATCTTCATAACAAATTTGGTGACTCTAGCTCGAATTTTGTATAAAATGGGGAAAGGGGGGCTGGGGGCGGTATGGGTGGAATTGCATCCAAATTTTTGATGCAGATCTTTGTGGAATGTCAATTGCTATCTTCATAACAAATTTGGTGACTCTGGCTCAAAGTTTGTAAAAGTGGGGAAAGGGGGGCTGGGGGCGGTATGGTTGGGCGTGGCATTCAAATTTTTGGTGCAGATCTATGTGGGATGTCAATTGCTATCTTCATACCAAATTTGGTGACTCTAGCTCGAAGTTTGTAAAAGTGGGGAAAGGGGGGCTGGGGGCGGTATGGTTGGGCGTGGCATTCAAATTTTTGGTGCAGATCTATGTGGAATGTCAAATGCTACCTTCATACCAAATTTGGTAACTCTAGCTCGAAGCATGTAAAAGGTGGTGAAAGGGGGGCTATGGGGCTTGGGGCGGTATGGGTGGGCGCGGCATTCAAATTTTTGCTGCCGATCCATGTGGGATGTCAATTGCTCTCTTCATACCAAATTTGGTGACTCTAGCTCAAAGTTTGTATAAAGTGTGGAAAGGGGGGCTGGGGGCGGTATGGTTGGGCGTGGCATCCAAATTTTTGCTGCAGATCCTTGTGGAATGCCAAATGCTACCTTCATAACAAATTTGGTGACTCTAGCTCAAAGTTTGTATAAGGTGGAGAGGGGGGCGGAATGGATGGGCTAGGCTCCAAAACATTGATGCAGATTGCTGGGGGTCATTGCCAGCTATCTTCCTACCAAATTTTGTGGCTCTAGCTCCACTACTCTGGAATATACACGCATTCCCGTTTTTGACGAAGCGTTGGGGCAGATGGGGGTGGCTAGGGCGGTATTGGTGGGAGTGGCATCCAAACTTTTGATGCAGTTTTTGGGGGGTCATCATCATCTATCTTGGCAGCAAATTTGGTGACTCTAGCTAAAAAACTGTGGGAGATATAGGCTTTTCTGATTTCTAAATGCGGGGGGGCTGGGGGCGGGATGGGTGGGCGTGGCTCCAAAACTTTGATGCAGTTCTTTTGGGGTCGTTACCAGCTATCTTCCTACCAAATTTGGTGGCTCTAGCTCCACAACTCTGGAAGATACACGCATTCCCGTTTTTTACGAATCGTTGGGGCATCTGGGGGCGGCTAGGGCGGTATTGGTGGGCGTGGCATCCAAACTTTTGGTGCAGTTTTTGGGGGGTCATCATCAGCTAAATTGGCACCAAATTTGGTGGCTCTAGCTCAAAAACTGTGGGAGATATAGGCTTTTTTGACTTTAATATGCGGGGGGTCTGGGGGCGGAATGGGTGGCGTGGCTCCAAAATTTTTGATGCAGTTTTTTGGGGGTTGCTAGTAGCTATCTTCTTACCAAATTTGGTAGTTCTAGCTGTAAGGGTGTGTGAAATATGCGGATTTATCGTTTTTGAGTTATCGAATTTATCGATTTGCCAGCCCCCCAGTTATCGTAGAACCCCAATCTTGACACTTTAATTTACTATCCCATAGATAAAGAGAATTGGAAAGTTTCAAGTCCCTAGCTTGAAGGGTGTGGTAAAAACTTGCACACATACGGACGGACAGACGGACAGACACCATGACGGACATTGCACAAAACCAATATACTCTTTACCTTCGGTATCGAGTATAATAAGGCGATACCACGACCCCTGGACGCGTCGAGTCATTGCTCGTTTGTGTGAATGTGTGAAAGCGCGTTATCTAAATACATATATACATACCTAAACTTTCTACTGAATGATTTAATTAATTTAAATCTATATCTTCGGTGTTTCGTAGCCGACTTAATGTTATTTTTACGGATTATTATTATTCGATAAAATGTAAGAAGTTGTTGGTGTAGAAAATAAAAAATGAATATCATCAATAACCTATAAACTCTCAACATTATGATGCGTGTAATGTTGCTGCTTGCTAGTTCTTTGTTTGCAACAAGAACTGCAATAAATTTTCCAAGCGTTGTGGTCCTTATCATTTTCAACCCCTCCCCTTCTGTATATCCTTTCCTCGTACCCTGTCTGCCTGTCTTTTTTGTAACACCCGATTTGGTAACGCATATTCGGATTAAAAAGGTTTCTCAGTCATCACCTCTTGCCGCCTTTTGTCCATCGCTTAAATCTCAATGAGCGGAAATTTTTTATGCATTTCAATTGTGCGTTAATTAATTTGATTATGCCTGCATAAGAACCTTTCAGCAAATGGTATTTATAGGCGTCACCACCTGTTCGAAAACATTTTGACGTTGGTGACACATGACCAACAAGTTTCAGGCACTTTCCCATCAGCAGCAAAAGCATTAACAATCAAACCAAATTATGGAACGGTTTTTCTTATAATATTTAAATATATACAATATGTAAAATAATTAATCAAAATCGAGCCCAAACATGTAAGCCATTTGCGGCAAAACTTCAAAGCGCAGCGCTCACAACACAAAAAGTATATATACACATATGAGTATAAAAGCTGCGGGTGGCAACACCGTCGCCGTTACCCACGAAAATTGTAAATGTAAAATTAGTTTGGCAACGAACCGCAGCGAATTTCACCGCAGCGGATGGCACTACAAACAGAACTGTACTCAAAAACTCATTTGATGCATATCTATACATATTGTATAGATATTTTGACACAACTCTTTTCTTAAATACTTAAGAAGAAGCTTATAATTCTTCTTTATACTTGCGATAACTATACTCTAATAGCGAAGGTTAAGAGTACATTGGTTTTGTGCAATGTCCGCCATGCTGTCTGTCTGTGAGACCGTACAAATTCCAGAAAGATTACATCAAAATTTGAAGCGTCTCTTTCGCTATAATTATACATATGTATTCCTGACCAACATTAATAGCAGAGTCGTTCTAGCCATGTGCGTCAGTCTTCTGAAATTAACGCGCAGATTTGAAAGCATTTAGAGAGAGGGACTAAAAATTTTTAACATACTTCTTGAATGTTTACCACACATAGACCAAGTTTGTTTTAAAAATACGATGACTTTTTCCCTTTTTCAAAATAAATCGATAATTTTTTTTTTTTTAATTATTCTAACATACGAAAATGAAATTATCATCACCAAGCAACTTTTTTTTAACGGACAAAAAACAATAAACTTCTGTAATTTATTCGAGTATTTTTTTTGTATAAGTTTCCCGTAAACGCAGAGGATCAACTTTTCTTGATAGTTGACAAATTATTTTAGCATTTTGGAAAAAGTGGTAAAATCTTGCGAAGGAAATAAAAGCATCACTAATGCAATCTTCTTAAAAATCGTTAAGTTAACCAAATCTACCTTTATAAAAGTATGTGTTTATTGTATTTCACAGCTTATTGCTATTATTTTGATCATCATGGTTTTATTTTTTTCAGCGTTGTAGCTTGTATGGATTAAGCTGTATTGAAAAACATCGACCTGTTACCATATTCTTAATGCTTCCTTGCGTTTAATCTATTTACAGTGGTCGAAATAAGTAATATGACGAGTGAATTTTCGGGATAACTTTCTTTATACTCGATACCGAAGATAAAGAGTATATTAGGTTTGTGCATTTTCCGTCATGGTGTCTGTCCGTCTGTCCGTCCGTATGAACGCAACTTTTTTCGACACCCTTCAAGCTAGAGACATTCCAAATATCGTTTTCTATGGCCGAGAAAGATAAAGTGTCATGATTGGGGGATAAATTTAATAACTCAAAATCAATAAATCCACATTTTTCACACTTCCTTACAACAAGAACTACCAAATTTGGTGAAAAGATAGCTACTGACAACCTCCAAAAACCTGCATCAAAACTTTGGATGCCACGCTACCGCCATAGCCGCCCGCAGCCGTCTCCAACGCTTCGTTAAAAACGGCATTGCGTGTAGCTTTCAAAATATTTGAGCTAGAGTCACCACATGGCATGAAGATAAATGGTAATGACCCCCCAAGATCTGCATTAAAAATTTGGATGCCACCCTTTCAAATACCGCCCCAGCCCCCCCCCCCCCTCCCCCCATCACTTAAAAACATTGATCAGGATTCACCAAAATTGGTATGAAGATAGCAATTGGCATGCCAGAAAGATCTGCATCTGAGACAGCGTTAACTTCTCCCACATCCGTCCCCTTTGAAATCAGGCCTCTTTTTACCGGTTTTTATGCAGGTATCGAGTATAACGCAGTGGGGTTCGCCCGACTGCAAAGTTTCCACTTGTTTTGCTTACAAAAATATTTCACCTGACCTCTCTTAAAGTTTTTATAAAAAATGTGTAAAACAAAAAATTAAATTGTTTATCAAGCCACAAAAAAAGTTTATTAGGATCCAAATTTTCAAATTCCAATTAGTGTTATCGATATTAAATGCGAATGGGAAACTGTACGAACTATTGATAATTATATATTAAGTTGCTCTGACTATGGTTTATATTCAAAATCTTAAGTCCCAGTTCCTAGTGCATCTGTGATCAATGCGTTCACACATATGGACAGATGGACAGACGTACGAACATAGCCATATCGACTTGGCTGATGCTGCTTATCAAGAATGTAAATACTTTATGGATTCGGCTCTCTATTGCCTGTTGAATGGCTTTTTACAAAATAATTATATCCTTTTTAACCCATTTCTTGGATTCAGGGTAAAAGGAGGTAACTACGAAAGATGGTAACATCGCCTAACTATCCAATGAAAATCCAACCCGATAAGGAACGTAAGACATTTGAAGATAAAAAAAAATTGTCGGTGTCCTCAATCTATACAACAAATAACATTATGAATTATCGTTTGATTGGGTTTTTTTAATCCACAAAAAAAGGTTAACAATTCGTATTGTGTAGATCAACATGAGAATACTTTAAAAACTGTATACCAGCGTTTAAAAAACTATTTATGTACTTAACCCTCTCATGCCCGCTGTTGCCTACAGGCAAATTAGTTCTTATAGTTATGTAGCTCCCCTTATTCGAAATTGTAGTCTAATATGTTAAGCAAGTTTACAGTTCCATTGCTTATTATGAGCTGTGCCAAAGACCGTTGAATATCAAGATGTTGCAATTGCTAAGAAAAGCTTTATCTCAGGGGTTGGCCTCAGAAATATTTCAAATGATATACAGAATTACAAAAGCAGTAAGCCATAACTTTAAGGGAGCGCGATAGCGGATAGCATGTGCAGCCGTCTTTGTTTCAGTTGCTCTAGCATTCAGCGGCCCGTCAAGCGTACGACAAGCGGCAGGCCAGCGGCAACCAAGAACGGTAAAAATTTGTCACTGTATGTGTGCGTTTGTTTCTTTTTTTTACCGGGCCTGCTGTCTAGAATTTTGCTATTTTTCATATATTGGTTTTTTCTGTGTCGGCAAATGACATCGACAAGTGCATTACTGAATATTATTTCGAAATTTGTGTGCATCGCTGCATAAGTTGCGATGGCATAATTTGCGTCTAGTGTCCTAGAATTAAAAAAAGGAAAGAGTATGAATGACGAGCAATTGCTAAACTGAAATTTGAAATTTGATTCGTTATTGAAGGTAAAGGGTATATTGGTTTTGTGCAATGTCCGTCATGGTGTCCGTCCGTCCGTCTGTATGTTCGCAACTTTTTTCCACACCCTTCAAGCTAGAAACTTGAAACTTTGCAATTCTGTTTATCTATGGGATAATAAATTAAAGTGTCAAGATGAAGGTTCTACGATAACTGGGGGGCTTGCAAATCGATAAATTCGATAAGAAAAAAAATTTGCATCAAAAATTTTGAAGCCACGCTAACCCAAATTTGAATGCCACGCCCAAACATACCGCCCCCAGCCCTCCCTCTCCCCACCTCTTACAAACTTTGAGCTAGAGTCACCAAATTTGGTATGAAGATAGCAATTGACATTCCACAAAGATCTGCAGCAAAAATTTCGTTGCCACGCCCACCCATACCGCCCCAGCGCCTCTTTCTCCACCTCTTACAAACTTTGAGCTAGAGTCACCAAATTTGGAAGGAAGATAGCTGGTGGCATCCCCATCTGCATCGGAGAATCTTCAAGGCAGCGTACACCCCTGCCGCATCCGTACCCCTTTGCAATCAGGCCTCTTTTTACCAGTTTTAATACTGGTATCGAGAATGCCGCAGTCGTTTGCGTCCGACTGCAACGTTTCCACTTGTTCAAGTTATTACTGTAAGGGAGCTGTACTGTACGCGCTTCTGCGTACAGGCCTTAAAGGAAGACGTAAAGGAACTTCAGAGTTAAGGTGTCATCAATTATTGAAAGAAGTGCTTAAGAAAAGTAAAATTTTGTTTAATTTCAAATGGACTCAATTTCATAAAAAGCAATGTACCACCAATTAGTAAAATGCAATTTCAGATATGTTCTAATGAATAGAAAATATGAATGAATGAAAACAAACTCAAATATAATGAAACGTCTGATAGCTTTGTAAAAATAGACGAACTATATTTTCGTTTGTTTGTTACGTATTAAAATCGAAATCTTCTTGCTTGTGACCAGTTAATGGTTTAGCGGCTTTATCGCTGGCAGAGGAAGATTTACATGCAGCTCCTGATGCTAAAGTAGATAAAATACGTTTGCAATTGACTTTGCCACCCCGAAACAGCCCCTTCCCCACGATATCCAATGAAACGCTCTTACCACCTTCTGCAGGGGGATGTTTAGATTTCGTACAGTTGCATTCAGGGCTTATGCTTTGACACATGAATCACTGGACTGAACCTGATATTTTGCGATAAGAAATGTCTGTTTTTTTTTTTTTCTATTTTTGTACTTTCCCCTTTTTATGTGTGTGCTTTATTTTTGACTATTTGACTTTGACTTAATCGAAGCAGAGCATAAATTGCGCTTATCGCTGACTCTGCAGCAGGCCATGAAGCTAATTCCAAAACGTGTCAGTCAGTTTAACGAGAGGGGAAGGCAAACTGGGCGCCATTCAAGAGTGGGCAGGCTGAGAATACTTTAAGAATACTAAATGCTTTAAGAGTTTGTTTAATGCATATATGTATTTTGAAAATAAAAGGGCAATAGCGTAAGGTACACAAGAGAACACAAGAGCGAAAGGATTAAAAACTAATTTTTAAACTCATTAAAAGACATAGACGATAGTCAACGAAGCTAGAAAAAAACAAGTATGAATGCTCTAGCCAAGAAAGTCTTGCACACTTGCGCTAGTAAAAGACGATTTAACTTCAATATTTAAATTCTAAATTTTACATTTTTGCCTTATTATCAATAATTTAAAACAAACTTCTTATAAATATATATTTTATTATATATATATATATATATATATATATATATATATTTATATTATATTCCAAATCTTAAGTCGCTAAGATCGACGCGATCATACAGACAGAGTCTATAACAACTCGGTTGTTAATGCTGATAAAAAAAGTATACAAATCAGCATCCCCTTCTTTCTAAGTGTTACATACTTTTGCACAAAATGATTATACACTTTTTTCCCAATCCATTGGTTCAATGAATGGGTGGGCGTGATAATACCTTGAAATGAGGTATCCAATTAGTAATTATACACTCACAGAAAACATAGTGCATATAGGCATATTCATGGTTAACACGACTGTTTTTGTGAATAATTAATCATCACATATGAATATGCTAAAATTGACATGTGCACATGTTAAATCAAGAATTATTATGAAAACGTTGCATCAAAATTATTCATATTTTTACTAAATTGTCAACGTATTAATATTGATGCACAAATTAATAGGATTCATTTCATTTTATTAAAAATTTTCTTATTTTAACATCTCGGATACCTTAAATCCAAGTATGACATTCTTAATTTTTTGTTCGATCGCACCTAGAAATGTAAGACATATAATTTATATTACTAACAAGTGAAATGTTGGAGTCGGACGCAACCGACTGCGATATACTCTGATACCTATATAAAAACGGGTGGAAACAGGGGCGCCAGGGGTGGGCGCTGAGAGATAGTTTTATGCACATCTTGGGGGACATCGCCAGTTACCTGGCCAAAAATCTGTACAAGTGGGCGTTGTATCCGAAATGTTTAATTCAAATTTTGGGAGCATGGCTCCAGGTCGAAAAATGTGCGAAATTCGTTCATACAGCGTGACGATGATTGCAAAAAAAAACAAAATATGCTTTTATTTTCACCATCAGAGCACTAAAACGCTGAAACAGAAACGAGGTTCATAATTAGATCATGTCATCATAATATTATTCCATTAAGAAATGGGAAAAGGCGATCTGTTTTTAGGGAGGGCTGAGAGTTTAGACCACACGGTTAATTGGTACAAAGTTTAAACCTTTAATCGCATTAAACGCTGCCAAAGTCACTCATTTTGCTAAGTAGCGCCGAGCGGCAGCGTTGGGAAGTGAAAGGAAATGGAAGCCAACTGCAGTGTCTGTTAAATTATAAATTTACAAATACATTAATTTTAAATGGTTCGCCAACACCAAAAAGCATATAAAATCAATCGCTGAGGTTGCTACTAACTACTATAACACAATGGCATCAACAGCAACAAAAGCAACAAAACAAAAGGGAGCTATAGTTAAATCCACACATAACTCATATTGCATAAACATATGCAATATGTGTATATCTAAATGTATACAGGAATAAAATCAATAGGCTAAGTCAAAGCGAACATATCTAATGTTGGCTGCTATTCAGCCCCTGTGAGTTCGTGTGTGTTTTAGTACTGTATAAAATGGAAGTCCCCATATCTTCCACAGCTTTTGAGCTAGAGTTACCAATTTGGTGGCAAAATAGCTGGTGACGTGCCCCAAAGATTTGCTTCAAACCAAAGACCCTTAAATATAAAGATATTGCAATTGTTATAAAAAGCCTTCTCCCAGGCGAATTATGAATTTCTCCAACTTGTTCACAAATTGTTTTGTCTCTATTTATCACATAAGTTCGTCTCACTCACTCCCAATCTGAAACCGCTTTCACTTGCATCTTAGCTTGGAGTGGAAAAAATTTGTTCGAAAATTTAGTTTTAAAAGTTGTCAATAGATGCCGTATTTTCGAAATTAGTAACATGTGCTTGAAAGCTCTAAAGTTTTTGCCTCTATTTTGCTCAATACTGAGGTAATAATAATAGAATTCACTATTTAATATTTATTTGATACATAGTAACGAATATAGAACAATAAAATCATTGTTAAATGAAAAAAAAAAAATCGTTAATTTTTGCTCATTTTACGTGTGCTAGCTGAGTTCAAATCAGCTGATTGCATTGTTACCGCTGCAACAAATGCTCTCGCGCCCAACACCGTCGAGCACTTCTGTGCGGCTTCTATTCTTCAACTACAGCAGCAGCAGCAGCAGCAAGAACTGCCTGCGTCATCATTGAATTATGAGCTAATAAAATTGCTTGTTTTTTCCCAATATGATTCACATAAAACAAACATCAGCTGTTCATAGCTCATAGACAGCTGTTTTACAGTTTCGAATATTCGAACATGTTGTTCACGCTGACATTGTAAATTCCTTAAAGGAGGGTTTACAATGTCATCTTGGCTTGGATTGAAGCTTTTAAAAATCTGAAATGTACGCTGATAGTTTAAAATGTCATGAACAGCATGAACAACATATTTGAAATTGTAAAACAGCTGTCTGTGAGCTGTGAACAGCTGATGTTTTTTTCCACTTTGAGATTAGATGCAAGTTTAAGCGGTTTCTGATTTAGAGTGAGAAACTAAACCTTGTCCAATCTAAAGCTGACATTGTAACGCGCCTTAATAGTTAAGACGGATCAATAAGCAACATAAAATTGCCACACACACACACACACACATCTAAGGGCGCTGCATATGCATAGATGTACACAAACACAAACATTCATACTCTTTAAAGTTTTAAATTCTATGACACAAACCAACAATTGTGCCATCGCAACTACCATACAGATAAGCAGCGATGCGAACAAATTCCGAAATTGTATTCACTAGTGCATTAATCGAAAACACAGACAAAGAAATAATATCAAAAATAACAAGTGGAAACGTTGCAGTCGGACGCAACCGACTAAAGAACTGTGGGCGATATAGACATTTCTGAATTTAAAATGCGGGGGGCTGGGGGCGGAATGGGTGGGTGTGGCTCCAAAACTTTGATGCAGATTTTGGGGATCGGTGCCAGCTATCTTCCTACCAAATTTGGTGGTTCTAGCTCCACAACTCTGGAAGAAACACGCATTACCGATTTTGACGAATCGTTGGGGTGGATGGGGGCGGCTAATGCAGTATTAGCGTGGCATCCAATTTTTTAACGCAGGTTTTGGGAGGTCATCATCATCTATTTTGGCAGCAAATTTGGTGGGTATTGCTCAAAAACTTTGGGAGATATAGACTTTATTGACTTTAAAATGCGGGGGAATGGGGGCGGAATGGGTTCGCGTGGCTACACAATTTTTCATGCTGTTTGTTGGGGGTTGCTAGTAGCTATCTGCTTACCAATTTGGTAGTTCTAGCTGTAAGGATGACCAAATGTGGAAGGAAGATAGCTGGTAGCATCCTCATCTGCATCGGAGAACTTTTACGCAGCGTACACCCTTGCCGCATCTTTACCCCTTTGCAATCAGGCCTGTTTTTACCGGTTTTATATAGGTAACGAGTATACCGCAGTCGGTTGCGACCGACTGCAACGTTTTCACTTGTTTAATCTGGTTAGCTGCGTAACCAATTATTCTCCCCAAGTTGGAAGACATTGGCTTTCAACAACATCCTTTTTGGGATGCGCAAATAATTTGCGCACAGCTCTCTTGATGATCCCAGTTGATGTCTTCAGAACAGCTACTCGGGAGACGCCGTCAGCACCATCAGCAGGCTTGACCACACGAGCCAGTGGCCATTTAAGAGGCGGCAAACTTTCGTCTTTTACCAGCACAATGTCCTTAATTAAAACACCGGGCTGAGATGTTCGCCATTTGGATCGCTGCTGATGAAGCGTTAAGTGCTCCTCACAACAGCGACGCCAGAAAATTTGTTTGTAATACGCTATGCGTTGCCAGGCGGCTAACATTCAGCTCGGTGAATGCAGGCTTCGGGTACAGCGCGAGTGGCACACTACCAAGAAATTGCGCGAAGCTAGTCTATCCAGATCTGCAGGTTGCTCTGAAAGTGAAAAAAGAGGTCGTGAGTTTATTATTGCGGCAATGTTGCTGACGAGTGTGCGAAGATCATCCAGGAGCAAAAGCGAGGTTCGACCGATCGATTAAAATGATATTTGGTGTCTTCACCGCCATCTCCCAAAGTCCACCGAAGTGGAAGGTGGAAGGTGGGATGAAATCCCATTCAATATCATCAGAAGTTCAAAACTCTAGGACAGTTTTGATGTGCTTTTCGCTGAGGAAGAGCCGCTTGAGATCAGCTAGCTCATTCTTGGCTTCCACGAAGTCAGTAGCATTGTCTGACCATATGCGATTAGAATTGAACAAGTTCATTTGAGCTATTCCTCGAATGAGCTGCGATAGAAGTGCAGCAGCAGATAACTCCAGCTTTGGTAATGTAAGAGTGCAAGGGTGCCACTCGAGACTTAGAGCACAATAGATGAACTATGCGCCTTCCCTCTGTTATATATATGACGTAAATACATCCACCATAATCTTCAATGCTAGCATCGCTAAGGCCATGAACTTCAATGATGCCTTGTCGAACAATAACCAGTCGAGGAAGGTTTGTTTTCTCTGTAAGAGCAATATCAGCACCCAAACTGTTTCAAGAACAATGCAATGACGCAGGAAAACTTTCATCCCAATCCAAGTGTTCTCTTTAAAGGTTCTTCAAAAAGATTTTGGCCTTGGATATCACGGGTTCAATAAGCTCAAGTGAGTCATAGAAACGAGCAATGGTAGACAGTACAGTCCGTGTGCTAGGCTTGTCAGGCATTTTCATCGGAGGAAAGCTGAACAAAAAGGAGTCTGAAGCTGGATCCCATGCTAGTCCGAGAGTCTAAGTGACTTCTGTGCCATCGTCAAACTTTATAAAAATCTCCTTATCCCCATCGGATTTCATTTGAAGCACGTGCGGATCATTGGAACACCATTTCCGAAGCTTAAAATTTCCTTTCCGTAGCAAACTGACTATTTGATGCAAAGCTTCAATTGCTTCCTCGGCAGAGTAACCTCCAGTGATGAAATCATCTACATAGAAATCGCTCAAGACCTCTTTAGATCTTACAGGAAAAGATCTTCTTTCATCGATGGCAAATTGCTGCTTTGACCGAGCCGCAAGCAACGAAGCTGGTTTTGTGCCATAGGTAACTGCTTCGTGCTTGAAAACTTGAAATTCCTGACGAGGCGCATCACGCCAAAGGATACATATATATATATATATATATATATATATTATATTCCACATCTTAGGTCGCTGAGATCGACGCGATCATACAGACAGAGTCTATAACAACTCGGTTGTTAATGCTGATAAAAAAGTATACAAATCAGCATCCCCTTCTTTCTAAGTGTTACATACTTTTGCACAAAATGATTATACACTTTTTTCCCAATCCATTGGTTCAATGAATGGGTGGGCGTGATAATACCTTGAAATGAGGTATCCAATTAGTAATTATACACTCACAGAAAACATAGTGCATATAGGCATATTCATGGTTAACACGACTGTTTTTGTGAATAATTAATCATCACATATGAATATGCTAAAATTGACATGTGCACATGTTAAATCAAGAATTATTATGAAAACGTTGCATCAAAATTATTCATATTTTTACTAAATTGTCAACGTATTAATATTGATGCACAAATTAATAGGATTCATTTCATTTTATTAAAAATTTTCTTATTTTAACATCTCGGATACCTTATATCCAAGTATGACATTCTTAATTTTTGTTCGATCGCACCTAGAAATGTAAGACATATAATTTATATTACTAACAAGTGAAATGTTGGAGTCGGACGCAACCGACTGCGATATACTCTGATACCTATATAAAACGGGTGGAAACAGGGGCGCCAGGGGTGGGCGCTGAGAGATAGTTTTATGCACATCTTGGGGGACATCGCCAGTTACCTGGCCAAAAATCTGTACAAGTGGGCGTTGTATCCGAAATGTTTAATTCAAATTTTGGGAGCATGGCTCCAGGTCGAAAAATGTGCGAAATTCGTTCATACAGCGTGACGATGATTGCAAAAAAAAACAAAATATGCTTTTATTTTCACCATCAGAGCACTAAAACGCTGAAACAGAAACGAGGTTCATAATTAGATCATGTCATCATAATATTATTCCATTAAGAAATGGGAAAAGGCGATCTGTTTTTAGGGAGGGCTGAGAGTTTAGACCACACGGTTAATTGGTACAAAGTTTAAACCTTTAATCGCATTAAACGCTGCCAAAGTCACTCATTTTGCTAAGTAGCGCCGAGCGGCAGCGTTGGGAAGTGAAAGGAAATGGAAGCCAACTGCAGTGTCTGTTAAATTATAAATTTACAAATACATTAATTTTAAATGGTTCGCCAACACCAAAAAGCATATAAAATCAATCGCTGAGGTTGCTACTAACTACTATAACACAATGGCATCAACAGCAACAAAAGCAACAAAACAAAAGGGAGCTATAGTTAAATCCACACATAACTCATATTGCATAAACATATGCAATATGTGTATATCTAAATGTATACAGGAATAAAATCAATAGGCTAAGTCAAAGCGAACATATCTAATGTTGGCTGCTATTCAGCGCCTGTGAGTTCGTGTGTGTTTTAGTACTGTATAAAATGGAAGTCCCCATATCTTCCACAGCTTTTGAGCTAGAGTTACCAAATTTGGTGGCAAAATAGCTGGTGACGTGCCCCAAAGATTTGCTTCAAACCAAAGACCCTTAAATATAAAGATATTGCAATTGTTATAAAAAGCCTTCTCCCAGGCGAATTATGAATTTCTCCAACTTGTTCACAAATTGTTTTGTCTCTATTTATCACATAAGTTCGTCTCACTCACTCCCAATCTGAAACCGCTTTCACTTGCATCTTAGCTTGGAGTGGAAAAAATTTGTTCGAAAATTTAGTTTTAAAAGTTGTCAATAGATGCCGTATTTTCGAAATTAGTAACATGTGCTTGAAAGCTCTAAAGTTTTTGCCTCTATTTTGCTCAATACTGAGGTAATAATAATAGAATTCACTATTTAATATTTATTTGATACATAGTAACGAATATAGAACAATAAATCATTGTTAAATGAAAAAAAAAAAATCGTTAATTTTTGCTCATTTTACGTGTGCTAGCTGAGTTCAAATCAGCTGATTGCATTGTTACCGCTGCAACAAATGCTCTCGCGCCCAACACCGTCGAGCACTTCTGTGCGGCTTCTATTCTTCAACTACAGCAGCAGCAGCAGCAGCAAGAACTGCCTGCGTCATCATTGAATTATGAGCTAATAAAATTGCTTGTTTTTTCCCAATATGATTCACATAAAACAAACATCAGCTGTTCATAGCTCATAGACAGCTGTTTTACAGTTTCGAATATTCGAACATGTTGTTCACGCTGACATTGTAAATTCCTTAAAGGAGGGTTTACAATGTCAGCTTGGCTTGGATTGAAGCTTTTAAAAATCTGAAATGTACGCTGATAGTTTACAATGTCATGAACAGCGTGAACAACATTTTTGAAATTGTAAAACAGCTGTCTGTGAGCTGTGAACAGCTGATGTTTTTTTCCACTTTGAGATTAGATGCAAGTTAAAGCGGTTTCTGATTTAGAGTGAGAAACTAAACCTTGTCCAATCTAAAGCTGACATTGTAACGCGCCTTAATAGTTAAGACGGATCAATAAGCAACATAAAATTGCCACACACACACACACACACATCTAAGGGCGCTGCATATGCATAGATGTACACAAACACAACATTCATACTCTTTAAAGTTTTAAATTCTATGACACAAACCAACAATTGTGCCATCGCAACTACCATACAGATAAGCAGCGATGCGAACAAATTCCGAAATTGTATTCACTAGTGCATTAATCGAAAACACAGACAAAGAAATAATATCAAAAATAACAAGTGGAAACGTTGCAGTCGGACGCAACCGACTAAAGAACTGTGGGCGATATAGACATTTCTGAATTTAAAATGCGGGGGGCTGGGGGCGGAATGGGTGGGTGTGGCTCCAAAACTTTGATGCAGATTTTGGGGGTCGGTGCCAGCTATCTTCCTACCAAATTTGGTGGTTCTAGCTCCACAACTCTGGAAGAAACACGCATTACCGATTTTGACGAATCGTTGGGGTGGATGGGGGCGGCTAATGCAGTATTAGCGTGGCATCCAATTTTTTAACGCAGGTTTTGGGAGGTCATCATCATCTATTTTGGCAGCAAATTTGGTGGGTATTGCTCAAAAACTTTGGGAGATATAGACTTTATTGACTTTAAAATGCGGGGGAATGGGGGCGGAATGGGTTCGCGTGGCTACACAATTTTTCATGCTGTTTGTTGGGGGTTGCTAGTAGCTATCTGCTTACCAAATTTGGTAGTTCTAGCTGTAAGGATGACCAAATGTGGAAGGAAGATAGCTGGTAGCATCCTCATCTGCATCGGAGAACTTTTACGCAGCGTACACCCTTGCCGCATCTTTACCCCTTTGCAATCAGGCCTGTTTTTACCGGTTTTATATAGGTAACGAGTATACCGCAGTCGGTTGCGACCGACTGCAACGTTTTCACTTGTTTAATCTGGTTAGCTGCGTAACCAATTATTCTCCCCAAGTTGGAAGACATTGGCTTTCAACAACATCCTTTTTGGGATGCGCAAATAATTTGCGCACAGCTCTCTTGATGATCCCAGTTGATGTCTTCAGAACAGCTACTCGGGAGACGCCGTCAGCACCATCAGCAGGCTTGACCACACGAGCCAGTGGCCATTTAAGAGGCGGCAAACTTTCGTCTTTTACCAGCACAATGTCCTTAATTAAAACACCGGGCTGAGATGTTCGCCATTTGGATCGCTGCTGATGAAGCGTTAAGTGCTCCTCACAACAGCGACGCCAGAAAATTTGTTTGTAATACGCTATAAGTTGCCAGGCGGCTAACATTCAGCTCGGTGAATGCAGGCTTCGGGTACAGCGCGAGTGGCACACTACCAAGAAATTGCGCGAAGCTAGTCTATCCAGATCTGCAGGTTGCTCTGAAAGTGAAAAAAGAGGTCGTGAGTTTATTATTGCGGCAATGTTGCTGACGAGTGTGCGAAGATCATCCAGGAGCAAAAGCGAGGTTCGACCGATCGATTAAAATGATATTTTGGTGTCTTCACCGCCATCTCCCAAAGTCCACCGAAGTGGAAGGTGGAAGGTGGGATGAAATCCCATTCAATATCATCAGAAGTTCAAAACTCTAGGACAGTTTTGATGTGCTTTTCGCTGAGGAAGAGCCGCTTGAGATCAGCTAGCTCATTCTTGGCTTCCACGAAGTCAGTAGCATTGTCTGACCATATGCGATTAGAATTGAACAAGTTCATTTGAGCTATTCCTCGAATGAGCTGCGATAGAAGTGCAGCAGCAGATAACTCCAGCTTTGGTAATGTAAGAGTGCAAGGGTGCCACTCGAGACTTAGAGCACAATAGATGAACTATGCGCCTTCCCTCTGTTATATATATGACGTAAATACATCCACCATAATCTTCAATGCTAGCATCGCTAAGGCCATGAACTTCAATGATGCCTTGTCGAACAATAACCAGTCGAGGAAGGTTTGTTTTCTCTGTAAGAGCAATATCAGCACCCAAACTGTTTCAAGAACAATGCAATGACGCAGGAAAACTTTCATCCCAATCCAAGTGTTCTCTTTAAAGGTTCTTCAAAAAAGATTTTGGCCTTGGATATCACGGGTTCAATAAGCTCAAGTGAGTCATAGAAACGAGCAATGGTAGACAGTACAGTCCGTGTGCTAGGCTTGTCAGGCATTTTCATCGGAGGAAAGCTGAACAAAAAGGAGTCTGAAGCTGGATCCCATGCTAGTCCGAGAGTCTAAGTGACTTCTGTGCCATCGTCAAACTTTATAAAAATCTCCTTATCCCCATCGGATTTCATTTGAAGCACGTGCGGATCATTGGAACACCATTTCCGAAGCTTAAAATTTCCTTTCCGTAGCAAACTGACTATTTGATGCAAAGCTTCAATTGCTTCCTCGGCAGAGTAACCTCCAGTGATGAAATCATCTACATAGAAATCGCTCAAGACCTCTTTAGATCTTACAGGAAAGATCTTCTTTCATCGATGGCAAATTGCTGCTTTGACCGAGCCGCAAGCAACGAAGCTGGTTTTGTGCCATAGGTAACTGCTTCGTGCTTGAAAACTTGAAATTCCTGACGAGGCGCATCACGCCAAAGGATACATATATATATATATATATATATATATTATATTCCACATCTTAGGTCGCTGAGATCGACGCGATCATACAGACAGAGTCTATAACAACTCGGTTGTTAATGCTGATAAAAAAGTATACAAATCAGCATCCCCTTCTTTCTAAGTGTTACATACTTTTGCACAAAATGATTATACACTTTTTTCCCAATCCATTGGTTCAATGAATGGGTGGGCGTGATAATACCTTGAAATGAGGTATCCAATTAGTAATTATACACTCACAGAAAACATAGTGCATATAGGCATATTCATGGTTAACACGACTGTTTTTGTGAATAATTAATCATCACATATGAATATGCTAAAATTGACATGTGCACATGTTAAATCAAGAATTATTATGAAAACGTTGCATCAAAATTATTCATATTTTTACTAAATTGTCAACGTATTAATATTGATGCACAAATTAATAGGATTCATTTCATTTTATTAAAAATTTTCTTATTTTAACATCTCGGATACCTTAAATCCAAGTATGACATTCTTAATTTTTTGTTCGATCGCACCTAGAAATGTAAGACATATAATTTATATTACTAACAAGTGAAATGTTGGAGTCGGACGCAACCGACTGCGATATACTCTGATACCTATATAAAAACGGGTGGAAACAGGGGCGCCAGGGGTGGGCGCTGAGAGATAGTTTTATGCACATCTTGGGGGACATCGCCAGTTACCTGGCCAAAAATCTGTACAAGTGGGCGTTGTATCCGAAATGTTTAATTCAAATTTTGGGAGCATGGCTCCAGGTCGAAAAATGTGCGAAATTCGTTCATACAGCGTGACGATGATTGCAAAAAAAAACAAAATATGCTTTTATTTTCACCATCAGAGCACTAAAACGCTGAAACAGAAACGAGGTTCATAATTAGATCATGTCATCATAATATTATTCCATTAAGAATGGGAAAAGGCGATCTGTTTTTAGGGAGGGCTGAGAGTTTAGACCACACGGTTAATTGGTACAAAGTTTAAACCTTTAATCGCATTAAACGCTGCCAAAGTCACTCATTTTGCTAAGTAGCGCCGAGCGGCAGCGTTGGGAAGTGAAAGGAAATGGAAGCCAACTGCAGTGTCTGTTAAATTATAAATTTACAAATACATTAATTTTAAATGGTTCGCCAACACCAAAAAGCATATAAAATCAATCGCTGAGGTTGCTACTAACTACTATAACACAATGGCATCAACAGCAACAAAAGCAACAAAACAAAGGGAGCTATAGTTAAATCCACACATAACTCATATTGCATAAACATATGCAATATGTGTATATCTAAATGTATACAGGAATAAAATCAATAGGCTAAGTCAAAGCGAACATATCTAATGTTGGCTGCTATTCAGCGCCTGTGAGTTCGTGTGTGTTTTAGTACTGTATAAAATGGAAGTCCCCATATCTTCCACAGCTTTTGAGCTAGAGTTACCAAATTTGGTGGCAAAATAGCTGGTGACGTGCCCCAAAGATTTGCTTCAAACCAAAGACCCTTAAATATAAAGATATTGCAATTGTTATAAAAAGCCTTCTCCCAGGCGAATTATGAATTTCTCCAACTTGTTCACAAATTGTTTTGTCTCTATTTATCACATAAGTTCGTCTCACTCACTCCCAATCTGAAACCGCTTTCACTTGCATCTTAGCTTGGAGTGGAAAAAATTTGTTCGAAAATTTAGTTTTAAAAGTTGTCAATAGATGCCGTATTTTCGAAATTAGTAACATGTGCTTGAAAGCTCTAAAGTTTTTGCCTCTATTTTGCTCAATACTGAGGTAATAATAATAGAATTCACTATTTAATATTTATTTGATACATAGTAACGAATATAGAACAATAAAATCATTGTTAAATGAAAAAAAAAAAATTGTAATTTTTGCTCATTTTACGTGTGCTAGCTGAGTTCAAATCAGCTGATTGCATTGTTACCGCTGCAACAAATGCTCTCGCGCCCAACACCGTCGAGCACTTCTGTGCGGCTTCTATTCTTCAACTACAGCAGCAGCAGCAGCAGCAAGAACTGCCTGCGTCATCATTGAATTATGAGCTAATAAAATTGCTTGTTTTTTCCCAATATGATTCACATAAAACAAACATCAGCTGTTCATAGCTCATAGACAGCTGTTTTACAGTTTCGAATATTCGAACATGTTGTTCACGCTGACATTGTAAATTCCTTAAAGGAGGGTTTACAATGTCAGCTTGGCTTGGATTGAAGCTTTTAAAAATCTGAAATGTACGCTGATAGTTTACAATGTCATGAACAGCGTGAACAACATTTTTGAAATTGTAAAACAGCTGTCTGTGAGCTGTGAACAGCTGATGTTTTTTTCCACTTTGAGATTAGATGCAAGTTAAAGCGGTTTCTGATTTAGAGTGAGAAACTAAACCTTGTCCAATCTAAAGCTGACATTGTAACGCGCCTTAATAGTTAAGACGGATCAATAAGCAACATAAAATTGCCACACACACACACACACACATCTAAGGGCGCTGCATATGCATAGATGTACACAAACACAAACATTCATACTCTTTAAAGTTTTAAATTCTATGACACAAACCAACAATTGTGCCATCGCAACTACCATACAGATAAGCAGCGATGCGAACAAATTCCGAAATTGTATTCACTAGTGCATTAATCGAAAACACAGACAAAGAAATAATATCAAAAATAACAAGTGGAAACGTTGCAGTCGGACGCAACCGACTAAAGAACTGTGGGCGATATAGACATTTCTGAATTTAAAATGCGGGGGGCTGGGGGCGGAATGGGTGGGTGTGGCTCCAAAACTTTGATGCAGATTTTGGGGGTCGGTGCCAGCTATCTTCCTACCAAATTTGGTGGTTCTAGCTCCACAACTCTGGAAGAAACACGCATTACCGATTTTGACGAATCGTTGGGGTGGATGGGGGCGGCTAATGCAGTATTAGCGTGGCATCCAATTTTTAACGCAGGTTTTGGGAGGTCATCATCATCTATTTTGGCAGCAAATTTGGTGGGTATTGCTCAAAAACTTTGGGAGATATAGACTTTATTGACTTTAAAATGCGGGGGAATGGGGGCGGAATGGGTTCGCGTGGCTACACAATTTTTCATGCTGTTTGTTGGGGGTTGCTAGTAGCTATCTGCTTACCAAATTTGGTAGTTCTAGCTGTAAGGATGACCAAATGTGGAAGGAAGATAGCTGGTAGCATCCTCATCTGCATCGGAGAACTTTTACGCAGCGTACACCCTTGCCGCATCTTTACCCCTTTGCAATCAGGCCTGTTTTTACCGGTTTTATATAGGTAACGAGTATACCGCAGTCGGTTGCGACCGACTGCAACGTTTTCACTTGTTTAATCTGGTTAGCTGCGTAACCAATTATTCTCCCCAAGTTGGAAGACATTGGCTTTCAACAACATCCTTTTTGGGATGCGCAAATAATTTGCGCACAGCTCTCTTGATGATCCCAGTTGATGTCTTCAGAACAGCTACTCGGGAGACGCCGTCAGCACCATCAGCAGGCTTGACCACACGAGCCAGTGGCCATTTAAGAGGCGGCAAACTTTCGTCTTTTACCAGCACAATGTCCTTAATTAAAACACCGGGCTGAGATGTTCGCCATTTGGATCGCTGCTGATGAAGCGTTAAGTGCTCCTCACAACAGCGACGCCAGAAAATTTGTTTGTAATACGCTATGCGTTGCCAGGCGGCTAACATTCAGCTCGGTGAATGCAGGCTTCGGGTACAGCGCGAGTGGCACACTACCAAGAAATTGCGCGAAGCTAGTCTATCCAGATCTGCAGGTTGCTCTGAAAGTGAAAAAGAGGTCGTGAGTTTATTATTGCGGCAATGTTGCTGACGAGTGTGCGAAGATCATCCAGGAGCAAAAGCGAGGTTCGACCGATCGATTAAAATGATATTTTGGTGTCTTCACCGCCATCTCCCAAAGTCCACCGAAGTGGAAGGTGGAAGGTGGGATGAAATCCCATTCAATATCATCAGAAGTTCAAAACTCTAGGACAGTTTTGATGTGCTTTTCGCTGAGGAAGAGCCGCTTGAGATCAGCTAGCTCATTCTTGGCTTCCACGAAGTCAGTAGCATTGTCTGACCATATGCGATTAGAATTGAACAAGTTCATTTGAGCTATTCCTCGAATGAGCTGCGATAGAAGTGCAGCAGCAGATAACTCCAGCTTTGGTAATGTAAGAGTGCAAGGGTGCCACTCGAGACTTAGAGCACAATAGATGAACTATGCGCCTTCCCTCTGTTATATATATGACGTAAATACATCCACCATAATCTTCAATGCTAGCATCGCTAAGGCCATGAACTTCAATGATGCCTTGTCGAACAATAACCAGTCGAGGAAGGTTTGTTTTCTCTGTAAGAGCAATATCAGCACCCAAACTGTTTCAAGAACAATGCAATGACGCAGGAAAACTTTCATCCCAATCCAAGTGTTCTCTTTAAAGGTTCTTCAAAAAAGATTTTGGCCTTGGATATCACGGGTTCAATAAGCTCAAGTGAGTCATAGAAACGAGCAATGGTAGACAGTACAGTCCGTGTGCTAGGCTTGTCAGGCATTTTCATCGGAGGAAAGCTGAACAAAAAGCAGTCTGAAGCTGGATCCCATGCTAGTCCGAGAGTCTTAGTGACTTCTGTGCCATCGTCAAACTTTATAAAAATCTCCTTATCCCCATCGGATTTCATTTGAAGCACGTGCGGATCATTGGAACACCATTTCCGAAGCTTAAAATTTCCTTTCCGTAGCAAACTGACTATTTGATGCAAAGCTTCAATTGCTTCCTCGGCAGAGTAACCTCCAGTGATGAAATCATCTACATAGAAATCGCTCAAGATCTCTTTAGATCGTACAGGAAAAGATCTTCTTTCATCGATGGCAAATTGCTGATTTGACCGAGCCGCAAGCAACGAAGCTGGTTTTGTGCCATAGGTAACTGCTTCGTGCTTGAAAACTTGAAATACCTGACGAGGCGCATCACGCCAAAGGATACATTGCAGGTACGAATCGGATTCAGCCATCCTAACGCACCTATACAATTTATTTATATCACCAGTCAGCGCTACTAGAAACGTTCTTAACTGCAACAGAGTGCCGAAAAGCTTTCGTTGTATGGTTGGGCCTGTCATGGCGGAACCATCAAATACAACTCTAAGATTAGTGGTTGAGCTGTCCTCCTTCGGCACGTAATGATATGGTAGGTAATACTTGCAGTGACTTAACATGTGCGACTCAACAATAGACATGTGACTTAGGTCAACATACTCTCTGATGAACGCTGAATATTGAGACTTTAACTCAGAATGACGCTCCAATTTGCGTTCCAAGTTATTCGCCAGTGCTTAACCGAGCAAAAGTTTGTTTAAAATGCGCTTAACAATCAAGATCCTCCTTGGTTGATTCATTTACTACACTAGAACAGGATTCTTACTCCCAAAAACGAGGTACGATTTCATCAAGCTTATGATCAGCGCTAGTATTTGGCATTGAAATCGAGCGATTGGCCATCAATGAGGCAGGGTTAGACGGAGCTACTAAAACTGAGATGCTAGCAGCGTAATCCGATGTTCGCGATTCAAGACTTATATCAGCTGCATAGCCTTCTGAGTCAACATTAGACTCATTATCCAGAAATCAAAGTAGGCGACTGATGTTTGCGCAGCTGGAGGCTTTGAGCTAAACGGGATGTAATAATGTGCACCTGTGAACCAGAATTGAGTAGAGCACGGCAAGGAACAAGAATACCAGTGCGACTCCTAACGCTGATGACAGCAGAATAAGGTGACAATGAAGAAGGGTATGATGCTTAGCCTTACAACGATTGCAGGCGGTCGAACTGCACTCTTTCATTCGATGCCGTCTGCGCAGGCAATTAATGCAAAGAGACAGCTTCTTAACCTCACGAAGACGCTGTTGAGGAGTCAGATTTGCAAAACGGGAGCAATTGTAAATCGAATGGCCAGATGACTCACAAAACACGCATTAATTTATGCTGGAGTTAGTAGCGACAAAGGCCTTTCTACTAGTTATAGGGGTTTTGCTACTTTTTCCCACCTTAGAGCTAGGCGTATATGTTGCCATAGCGTGTTCCACATTTTCCAACCTTTGACATCGTTGATCCAGAAAAGCCATGAATTGCTCACAAGTCGGGACTTTTTCAATCGGTGCTGTCTCCTCCCAACTGGTCTGAGTTGCCTTGTCCACTTTCTAAAGCAAGCTGTGCACGATAACGAAGCCTGCGATCTGCTCAACGCTGCTCATACCTTGAAAAGCACGGATGTTTGCACTAACAGTATCCGAAAGGGTTCGAAGTTTAACCGCTGACGACGACTCGATAAAATCCAAACCCAAAATCTCAGTGACATGTGCCTGAAAAATAAAACGCTTGTTATTAAACCGCTTTCTAAGTAAATCTAATGCAGTTGAATAATTAGCGCTGCTGATTTCCAACGATGAAACACAGTCCAAGACTGGTCCTTTTGTTGACTGATATAACACTGGTAGAAAGAAGCCGTGCTAAACATAAGTACGAATGTACTTGATATGATTCTAGAATTTCATTCTTGATTTAATTCATTGAATACTTGAAATGAGTACACAAACACTTAAATCAAGAATGAAATACTTGAAATGAGTTTAAAAATAAATAAATAAATATATCAAGTACAAAGGTTCTTAAAATAAGAATTAGAGAACTTGAATCAAATATAATTTTAGGAACGCTGAAATCGAGTACGAAATTCTTGAATCAAGTATTACTTTTGGGTTCAAATCCCGACAGACTTTCAAATTTGTTTTTATACTCGTTACCGAAGGTAACACCGTCATGGTGTCCGTCCGTCTGTCCGTCTGTATGTTCGCAACTTTATTCCACACCCTTCAAGCTAGAGACTTGAAACTTTGCAATTCTAATAATAATAATAAATTAAAGTGCCAAGATGGGCGTTCTACGATAACTGGGGGCTGGTTAATCGATAAATTCGATAACTCAAAGCCGATAAATCCACATATTTCGCACATCCTTACAGCTAGAACTAGCAAATTTTGTGAGCAGATAGCTACTCGCAACCCTTAAAAAGTTCATCAAAAATTTTGGATCCACGCCCACTCATTCCACCCCGAGCCCCCACATTTTTAAGTAAAAAAAAACTATATCTCCCACAGAAGCTACCAAATTTGGTATAATAATATAATATAATGCTGACTTAGCCACCCACATCCGCCTAAACGTTTCGTCAAGCTAGAGCCACCAAATTTGGTAGGAAGATAGCTGGCAATGACTCCCAAAAATCTGCATTAAAGTTTTGAAGCCACGCTCTCCCATTCCGCCCCCTTGCCCTTCCTCTTACAAACCTTGAGCTAGAGTCACCAAATTTGGTATGTAGATAGCAATTGACATTCCACAAAGATCTGCAGCAAAAATTTGGATGCCACGCCCATCCATGCCGCCCCAGCCCCTCTTTCTCCACCTCTTACAAACTTTGAGCTAGAGTCACCAAATTTGGAAGGAAGATAGCTGGTGGCATCCCCATCTGCATCGGAGAATCTTCAAGGCAGCGTTCACCCCTGCCCTCTTGTTATCGGTTTTAATACTGGTAACGAGTATGACGCAGTCGGTTGTGTCCGACTGCAACGTTTCCTGTTTTGTTTTTTTTTTTTTTTTAACGAGTTACATGTGAATAGTTTACTTTTGTTCTTATTTTTTTAAAAGTCATTAATAAGCATAAAAAAAACAAATAAGCTGAGCTAAATCAAGTTCACTTAACAAAAATATTAACTGCAGTCATAATGTGCCTGAAATTGGCTCAACAGCTAAGGCACTCGACGCAGTATCACGAGATCTTTGGTTCAAATCCCGTCACGGTAAGCATAAACAGAAAATGTTGTAAAAGTTATTTTTGTTTTCAGAAATGATCAGAAATTAATAAGATCAAGTATGATCATACTTAAGTACGCAAATTCTCGGAACAAGAATGCAAGTTCTTATTTTAAAAACTTTATGATTTATCATGTTAAGTTCTCAAAAATTTAAATCGAGTTGTGAAAGAACTTAATTCAATTTTTAAGAGAACTCAAATCAAAAACAAACTTGCAAAAAAAAACCAAAGAAAAGAATGCGCGGGAATCGATGCAGGTCAAACACCTGAAGCGAAAACAAACGCACAACAAAGCGACAACACCGAAACGATGCGAAGAGCGCGGGCTCGCGCTTTACTAATGCGGTATATACACGTGCAGCATGCTGCTTGCAGCCGCGTGTACGTGTGAATTTAAGCAAAGCATCTCTCTTTGCTTAAGTCTTTTACATGTGAGCTAAATAGTTTATGTATGTGCGAATGAGAAGGTTATAGAAAGCCTAATAATTTGCATGTGTTTTATTTTTGTTTTGTTAATACAAAATAAAACTGTTCTTCTAAATAAAATTTAAATTATCTATATTAGAGGGCTTATTATAATATTTTTGTCATTAGTAGCTTGCTCATTAATAAGTGCAGTTTACAATGTCTTTTTCAAAAGAAGTGCTGTGCTTTGAATAGCATTAGCACATTTGTACAATGCAATACTTATATTAATTCTTACATCTACAGTCTTATACTCTAAATATATTTAAAATACACAAAATCTTATACTTCATATAATGCATCGAGGTTCACTGTGCATAAAATGAAAATTAACAGCAAATAAATACAAATAATTCGCGTAGTTAAATTGTGCAGCTGTACGAAACTAAAAACATTTAAATATAACGGAATCAACAAATTTTTACTAAAGAGACCGTCTTTGCATACGACAATATCAAAAGAGCGCACGCAAAGTTAAGAGAGGGAGCGTAAATGGGCAATAACAAACACACATGCTGCGAGCGTGATATCAAATTATTTTGATATCGGGCTCGCAGCATAAGAGCGATGTGCGCTCTCTTGTCAAACTTTGAGCCGCCTCTTTGGGCTTTTGATCAAGAGCGGACTCACACGCACGACAACTACAGTCACATTTTGTAAATGTATTCGCACGCTGCGCGCAGCATGCTGCACGTGTATATACCGCATAACTCTATAAGTTAAGCAATTTGTATTTATTTAAACAAATAAAGAGTTGATCACGTCGGGGTCACCATATGTTGAGCTATTGAGCTTTTTCAATAGCTTTCGAACATTCCGAAAATATTAATAAATATAACTGCAGCGATATGGCAATAATATTATATTTCTTTTAATTGCCAAGGGCAAACAATTGAAAAATTAGGAGCATATGCAAAACAACAGTTATGAGAGTTACATTAATTTGCTCTCATGCTGCGCAGAGCACATTTGATCAAATAGATTATAAATAAAGAGAGTTATGCTTCTGCTGTTTATGGTTTGGTAAGCTGCGTAACCAAACAAGTGTATAATCAAGTTGCGTAGGTGAACAGAACTTTACAGATTGCCCGACATGGTTTTTCAAATTTTCAAGATTACACATTATAAAAAAAAATTTTGCTAAACATATTTTATCCCTTATTTTCTTTGGTCATCAATAAGTTAGTGAGTTACTAAGTCGGCAAGCCACTTGTATGTAAACACAGTAAAAAGTGTAACAAAATATACTTTACAGTTAAAACAAGCAGGGACCGCAAATAATTGTTATGTGTTGAAAAAAAAAATTTAAGAGAAATACATTTAAAAAAAAAACTTATATATATGTGACATATATCTATAAAGAAATTGAGAGAAAAACAACCAAGAAAGTCACCCTCTTATTCCTAATGTCAATTGAGCCATTCTTTTACGTCAACTTTAAATGTTATATATTTTTAAATTACAATTAAATGTTGAAAAATGCGAAAACTATTTAGTTAAGCTTATCTGATGCAAGATTCGAACCTGAGAACTATTGATCACAAAGCAATGTCCATAACAAAACAGACTGAATAAATGCAACATTACTTAAATTTTTTATTATTTTTTTTTTATTAAATTCAGATTTTTAATGTATCCCTTCAGAATAAAAACGAAAATTTTTGATAAAAGACATTCAACGTATTTAACCGTCGAGTTTAATACGATAATTATTCAAATCAATGTGGAAAAACTTTGACTTGAATAATTACGCAAATCACTCGAAATTAAAATGAAAATGCTTAAATTTTAGAATAACCCACTTAAAATCAAAATAGAAACCGACTCTTTTCTGTAATTCTGTAATTTAAATTCTAGGAAACAGTACGAAACGTATTATAAAGACAAAAAAAAAAAGAGATTCGAATTATAAAAGTGTATTGGAACCGAATAGAATATTCCGATATACTTTTATAAATCGTATCGTGTTTTTTTTTTTTTTTTGTAAGCATATAAGAAAAAGTATCAAATGAAAAAAGTATCAAATGAAAAATGTTTTATTTGGATTTGAAGTTGAAGTTACAAAATATTAATTTGTATCCTTTTAATTTTTTAACCAATGTGCTGCTCATTTGATTTTCGACTCAAAACAACCGTATTTAATTCTAACACTCTTTTTTTTTTAAACAAGAACGATTCGTACTTAAATCAAAAAGCGGTCATCTTTCCTCTGTCCCAAAGCTTTTTCACATTTAAGTTCACTGCATACGAAAAATGATCGGCAACAGCGCGATGTCTAACGCGTCCGCTCAGTAAAAAGGTTTTTCAGATTTTAACACTGTGTAAGGCCATCATATTTTGTGTTCGGTAAGTTGGAATTAAATAACTTTCATTCTATATCTAGCATTTTTATACCTTTAACCCATAAAATGGTTAAAAAGAGTATAATAGTTTTGTGCAAAAGTAGTATGTAACAAGCAGAAGGAAACATCTCCGACCCCATAAACTATGTATATTCTTGATCAACGACCCTCAAACATGGGAAAATAACGATGATTACACAGATTCATTCGAGTTCTGTAATGATTTATTTGTTGTAAACGACACTGCTGAGCGGGGAATAAAGTTTATGAAAGATTACAATCGTATTCTCACAAAGAATGAGAACGAAAAACAGCTCATTCTTCAATTTGTAGAGAGCAACCGGAAAAAATATCCTTCTAATTGTAAAAAAGATCTGATATAAAAAAAAACTTATTTTTTTTCAAATATTACACTTAAGATATTATTAAACATTTTATAAATAATGAAATCCGATATAATGTAAAGATAAATAGAAAAAATAAATAAATTTAACCTAAAACACCATACGTATGAGTGATTTTTCATACATATAAAATTTTCAAACTTCGGAGCGAGGGTGCGGCCATTAAATATTATTCGATCAGCCCCAAATTTTTGTGGGTTTGTTTTGAGCCTAAAGAGAACACATTTCTGCCCGGCGGTTAGATTTTAATTTTTAAGGGCCACCCTAATATACATACTAGTAAATTCTTGTACTCGTATCTAATTTGATTGGAAAAATCTTAAATCTGAATTTTAAAAAATTTTTGTTATAACGTTTTATTTCTTTTCTGTGTGTAGAATGTACTTTAATCTAGACGATTCCCGAATTTTCTGTTAAACAAGACAATTGTCTAAAAACATTTCAACTTCGGCATTTAACCAAGGCAGAGTCAATAAATGTATTGCAAATTTCGATGATTCAAGATATGCTGAGATCTTGTACGAAAAAACTTCCACCCAAAATTTCCCCAAGTTTTCTGTTTTTCACCATATAGTAATAATTTTACGCACAAATGCTAGCTGATAGTCAATTTTGCAGCTTATACGACACTTGGAGTATTTACAAAATGACTAGGTCACAGCTTTTAAATCCTCGCTGCTAACCAACCGATTTCAGTAAAAGTTTTGCAAACAATTCAAAAATTCGGAATTTGTGATTTTGCGAAAGCAAGACGTACAAAAAAGTTTGCTCTTGCGTTTTAGTGCTGGAGTTGATTTCAATTTTCGATGATTCTTGTTCGGTTTCGGTGAAATTTTCAAAGATTTTCAATGGTACGTATAACTAAGTTTCTAAGGTAGAATGTAAATTTATTATTTTTAAGTTTTTATAATTATTATTTTGGAATTATTCTAAATACATATATAATAACAAATAATTTTGCATCTAGCTTTGGTCCGAAAAAATTTAGTCTGTAGGCGCAAACATACCCATTTGGTGACTGGGGCGGAAGTGCGCATGGCTCAACTTTTTATTACGGCTGTCAAGAACTTACTTGAAAATCTATCTCAAAACGCTCCAAAATTTGATCAGTTAACAAAAATAAAACCAAATTTGTATTTTATGTGGCGCAAATATGTCAAAATCCGTTCTTTAAAATTTTTGAGTTGAATTAAGTCTAAAAATTTTCCATGCCAAAGATAATTTTTATTTTTGACGTGACAACGTCTTTTAAATCGATAGGGCCGGCTGCACGCACGAAATAACATGACTCATTTGCCGTTACCTCGCTCATGTGTCGTTACCTCTCTCTGACATGACGTATGTGTCGTTACCTCGCTCTGAAGTGCAAGCGAGAGCGCGGTGTGAGCTCAATGAGAGTGTATTGGTGCAAATGCTTGCAGAGCAATGCGCTATTGGTGTGAGCTATATGAGAGTGTATTGGTGCAAATGTTTTATTCTTATATTGAAATAATATGTTGTTGTACAACAATATCCCTGCCTGCAAATGAGTATTGGTGCAGTGGCAGAGAAGCGGACGGTCGAGCCACACAGCTCTGCTGTTTAACAACAAGAATGATGATGTTGCACACCCTATTAAAATATAAGTGCTATTGTGGATATGTAGTTCCATAATATATTTGAACTAGTTCCATATTTTGATATTTTTAAGTTGGGAAATTACTAAAATAGTTAAATAATATTAAATAATTAATTTATTAATATGGAAAATAAGCTGGTTAGGGTATCCAACTTCATCATTCGTCAAGTGCAACTATGTTTTGCTTCACACACACGCACACAGTAACAGACCAACATATCAGACTTCTATTTTCGATATTAATTATATATTAAGTGATATATTTTCGAATATTCGTGCTTTCATCATTAAAATGAATAGCATCGGTCCGCTAGTGTAGCGGTTGCAGGTTAGCTTTAATTGACAAAATTAAGTCTCTGAAATGGGAGAGCGCGGAACGAGCGACAAAGAAGCACAATCGGCCTTTGCGTTCGGCAGCGTTCGACATCCGTCTCTCTCCTACTTGAGTGAGCGATGCGTCTGCATGGACAGCTGCTATACTATAGTACATTTACATGTTTTGATCGAGTATCAAGTGCAGTGAAAAGTGAATGTGGTGTCAATTGTTTATAGCAACGATAATTACAGCGATAAAGGTAATGATTCTTTCGATATTAATTATATATTAAGTGATATATTGTCAAATATTCGTGCTTTCATCATTAAAATGAATAGCATCGGTCCGCTAGTGTAGCGATTGTAGGTTATGCTATAATTGACAAAATTAAGTGTCTGAAATGACAGGTTGGACCAGCCATCCGTCAAAGGGAACATTTTCTCCTATATCAAACACATTGAGGCGGGCTTTTTAAAAACTGGATTTTCTTAAGACGTTGTCACGTTCAACTATCGTCAGTAAACCGACTTTACAGACAACCAATGTTTTTGTAAAGTGTAATCAGCTTGGCTGTCTAAATTATTGATGTAGCGTATTCGGGCATAACAAGCAACTTCACTTTGTATGTTTTTTTACTATCGAGCTGGAAAAATAACAAATGAAGCCAAAAACAAGTGGAAACGTTGCAGTCGGACACAACTGCGGTATACTCGTTACCAGTATTAAAAACGGTAATAACAGGTCTGATTTCAAAGGGGTACGGATGCGGCAGAGGTGGTGAAGGGAGGATGGTGGCGGAATGGATGGGCGTGGATTTTAAATTTTTGCTGCAGATCTTTGTGGAATGTCAATTGCTATATTCATACCAAATTGGGTGGCTCTATGTTGTAATATATCGTTCGTTTTCCCTTTTCTACGTTTGTTCAATTAATAACACAATTGTTTTGAGTTTATGTTTTTAGATCGCTTTAATATTTTATGTTTTTATATTTTAACAACTGCACACAACCAGCCATGTCACACGCAAAAAGAGGAAGTAAGTAAATCAGTGTGCCCATATATTCATTTTTAGGGATTTCAATAATGTACATTTTTGTTAACATAACATGACAGTGAGGACGGTAGAGTAATGTTATGTCCAACACGCCCCCTCAAAAATTACATTAAACTATAAGGGAGAAGCCCTAGTGTTGGACACCCCTTTGGTTTTTGTGACATAAGACTGTCCAAAATCAACGTACAGCTTATCTGTTAGTATCGTTGAAAAGCTTGTTCAATTGCGCATCGATTGATGGTATAAGGCATTATACACATTTCATTCATGTTTAATGATATATTTCACATTTAATGAAAAAACTCAAAATCACGATTTTCAAAAAAGGGCCCCGAAATTGGACACCCCCTTTTATCTTGTGAAAATGCAGCCAATAAAATAAAATAAAATGCCAAATCATTGTTTTTATGTAAGATTTTGTTTTTTATGCAATTAAACAATGAAAATCAAACGAATTTATTATTTTATTAATTATTATTACTCGTAATGAGCAGTATCGCAAGTAATGCACCGATATATCGATTGATGTATCGATCTATACATCGCATGCTCATCATTGCTCACATACCTTATTAATATGGCGCGAAATATGTAAACAAACTAATTATTCTTTTTTTTGGGTTTTTTTTCATCAAAACCATTTATTATGAAATTATTTATTCAATTAACTATGAAATTCAACTTAAAGTTTCTTGATTTGGTTTTTTTCATTTAAACCATAAAATTTCAATTTCCATTTCTTGTTGCGCGTTCATTTTGATGCATTTATATGAAGATGACACGATCATTGATACAATTGAATGAAAATATCGATTACAATTAATCGTGTTCAATTGTGAAACATCAACAGTGTCCAGATTAGAAGAGAGCACGGTTTTAACATTTTTGAATGTAAAACCCAAAATATTGAAAAAAAAAAAATGTTTGATTGCAGAATATGAAAGAGCATGATGAAACGAATAAGAAAAAATTTATTAACCTTTGCTGAATCAAGGAATAATTCAATTACATAAGCGTTGAAATTTTAAAAAGTTTAGGTCGGAATATCGGTATTTTAATTTTTGTCTCTGAATTAGCCAAAACTAGGTATTAACACCTGTAGACCATGTCAAAAGAAAGCCGGCACTGAAAGCTATCTGTCACAGTAATTAGACCGCGCTAGCATCAAAACTCGCAAAATAAAGGGGGGTGTCCGACTTCTGTACAGTGTCCGAGATTGGGGCTTCTCCCTTATAAATTAAGTATTTCATTATATGTGACTGGTGTGTATTCTGGGGAAGTATTACAATATGATCCAGCATTTGCTGCTAGGATTGGGAAAACCCAGATAAAACCCAATCAGATCATTTCAACTTAACAATATTCATAATCAATTTAACTTAACAATATTCATATTCATTTTAATTACTATAGATGATTTCAATATTTTCACGTTAATATAAAATAAATCAAATTAAAATTTAATAATTTTCATATTCTTTTAAATTAATATACATATGACTTCATTATTTTCATGTAAGATAAATCAAGGTTAAATTAAATAATTTTCATATTCTTTTAAATCAATATACATATGACTTCATTATTTTCATGTAAGATAAATCAAGGTTAAATTAAATAATTTTCATATTCTTTTAAATCAATATACATATGACTTAAATACTTTTAATCTAATTTTATTGTTGTTGTTGACTTCAGTCTTCCTGTTGTAGTCCCATCTGCTTTCTCAATTCGATGAATCTCCCGGCAGGTAATGCTTTTGTAAAAATATCTGCCAGCTGATTCTCTGTAGGAATATACTCAATAGTTATAATATTATTCTCTATTTGCTCTCTAGTGAAATGATATTTTATGTCAATATGTTTTGACCTCTTATGACATGAGGGATTGCTGGCTATACTTATACAACCCTGGTTATCTTCAAATATTTTTATTGGCTTGTCAAGTTTAATGCTAACACTTTCTAAGAGAGATTTAAGCCATAATGCCTCTCTTACTGCTTCAAACAAAGCCATGTACTCTGCTTCAGTGGATGAAGCTGCCACTGAATTCTGCCTCCTTGTGTTCCAACAAATAGAATTTGAATTAAACATTTTAAATATATAACCCGTTGTACTTTTTCTGTCATTCTCATTTCCCCCCCAATCTGAGTCAACATAGCCAACAAATATGTGTTCATAATCTAAATTTTTTTTAAAGATTAGTTTCATGTCAATATTGCCTCTAAGATATCTCAGAATTCTTTTTAAACCTTGCCATAATTCAATATTATTTTTATTAGTATATCTACTTAAGATGTTTATGGCAGCAGCGATATCAGGACGTGTACAAAGCATTATGTACATTAAGCTACCAATTAAATTTCGACAGGGGGCATGTCGTCTGAGTTTAGCATTTCATAATTTAGCTTGCTTGGAAGTGGAGTGCTGACGGATTTGCATTCTTCCATATTAAACTTACTTAAAATCCTTTTTATGTAAGCAGATTGGCTTAAAGATATCTGATCATGGCCTATTTCTATTTTCATTCCAATAAAGTACCGTATTTCACCTAAGTCAGTCATTCGAAACTTTGTCATCAGGTATTGTTTTAAATTATCTATTATATCTATATATGATGTCGCTATAACTAAGTCGTCCACATATAGCAATACATATAAATTCTTTTTTATATCACCTTCATCTTTAACATATATACATCGATCAACAGGTGAATTCTTAAATCCACACTCTTTCAACGCTTGCTCAAATACTTGAAACCAGCATCTATCTGCGTCTAGCCCGTAAATTGATTTATTTAATTTACATACACTTTCATTATTGCAAACAATTCCTTGAGGAACTTTCATATATATTTCCTCTTTCAGCGTACCATTTAGAAAAGCTGTTTTAACATCCATGTGATGTACTTTGAAGTTATATTGGTTTGCAATAGATAATATAAAACGAAAACTAGAAATTCTAGCAACAGGGGCGAACGTTTCATCGTAATCTATTTGATACTTCTGTGTAAAACCACGTGCCACTAATCTTGCCTTATATCTCAGTGGATTTCCAAATTCATTCGGTTTTAAAGTAAATACCCACTTACTGTCTACAATATTCTTGTTTTCGGGCCTTCTAACAATAGTCCATGTCTTATTTAATTCGTGAGCAGACAATTCTTCTTGAATAGCTTCTTCCCATAAAGACCTGTCCTCTCTACTTCGTATCTCGTCAAACGTATTAGGAACTTCATTGAAAACAGTATGAGCATTTAAAATATAACTATTTAGACTTGCTTCATCTTCGCTATACGATATATGTGGTTTATTTTTCAATCTATCGCTTCTTCTAGTTACATCTTCAGTAACTTTGTCCGCGATTTCATTTTGTAACTTTTCACTAGGCTGTTGAATTTTCTTACTCTCATTTAGGAAATTGTCTTTATCACTATCCTTACTTTCATTCAGGATCTCTGGTACACAACATTCCATACTCTCATTCTGGACATTTTCATTATCGTAATCCTTACTCTCATTCGGGATCTCTGGTTTACAACTTTCCATACTCTCATTCTGGAAATTTTCATTATCATCCTCCTTACTTTCATTCAGGAGTTCACTTTCCTTACTCTCTTTCAGGAATTTAATATTCTTATTTTTATCCTTACTATCGTTCGGGATTTCACTTTTACCAGCTCTAGAGTTAACCATATTTGTCTCATCTACAACCACGTCTCTAGCAACAATAAATTTCTCATTTTCGATATCCCATAATTTAAAGCCATTCGGTTCATATCCGACAAAAATACTCTTAAATGATTTTTCTTCGAACTTCCGTTTTCTATTTTTATTGTGAACATACACAGTCGAACCGAATATTTTCAAATATTTTAAAACCGGCTTTCTACTATGCCACATCTCGTATGGTGTAGTTGCTCGATCTCCAAGTGCCTTACTTGGAATCCTATTTATTATGTACGTTGCCGTTAACACAGCTTCACCCCAAAAAGACTTATCTAATTCTGCACCACTGATCATGGCACGAGCCTTTTCAGTAATTGTTCTAATCATTCGTTCTGAAACTCCATTCAACTGTGGAGTGTATGGTACCGTTAAATGATAACTGATTCCCTTCTGAACACAGAACTCACGCATATCGGTAGATAAATATTCCCTACCATTGTCAACGTACAGATTCACTACTTTGAGATTAAAATGTGCTTCACTTTTTGCCACAAAGTCTTTAAACATATTAAACACATCCGACTTATGTTTTATAAGATAAGTAACACAATAATGTGTAAACTGATCCACGAAAATTACATAGTAGTTTTTATCATCAATAGTTGTAGGAGTTATCGGACCACAGACATCTGAATGAATAACAAAAAGAGCTCTATTTATATGTTCTTTATTTTTATATTTATCAAATCGTAATCTGGCTTGTTTTCCATTTAAACAAGCTTCGCATATGTCGTCTGTGGGATTAACACTATCAAGAAGCCTATTATCGTTAAATAAATTCTTTCTTTTTATTTCTAACATTTTCCCTTTGCTAATGTGACCCAATCTCTCATGCCACAATTTATATAGATTAGTGTTATTTGCATTAATTTTATATGCTTTAAATTCAATAATTGGCATATCGTACGCACCTGACTTTTCAGCAATAGTGATACCATTCTTGTTCAGTTTCACTCCATTTTCGTCGAATATAACAGTTATACCGGCCTCTTGCATTCTTTTTACCGATATAAGATTCTCTGCGACTTCTCCACAGTATAAGACGTCCTCCAGCGTAATCTCATAATCATTTTGTAGACGAACCACTCCACGCTTGGTTGCAGATATGTATTCTCCTTGTTTGGCTACAGCAATCCTTACTGGAGTTTCTAATTCGACAGAGTCTACGAATAGTGTCTCATCGTTTATGAGGTGGTCTGTAGCACCAGAGTCCAGAATAAAATTCACATTCATGTTTGATTTCTTATTTTTATTATTTAAACTTTTCAACATAAACGCGAAACCTGGCTTGGATGTTGCAGTGTGAGCTTGTTTATTGTTTTCTTTATTATTATTTTCATTATTAATTTGTTTTTTATAACTATAACAATCTTTCTTTATGTGTCCCGGTTTTCCACAGTGGTGACATTTTATATTATTTTGTTTTGAATATGGTTTGCGGGTATTATTATTATAATTTTGCTTTTTAAATTTGTATTTGTTATTATTTTTATAATTGTTTTTATAATTATTATTATATGCTTCAGCATGCATAACCTTTTTACTAGTGTCATTATTAGCGTTTTTTATTTTAACTTCGTGATCTAATAAACGGTTCTTGACGAAAGCTAGTGTTATATTTTCCTCCGATAATGTCTCTATAGCTGTAATGACCCCGTCATACGATATTGGCAAAGTAAGTAGCAAGTGCGAAACCTTATCCATTTCATCTATTTTAGCACCCGATGCTAAAAGTTCACCGACTAGTTCATCAAAAATCATAAAGTGGTTCACTAGCGTCATCTCGCTCTTTAATTTGAGCGATAACAATCGTTTGCGCACAGCTAATTGCGACGCCAGACTTCTACGCTCATATACGGAATCCAAATTCAGCAGAATTTGGCGTGCTGTGTGGTTGCCGGTAGCAAAATTCAAAAACGAATCGCTTAAATTTTCTATTAATGCACTTTTAGCGCACCTCTCTGCCTTCACCCAACTTTCGTCTTGTTCATTAGGTGTCCCATCGTCGATAACTTTTAACACATCGAGTTCAGCAAGAAGTGCTCTAACTCTGAATTTCCAAGTCGCGTATTTCTCGCCGTCAAATGGTTTTATATTGCGCTTTGCCTTATCCATTATATATTTATTTGCGTGTATGTATTTGTAAGCACGCGAGACGGACGCTTTGAATATAAAAATTGTATGCACTTTTAATTCTTTATTAGAACGTAGCCTGGGCCCATAACCTGTTGTAATATATCGTTCGTTTTCCCTTTTCTACGTTTGTTCAATTAATAACACAATTGTTTTGAGTTTATGTTTTTAGATCGCTTTAATATTTTATGTTTTTATATTTTAACAACTGCACACAACCAGCCATGTCACACGCAAAAACAAAAGAGGAAGTAAGTAAAACAGTGTGCCCATATACTCATTTTTAGGGATTTCAATAATGTACATTTTTGTTAACATAACATGACAGTGAGGACGGTAGAGTAATGTTATGTCCAACACTCTAGCTCAAAGTTTGTATAAGATGGGTGAAGCGCGGCTGGGGTGGTGTTGGTGGGAGTGTTAACAAAATTTTTGAAGTAGATTTCAATTGCGATCTTCCTTTCAAATTTGATGACTCTAGATCAAAGTTTGTACAAGGTGAAGAAAGGTGAGAGGAATCGGTTTGCGTGGCTCCAAAACTTTTTTGCAGTTTTTGGGGGGGTTATTAACACCTATCTTGGCACACAATTTGGTGGCTATAGCTCCACTACTCTGGAAGATATACTGATTCTCGTTTTTGACGTGGCGTTGCGGCAGTTGGGGGCTGCTAGGGCAGTATTTGTGGGCTCTAGCTCTACCTTAAAAACTGTGGAAGATATAAGCTTTTTTTTTACTTTTAAATGCGTTTGGACGGGGGGCAGAATTTGTGGGCGTATATCTAAAATTTTGATGAAGGCTTATGGGGTTTCCTAGTCGCTATCTTCTTACCGAATTTAGTAGTTCCAGCTGTTAGGATGTACCTCTTTACCTTCGGTTACGAGTATAAAAATCCTGGGCTAATTTTGTGAGGTTGGATGGCACAACAAGGTGGGTGGCCAATTTTGTTCACGACACGAAAGTTGCACATCACTTATACACAAAGTCTTATCATTGGCTATCTGTCTGCTGACAAACGCAAAAAGCAACAACGACTAACCGGTAACGCGGATTAAGACACGAGCTCTGAGTAGGCACTGTGAAACGAGCTGGAAGACTAGGTGCGGTGCTTGGCAAGCCGGGGCGTGACAACGACACGAGAGTTGTAAAATGAGTGGGCGCCACCAACCAACCAAAAACCAACCAAAAGCGAATTGGAGCTCGTCCATTCGCATTAATTGACACACACCCAAGCAAACAGTGCCTTCAAGTTTATATAACGAAAATTTCGAGCCTATAAATATCGGTGCGTTTTGACGTCAGACTTTGAAAGCCATCGTGCACAATGAAACAAATAAAAATGGAAATGAGAATGGATGCAAGATTGTCTTTAGATTGCTTATGATAATGTGTGTGCAAATGAAAACTAAAATGACAATGATCATTTAAAGTGTGTGGTAACAATAACATAAATATCATTATTATTATGATCATTTAACACAACAACAAGAAGGGAAACTATTTTTGACGCGCCGAAAATTATAAAAAATTGCAAAGCTTTCTTCATACTAGGATCTTAATACATTTGGTAACTAGTATATGATAAAGTTTTCCCATGTCATCTCAACAACTTGAAACAAGTGGAAACGTTGCAGTCGGACGCAACCGACTGCAGTATACTCGTTAAAAGTATTCAAATCGGTAAAAAGAGGCCTGATTGCAAAGTGGTACGGATGCGGCAGGGATGTACGCTGCCAATGCAGATGGGGATGACAAAAACTATCTTCTTTCAAAATTTGGTGACTCTTGCTCAAAGTTTGTAAATTGTAAGGGAAGGTGGTTGGAGGGGGCGGTATGGATGGGCGTGGCATCCAAATTTTTGATGCAGATCTCTGTGGAATGTCAATTGCTATCTTCATACCAAATTTGGTGACTCTAGCTCAAAGTTTGTAAAAAGTGAGGGACGGCGAGCTGGAGTCGGTATGAATTGGCGTGGCATGCAAATTTTTGCTGCAGACCTTTGTGGAATGTCAGTTGCTATCTTAGTACCAAATTATTTTACTCTAGCTCCAAGTTTGTAAGATGGTTCAAGCGAGGCTGGGGCGGTGTTGGTGGGAGTGGCTGCAAAATTTTTGATGGAGTTATTTGAGGGTTGCTTGTAGCTATATTCTCACCAAATTTGATAGTTATTGCTGTAAGAATGTGCGAAACATATATAATAGGCTTAAGTCGCTAGCTTAAAAGGTGTGGAAAAAAGTTGCGAACATACGGACGGACTGACGGACACCATGACGACCTTCGCTAACGCGTAATAAAAAAAGTGGTTCGTGTGGTGTTATGCAATGTTTCTACAATGACTATGCCTAAAAAGGCGGATATGTTTAGAAATAAAACCACTGATGAGAAAAAAGCGATAGCAATGCTAATGAAAACAGAACAAGTGGAAGCGTTGCTGTCGGACGCAACCGACTGCGGCATACCCGAAACCAGTATTAAAAACAGTAAAAAGAGGCCTGATTGCAAAGGGGTACGGATGCGGCAAGGGTTTACGCTGCCTTAAAGATTATCCGATGCAGATGGGGATGCCACCAGCTATCTTCCTTCCAAATTTGGTGACTCTAGCTCAAAGTTTGTAAAAGCTGTGGAAAGGGGGTTGGGGGCGGATTGGGTGGGTGTGGCATCCAAATGTTTGATGCAGATCTTTGTGAAATGTCAATTGCTATCATCATAACGAATTCGGTGACTCTAGCTCAAAGTTTGTAAAAGGTGGGTAAAGAGGGGCTGGGGCGGTATGGGTGGGCATGGCAACCAAATTTTTGATGCAGATCTTTGTGAAATGTCAATTACTATCTTCATACCAAATTTGGTGACTAGCTAGAAGTTTGTTAAAAGGGTGGAAAGGGGGGCTGGGGTCAGTATGGGTGGGCGTGGAATCCAAATTTTTGATGCAGATCTTTGTGGAATGTCAATTGCTATCTTCATACCAAATTTGGTGACTCTACCTCGAAAATTGTAAAAAGTGGGGAGAGGTGGGCTGGGGGCGGTATGGGTGGGAGTGGCATCCAAAGTTTGACGAAGCGTTGGGGTGGATGGGGGAGGCTATGGCAGTATTGGTAGGCGTGGCGCCAAATCTGGTGGCTCTAGCTCAAAAACTGTGGGAGATATAGGCATTTTTGACTTTAAAATGCGGGGGGCTGGGGGCGGAACGGGTGGGCGTGGATCCAAAATTTTTGATGCAGTTTTTTGGGGGTTGCTAGTAGCTATCTGCTTACCAAATTTGGTAGTTCTAGTTGTAAGGATATGCGAAATATGTGGATTTATCGTTTTTGAGGTATCGAATTTATCGATTTGCCAGCCCCCCAGTTATCGTAGTGCCCCAATCTTGACACTTTAATTTACTATCTCATAGATAAAGAGAATTGGAAAGTTTCAAGTCTTTAGCTTGAAGGGTGTGGAAAAAAGTTGCATTCATACAGACGGACAGACGGACATTGCACTAACTCAATATACTCCATATCTTCGGTATGGAGTATAAAAATCATACATTTTCAAGACTGGCCTATGTTTTTACAAGTGTGGTGTAAGAGATTCAGGGTATCTTCTTGTCTAGTTATCTCGACTTGAGCCTTATACATTTTTTTCCTCGTTCTTGGCACAGGATGCTTCGAGTCAGAAGTAGTGCCGGAGCAAAGGGGCGAGGGTTAAATTGGTATCCGACTGGCGGCCGCCTCTGGTTTTGGTTTATAACGGCAAAGTAAACAATGTCGCTGTGGGAATGATGATGATAGCGTAGATGGCAATTGCTTCTGGCTGCCGCCGCCTTCTCAATGTTGTGCATCCATCGAGCACGGCGAGCTAACTTTCTTTGCCTCCTCCGCTGCATTACCCAATTTCCTACTCCACTGACACGTAAGCACACAGAGACAAGCAGACATCAAAAACAAGGCTAAGCCCATTTTATGTAGCTGTGGGCTTGTGTATCTAGCAGATACTTTATATGCATGAGTTACTGAAAAAGAGGCGTATTTTGTGCGCCCATAACATAAATAAAAGGAGCAACAACAACGGCACGAACCACAGATTGTGTAATTGTACACATGTACAAACATTCTGAAACGGTTGCAACAAATACAAAATCGAGAATCATTAAAAAGAAAGAACTGACAAAAAAAGGAAGTTAGGAAGCTATGTTTGGGGTGCCGAATATTAAATGCACTTGACAGCCCTTCCTTTTTCGGATACAGCTATTGCTTTTTCGATGACGAATCTTCCGTAAGAAAACAAGGCTATAAAAACCCAAAAAACGAAAAGGCCTTAGTCCAAAAAGTGCACTAAAGAGTGAACAACCAAAACCTTGAAAGGAAAAAAATGTGGCAAAAACTGAGGTTTGATAATTTCTGAGCAGGATAAGCATGTTAGATGCAATTTTAAAGCTATACACAAAAATTAATTGGCATCAAAATGAATAAATAAATCAAAAATTAGGAAAAACGATCTAAGATGAACTGGGCGAAACTGATGAAGAATATTGTGAAGATTAATGAACAATTTTGAAGTATATTATAATTTGTTAATAAAATCATGTCTGTTAATTTTAAATACATATCTTATAATAAAAACCATTAATCGCAACTTCCACATTTTACTGCATGCCGTCCTCAGCAATTAGAAAAAGCGCCAAATTATGTAGTTTAACACGTTACATGTTTTTATTCTTGATCAGCATCAACAGCCGAGACGATATAGCCATGTCCGTCTGTCCGTCCGTCTGTCTGTCTGTCTGCCCGTCCGTCTGTATGAACGCGTGGATCTCAGAAACTACAAGAGCTAGAGACTTCAGATTTCGGATATAAGTTCTCCTATACCATGAGCAGAACAAGTTTGCTTCAAATTATCGATAACTATTCTGGTTTCCGATATACAAATAATATCGATAACAATAAAATATCGAATTTGGAAAATGTAAAAATGAGGGTTGAAATAATGGGTAACTAATGATAGAACTTTTCTGAAAATTTCGTCCAAATCGGTTGAGAAACACCGGAGATATTGAACTTAATCGATGGAAGCTAAGTCAGTATACCAAAGTCTTACATAAAATTAATTTATTTATTGCAACTGGGTTCAGGGTATCTTCTACTCGGGCTCTCCCGACTAGAGCCTTCTTACTTGTTTCTTTTTAACTTTTTAATTTAACTGAGATTATTTTAAAACTATATTGATAGTTTCATAAAAAACCATACACCAAGCCACTGTGAAGGAAGTACACAAAAAGGCTCTCTTAAAAATTAGTTTTTGGCGCTTATGCCAAAAAAGTGTTCCAACAAATGCCTTAACTTATAATGCTACACAACTGCAGTTTGTAAACAGGTTTTTTTATATAGCCTGGAAAGCCTCATGATGCATAACAAAGCAATAGGCCTATTGGCCTTTTTTGTAGTCTATTTAAAATGTTAGAAAAAGTTATTGATTTTCAGTTATAGATTTTTTCGAATTCCCAGCCCCCCAAGGGGTAATCTTGACAGTTTGTCGGACGCAGACATGGTCCAGAATATTTGCCTTAACGGTGTTGAAGAAACGCTTATTCATCCAAACAGATGGACAGATTGTCAGACGGACATACGGACGGACATTGCTAAAATTCAATAATCTTTTTAATTTTGGTATCATAACACCTTCACCGTTTTACGGCACGATGTTACGGATATGATCGATGTTACATTGAAAGTGTATTTTTCAGGAAAAGTTGTTGCGGAAAAGCGCTAAAGGTATTTTAGCTAGATATAAGGTGAATTTGCCAATGCCAACATATTTCTCTGTTAATGAATATGGGCATTTCCATTATCGCGAACGTGACATTTGTATGACTTTAAATGAAACAAAAGAAAACTTTGCAGTCGGACGCAACCGACTCTCGTTACTCGTTACTCGTTACCAGTATTAAAACCGGTAAAAAGAGGCCTGATTGCAAAAGGGTACGGATGCGGCAGAGTACGCTGCCTTAAAGATTCTCCGATGCAGATGGAATGCCACCAGCCATCTTTCTTCAAAATTTGGTGAATCTAACTCAAAGTTTGTAAAAGGTATATAATGGAGGCTGGTGCGGATTGGGTGAGTGTGGCATCAAAATTTTTGCTGCAGATCTTTGTGGAATGTCAATTGCTATCTTCATACCAAATTTGGTGACTCTAAGTCAAAGTTTGTAAAATTGGGGAAAGGGGGGGCTGGGGGATGTTTGGGTGGGCGTGGCATCCAAATTTTTGCTGCAGATCTTCGTGGAATGTCAATTGTTATCTTCATACCAAATTTGGTGACTCTAGGTCAAAGTTTGTGAAAGGCGGGGAAAGTGGGGCTGGGGCGGAATGGGTGGGTGTGTCATCCAAATTTTTGCTGCAGATCTTCGTGGAATGTCAATTGTTATCTCCATACCAAATTTGGTGACTCAAGCTCAAAGTTTGTAAAAGTTGTTAAAGGGGAAGCTGGGGGCGGTATGGGTGAGTGTGGTATCTAAATTTTTGCTGTAAATCTATGTGGAATCTCAATTGCTATCTTCATACCAAATTTGGTGACTCTAGCTCAAAAATTGTAAAAGGTGTGGAAAGAGGGGTGGAAGGGGTGGGCGTGGCTCCAAAACTTTGATGCAGATTTTTGGGGATCGTTGCCAGCTATCTTCCTACAAAATTTGGTGGCTCTAGCTCCACAACTCTAGAAGATACACGCATTCCCGTTTTTGACGAAGCGTTGGGGCGGATGGGGGCGGCTAGGGCGGTATTGGTGGGCGTGGCATCCAAATTTTTAATGCAGTTTTTGGGGGGTCATCATCACCTACCTTGGCACCTAATTTGGTGGCTCTGGCTCAATAACTGTGGGAGATATAGGTTTTTCTTAATTCAAAATGCGGGGTGCGGAATGGGTGGGCATGGCTCCTAACTGTGAAGCAGTTCTTTGGGGTCGTTACCAGCTATCTTCCTACCAAATTTGGTGGCTCTAGCTCCACAACTCCACAACGGCTAGGGCAGTATTGATGGGCGTGGCATCCAAACTTTTGATGCAGTTTTGGGGAGTCATCGTCGCCTATCTTGGCACCAAATTTTAAGGCTCTAGCTCTTAGACTGTGGGAGACATAAGCTTTTTTGACTTTAAAATGTGGTGGGAGGCTGGGGGCGGAATGGGTAGGCGTAGCTACAAAATTTTTGATGGAGTTTTTTGGGGGTTGGTAGTAGCTATCTTCTTACCAAATTTGGTAGTTCTAGCTGTAAGGATGTGCGAAATATGTGGATTTATCGGTTTTGAGTAATCGAGTTTATCGAATTGCCTTCCCCCCAGTTATCGAAGAACCCCAATATTGACACTTTTATTTACTATCCCATAGATAAAGAGAATTGGAAAGTTTCAAGTTTCCAGCTTGAAGGGTGTGGAAAAACTTGCACACATACGGACGGACAGACGGACAGACACCATGACGGACATTGCACAAAACCAATATACTCTTTACCTTCGGTAATGAGTATAAAAAAAAATGGCAATTGTTGACACATTCAAAAATATTTTCTCACGTGTTTAATGCGTTATCAACACTATTTTTATGGTGAAAGACAAGATTTGAAGACTTGCCGTTTTCGAATTATTTATAAAAAAAAAAGTGCATCGCGAACGTGACAAAAAGTTTAAGTCATGTTTGAGTTAATCTTGTCAAATGCAAAAGTTTGTGGCGAGTTATTTGGAAGAAAAAACTTCTAATCCGTAATAAATTAATGTAGTTTTCCATTTTTAAAATCACTTTGGTAACTAACTATCATTATACCCTGAACCCTTAAAATGGGAAAAAAGGGTATAATGGTTTTGTGCAAAAGTATGTAACAGGCAGAAGGAAGCATCTCCGACTCCATAAAGTATATATATTCTTGATCAGCATCAACAGCCGAGACGATAAAGCCATGTCCGTCTGTCCGTCCGTCCGTCCGTCTAGTCGTCTGTATGAACGCGTGGATCTCAGAGACTACAAGAGCTGGAGACTTCAGATTTTGAATAAAAGTTCTCCTATACCATAAGCAGAACAATTTTGTTTCAAATTATCGATAACTATTCTGGTTTCCGATAAACACAAGCAATCGATTACAAAAAACATAGAATTTGGAAAATGTAAAAATGCGGGTTGAAATAATAGGTAACACTGGAATTTTCTGAAAATTTCGTCCAAATCGGTTAAGAAACACCGGAGATATCGAACTTAATCGATTGAAGTTAAGTCAGTATACCAAAGTATTTTATAAATTTAATATATATGTAGTGCCACTGGGTTCAGGGTATCTTCTAGTCGGGCTCTTCCGACTGAAGCTTTCTTACTTATTTTGTTTGTTTGACATGTTTGATTAGTAATTTGTAACGTGACATCGCGAACGTGGCAAGATTTCCACTTAGTTTGTGACTGTATATTTTCATCAAATTTTCTTTAGGAAAACAAAAAATATAACTTCACAGCTTAGAAATATGATAAAGATAATAACAATAAGGAATACATGTTTAATTAGCGATGAAATATTAGGAAATATTACATTTTTTAATATGCTGTTTTACCAACTAAAAGTATCCAAAAATGAAAAATACGTATATATTATATATGACTTTAACAACAAATACATAAATATGCTGTAAACTGATTATATTTTTTCAATTCACCTATTTATTTAACACTATAAAAAAAATAAACATTTGTTTATCAACTTTTAATTTTTTCGTCGCGGTTTACTTTTTTCTTGAAATGCCCATATCTTATATACATACTTATTTTTTATACCCTTAACCCATAAAATGGGTAAATAAGGGTATAATGGTTTTGGGCAAAAGTATGTAACAGGCAGAAGGAAGCATCTCCGACCCTATAAAGTATATATATTCTTGATCAGCATCAATAGCCGAGTCGATTTAGCCATGTCCGTCTGTCCGTCCGTCTGTCCGTCTGTATGAACGCGTGGATCTCAGAGACTACAAAAGCTAGAGACTTCAGATTTTGTATATAAGTTCTCCTATACCATGAGCAGAACAAGTTTGTTTCAAATTATCGATAACTATTCTGGTTTCCGATATACACATAATATCGATAACAAAAAAATATCGAATTTGGAAAATGTAAAAATGAGGGTTGAAAGAATGGGTAACGATAGAGCTTTTCTGAAAATTTCGTTCAAATCGGTTAAGAAACACCGGAGATATCTAATTTTATCGATTGAAGTTAAGTCAGTATACCAAAGACTTATATAAATTTAATATATTTATTGCAACTGGGTTCAGGGTATCTTCTAGTCGGGCTCTCCCGACTAGAGCCTTCTTACTTGTTTATTATTACCTTAATGAAATTGCATACCAATATTTATTTCTTCACTACCGCGTCATGACTTAACTTCAATATATGAACTCGCACGTGGAGGAGGGGTGTAACAAACATCAAAAAATGAGTCACATATTACGGGTACGTTCCCTCACACAGATTTGCACAAAACTATTAAACCATTTTTTTCAATTACAAGTTCGGGGCATACGTAAGTTCTGTTCTTTGAGTTGGTAACTTTAACTCTGCACTTTTCTAGCAACATTTCTGTTCTCCAAAGCTTATTTTTTGGAACTTCACAAACTCTGCGATTTAAGTAGTGCTTTTTTGGACATTTTTGTTAGAGCTGCCAATGAGTTCTTTATCAACAATTTGTGATTATCGTCTTACGAGTCTTATATGCAGTCACAAACGAACAAAAATCGACACAGCATTCAACTTCAAAAAAAAAAAATAAAGTAAATAAATAAATAAAAATACAAGTAAGAAGGTCAAGTCGGGACAGATTTATTAGGAGGTACACTAAACCCTTAATTTAACAGAAAATGCCTGCACTTGCTGATGCATGCTTGACCAAACATCAGTCTTACATTTTTTATTTTCCATATTCCGTATCAATGAAAATTTCACAGTTTTTTTCTAATACTTCTATATTTTCAAAAATGTTCCCAAATTTAGCACCTTATTGAAACATTTTTGATGTCACCGACTATTTTCCCAATATTACATAAAATGTTACCATTTATTTTTTAATGGAATAGAAAAAGAACAAGTGGCAACAATGGTTGGCAAAAAGAAAGAAGAAGAAGAGACAAAGCACTTAAGCAACGTATGGTCATAGGCTTTCATGCTCAATGCTGTTCGTTCAGTCTTTCTCCGAGACGCGAAGCAAGCAAGCATCGTTTGGTTGGGCCTATAGCAGTGATGGGCAGACGTCGACGTCAATATTATTTCTAACTTACACGAGGCAGCGCGCTGTGAGTTGGGTTTTTCGCTGCCGACTGCACGAAATCACATGTACGTTATAAGCATTGAAATCTATTTTTAGAACACGATTGTTCGTTCGTCGTCGGTTGTCGTGCCGAAGCATGCATTAGACTTAACATTGTACTTTTAGTTGAAGGCGAACTATTGACAGGCAGGCACCACGCAGCGCATTAGCAAGAAAACTAATTTTTTACAGTGCGCTCCAAAATGTTTATGCCCGAATGGGAGAATGAATTTTTTTCATAGAAAATAAAGATGGCAGAGCAAAATGCTTGATTTGCAATAACATTGTTTTTCGAAATGTTAAATATTTTTCAAGATGGCATTATTTATTAATAAATACAAAGCACAATGAGTAACCGTTAACTTGCAGCGTGCACTGTACTGATCACACTTCGTTTTTTCGCTGCAGCGCACGCAAATTGTGCTTGTATGCGTGTGAAAACTGTGACAATATTTGTGTGTGCCCACCACTGGCCCAAGGCGTATTTAACAAGGTGGCAGCAGCGTCGACGTCGCGTTGCCTTACGAAAAGTGAGAGCACACACACATCAAGGCATACTTATAAAGGTAGCCTAATGCGTCGCGTCGCCCTCGTTCTTTGGCCTTATATTTCAGTCTCGAGCCGAGCGTTGTGTGCGAAGCATCTCCGCGGACGATTATTTTGCGTTCTGCTTAGTGAGTTTGCTCGAGACTTTTCGATATGCCTCCTCCATATGAATATGTATATGCATGCACGCACACATTTTATTGTGTTGACGCAATCCAGAAATTCAACGCTCTCTCGCCCTCGCTCTCTTTCGTTCTCATTTTGTGTACACTTTTTAAGGCAAGACGAGAGAGCGAATGCGGCTACCTGGTTAAGTATGCCTTGACACACATATGCATAAAATCACAAAGCAGCTAAAAATTCGTCAGTTGTCGTGTGTCGCTCGCAACGTTCGAGAAACCGTAAGGCAACAGCGAAGAGGGCGACGTTGACGTCGCTGCCACCTTGTTAAATACGCCTTGCACTGGCCTATAGGAAAGCAATTGCTCTCTCAAATGGCTTTCAGCAAAGAGAGCAAGAGAGCACTCAACGCATAAAGATTGTGAAAACGTTTTACAACTGACTACCTATCGCATTACTTTAGAACTAGTTGCAAAATAGTTAGTTGAGAACTAGTTGCAAAATATCTAGTTGAGAACTAGTTGCAAAGTAACTAGTTGAGAACTAGTGGAGTTTTGGAACTGACTACAAAGTGACCTGGCGGGATATAATATGGCTATGTTCATATACATATATTATATCGTATCATATATCGATTGTATAATTTATGTAAATGCGTTTTACTCGATATAAGATCAGTTTACATTTCGTTGAGGTTAATTCAAAGAATTAAAGAATCTTCGCTGTAAGTTAGTTTCGCGTGCGCTCGGTCGCAGCATTTAATGAAAACCAATCTTATACCGAGTACAAAGTATTTGCATTAATTATACTATCGTTATATGAAACGATATATAATATACATATATGAATGTTACCAGATTATAAGCAAGCTTACAGCACTAATAGAATGACATTGACAAGTACACTGATTTGATATTACACAAAACAAATAAAAGATAAGACGTGTTACAGAAAATACAAAAACCGCGACAAACAGCAAACAAAACCAAACACCGCTTGGATCAATAAACTCCAAACACAAAACGTAAACGAGAAATCTCAACAACAAACAGCATCAACAGTTACCGCGGGCATCGGCCCAACAACAACCAACATGCACGAACCACCTGACATAAGAACATTCGGACTAAAATCCAACTACACAAACCTAGGCGAGCCCAAATACATAACAATAAAAAGAAACGACAACAACACTTTCGAAAACGTTTCACCGTTTGTTATCAAAAAAACGATTGACTTCGCCTGCGATGGGGAAGTTGAGACATGCAAAAAAACAAAAGACGGCTCACTCCTAATCAAAACGAAAAACAATTTACAAGCAATTAAACTATTAAAACTTAAAATGATGACAACAATAGCAATCACTGTCTCCGAACACAAAACTCTAAACTCCACCAAGGGAGTCATTTATTGCAACAAACTGCGCGGCATCGCCGAAAACGAAATACAGCAAGAACTAAAAGCACAAAATGTAACTGAAGTAAGGAAAATCTTAAAAAAACAACCAACTAACACAAACACCGAAGGAATAAACAACACGTTAACAGAAACTGGACTAATTATAATCACTTTTGGAACAATAAATCTCCCCGAAAAACTACGAATCGGCTATGAAACGGTTCGCGTGCGTCCGTATATTCCACTACCCCTGCGTTGCAGAAAATGCCTCCGCTTTGGCCATCCAACTATAGTATGCAAAGGCATAGAAACATGCACAAACTGCTCAAACACTAAGCACACCAACGAAAACGAGCGATGCAACAATCAAAAAAATTGCCTGAACTGCAACAACAACCCAGACATCGACCACCAACACAGTCCTCTCGATCGTAAATGCCCGACATTCATAAAACAACAAGAACTAACTGCTATCAAAATCACAGAAAAAGTTGACCACAAAACTGCACTCAATATTTATAACACCCGCCACGGCCAACACATCAGAACATCTTATGCAAAAACTCTCACCAATACAACACAACATTCAACCATCACACAATCACCGAACACACATACGCCAACAAACACATCGCCAATCACAAAACCTACAAACCTATCCGGAACAACCCAACAAACCATCCTGGCTGCACCGACACCCCATGGGCACGGTACACTCAATCCAACATCCCACACAACATCGTCAACCAAAACACCACCACCAGCAGCGACACAGCGACCCAGCCTGACCGAACTAGAAGACATGGATACCGACAATACCCACCACACCAACACAGCAAACAAGCCATACACCTCACTCCTCACCGAAGACTTAAAACTCAAATTATATTCCAAAGATAAGTCTAACAACCTCTCTACCAATCTCAAAACAACCAAATCAATTACAAAAATCAAAGCCAAACCCTCAAACAAGAACAAGTACGCAATCAGTAGCGAAAGCGACTCCATTTAAATAATAATTAAAATTAATTTTGCCTTAACCTAAACTTAACTTACTTTTTGCTTAACTTAAATCAAACTAAAACCACAGTACCCAAAATGTCACTCATAATACTACAATGGAACATCAAGGGCTACACAAACAACTACAACGAACTTTTAACCATAATAAAAAAACACTCACCACAAATTATTTGCCTCCAAGAAACCCACTATTACAACAAAATCACCCCCATCCCCGTCCCAATTAATTACCAAATCTACACCAACACCGCTTCGAACAGATTTGGTGGAGTAGCCATATTAGTGCACAAATCTATTCAACATACACAGACAAACCAACCTTACCACTTAGAAACTCTTGGAGTCGATATCATGTCCAAAACAAAAATAAGAATACTTTCAACGTACATCCCTCCCAACAAAACCTTTTCACTTAAAAGATTAAACGACAACTTTGAAACGCATAAAACCAACACCAACCAAATTATACTAGGCGACTTCAACAGCTGGCATCACTGCTGGGGATCACCTCAAGCTAACAGGAGAGGCAGAATCTTAGCCAAATTCTTCCAAAACACCAACCTCACCATACTTAACGACGGCTCACCAACCCACTTTTCAACACACAATACATTCACCCACATAGACCTCTCATTATGCTCCCCCCAACTCACCCCCTTCACTAACTGGAAAATAGTCGACGACCTCCATGGAAGTGACCACTTTCCAATCCTAGTCTCCTTGTTCCCTCAATCATCGACAACTAACTTTTCTCGCCCCCTTTTTAAAACAAAGTTAGCAGACTGGCCTTTTTTCACAAAATTAACGGAAGAATTCAACGAACTCATACCTATAAGCTCCAACATCAATAAAGAAGCTGCAACTATCAGCAAAATAATTCTACAAGCAGCCCATCTCAGTATCCCACAGACAACCCCACACCACTACAACAAAAACACCCCATGGTGGAATAAGTCCCTCACTGAACTCAGGGCAAAAAAATTAAAATCCTGGCAAATTTTCAAACGCTCCAGCAACACCGACAATCTCCTTAAATACAAACGAGCTAACGCACTCTTCCGGAGAGAGCTAAAAATATCAAAAAACAAAGCTACAACAGATTTCACGTCCACAATCACACCCAATACCCCCGCAGACAAAATCTGGGCAAATATCAGACGGCTCTGCGGACTTAACCAAACTAAATCCATACACTGTATCGCAGACATAAATAACAACGCGCTCACGACAGATTCAACCCAAATAGCCCATCTTTTTTCCGAACACTGGTCAGATATCTCCAAGGACGAAAACTTCGACCAAAACTTCACCGCCAACAAATACGCAGATAAATTAACCAGCTACATACACAGTTCGACAGCACAAACAATAGAATCTGATATCACACTAATAGAGCTTTCAGCAGCATTACACTCCCTTAAAGGGACAACCCCTGGTCTCAATAGAATATCATACCCTATGATCAAAAACACCTCCTACGCACTAAAAACTAGAATCACAGCCCTATTTAACACTATTTTCAACAATTTCATCCCGCAATCCTACAAAACCAGCCTAGTCATCCCCATACTTAAACCCAAATCTAACAAAACAATAATCACCAGCTATAGACCAATCTCCCTTAACTGCTGCCTTTCCAAAACCCTAGAAAAAATAATAGCCAAACGGTTATGGTGGTTTGTAACCCATAATAACTTTTTACATCCAAACCAATCAGGTTTCAAACACGGCAAATCGGTTGCAGACGGTCTGCTCCTAGCCGACCACCTGATAACCAGGTCGCTTAAAACTAAAAAGCACACCTCTGTCATTGCCCTTGACTTTTCAAAGGCCTTCGAAAGAGTCGGAGTGCACTCCATAATCGATCAACTAATCAGCTGGAAAGTAGGACCAAAAATAACAAATTTCGTCAAAAACTTTATGTCAAAAAGAAAAATTAGGTTGAAAATCAAAAATATAATAAGTTGCCCATACCCACTCCACAACGGCATCCCCCAAGGATCGCCAATATCAGTCATTCTGTTTTTAATTGCCTACAACAGACTCTCAACCATCATAAGCCTAAAAAAAGAAATACAATTCAGCGCCTATGCCGACGATTTTTTCTTAATTATTCCCCTCGACAGACAGAAAAACCAAACATACAACCTCGACACCCTCTTCTAAAATATTCACGAATGGTGCTCATATTCAGGAGCATCATTATCATTTGAAAAATGCCAACACCTCCACATTTGCCGTAAGCAGAACTGCACATGCAACATTTCATGCAACAACACCCCGATTCCCTCAGTTACCAACCTTAAAATATTAGGACTAACAATAAACAATAAATACAGATGGGACTCACACATAAAACAAATTCAACCAGCCTTAAATAACAAACTTAACATTATTAAATGCCTATCAAGCCCTAAACTAAATTGCAACACACACACACTTATAAATATAGCAAAATCAACCTTAATATCGAAAATAGACTACGCCCTTTATATCTACGGCCATGCCCCTAAATCAACACTAAATAAACTCAAATCTTTATTTAACGCCGCAATCCGCTTTTCACTGGGAGCACTACGGTCAACTCCCATCCCCAACTTGCTTTTTGAAGCAAACATACCCACAATAGAACAAAAAAGAGATCTTATCACAACCAAAACCTACAAAACACTACTACACAGCTCAAACTCTCCACTTCACAAATACATTAAACAAAACGTAGGGAAAAAAAGAAGCAAATTAACGTCAACGCTAGAAAAAATTATAATCTCATGCAAAGAACACAACATTCCCTACCTCCCCCTTCCGAACAAGTCTATCACCCCCCAATGGACATTCCCCCCTTCCCTTATCAACACCTCACTACAGAAATTTAGCAAGTCCAATACACCACCAAGCATATACAGACAGCAATTCCTTGAACTTAAAGACAAATACAACAATCACACATTCATATACACTGACGGTTCCCTGCAAAATAGCATAGCCACATTTGCCATCACTACGGAAAATGAAATCCTTAAAAGATGCCTTCTACCCCACTACTCATCCATCCTATCAGCCGAATCCATAGCTATCCTTGACGCAATCAAGCTAATTCAAAAAAGAACTGGCAACTTCATTATTTGCTCCGACTCTCTCGCATCAATTAACTCCATTCGTAACATCAACAACAGTAATATATATCCTATAAGCATTAGATCCCTCCTTTCCAAAACTGCCCCTAAAATAAGACTCCTTTGGATACCAGCCCACTGTGGCATTAAAGGAAACGAGCTAGCCGACACGGCAGCCAAATCTACAGTCAATATGCCCCTTCACTGCACCCCTAACTACAACACCACAGACATAAACAAATTCCTTGCGAAGGGACTAGCGCAAAAGATCAGACACAACTTAGAACACTGCAATAGATGGTACAAACAATCAAACACAACCTTAAAAAACACAACTCTTTATCTAAAAGATATTAACCAAGGGAACATCACACGCTGTGACCAAATTAAAATAGTCAGACTAAGACTAGGACACACAAGATTCACACAACAACACTACAACAACCCTAATAACATTTTACCATGCCCAAACTGCCACTCAACAACAGACCTCAGCATTAAGCATATCCTTACCAACTGCCACGCAACCTCCTATTTTAGAAATCAAATCTTTCAAAGCACATGCCCAATATCCCACCTTTCGAACCCATCCCCAGAAAACATCTCCAAAATAATAGAATATCTTAAACAAACAAATATGTACCACCTACTATAAATAAAAATGTAAATAAAAATGTAAATATATAAATATGTAATTATAACTAACCACATAGTACCAAGCCGAAGGCCTTTGCAGCCAGTGCTTCTAGAAATTAAGTTAGTGTTAATTTGCTAATTATATCTGACTATTATAAATAATAATAATAATAAAAATAATTAAAACAACAATGTGTATTTTACAATGGAGGTAAGTTAACAAAGTTAACAGAATATAAGATGCAAAAAGGAGAAACTACCACAACAGCAGCAGCAACAACAGTAACAAGAACATTAAAGAATAATACAAGATAGATGAGCCAGCAACGCTGCATATCAGCGGGCCTATAAAGCCAGAAATCGACCAAGTTTAAACAACGCAACTAAAAAAATAATTAATTACAAAAGGTTTACACATCTCCAGTGAGATCGGAATCACATTGGTTTTTTATTTTTTAAAGCAGGAGGATGGGAGCTTTGGGGTGGGGCTTGGCATTTAAAACAATTCAGATCTACGGAAATGTTAGTAGTTATTTGTGTGTGTATGTTAAGGAGTGGTTATATTCAAAATCTGGAGTTGCTAGCATTCCTGAAACCGGCGAGTTAATACATCCGCGCAGACTGACACGGTCAAATTGAATCGGCTTTATCTTTTGGTTTTATCGGTTTGTGTTAAATCAATAGTATAGTCGCCTTCGAATTTTATTTTTTTTACGCTTACGCTCTTTTGGATCTTCTGTGCGCGTCCTCTGTGCAGCTTTCTAATGGTCTATTACTTTCACGCTTTCTCTTTTGTTGGTTTTTATTATACCCTTAACCCATAAAATGGGTAAATAAGGGTATAATGGTTTTGTGCAAAAGTATGTAACAGGCAGAAGGAAGCATCTCCGACCCTATAAAGAATATATATTCTTGATCAGCATCAACAGCCGAGACGATATAGCCATGTCCGTCTGTTCGTCTGTCCGTCTGTATGAACGCGTGGATCTCAGAGACTACAAGAGCTAGAGACTTCAGATTTTGGATATAAGTTATCCTATACCATGAGCAGAACAAGTTTGCTTCAAATTATCGATAACTATTCTGGTTTCCGATATACACATAATATCGATAACAATAAAATATCGAATTTGGAAAATCTAAAAATGAGGGTTGAAGTAATGGATAATGATAGAACTTTTCTGAAAATTTCGTCCAAATCGGTTGAGAAACACCGGAGATATTGAACTTAATCGATGGAAGCTAAGCCAGTATACCAAAGTCTTATATAAATTAAATATATTTATTGCAACTGGGTTCAGGGTATCTTCTAGTCGGGCTCTCCCGACTAGAGCCTTCTTACTTGTTTTTTTTTGCTTTGGCTTGGACTTTGGTTGTTGCCCGGCTCAACCCAGCGAGTCATGAAGAAGCTGCTGCATATATAAATGCAGTTGGACTTATATGGATCTGAAAGTCGAATCGACTGCTTCGGACACAGAATCATTAGCTTTTATTGAGCTTTGTGCAAAACACTTTGAACGTTTTTTATTCTTTTACTAGCAGGCAATGGCTGATGTTACTGAATCAGTTCCATGAACCTACGATTGCCATTGAGACACATAGACACATAGAACGAACACACTCTCACATAAAACGACAAAGTTTAAGACAGTGAGTAAGGGGGGTGTAAAATCATTTGTTGACATTTTAGTCTATCCCTGTCACAAACCGCAAAGCCCCATCAGTAACGGCAATTTTTCCATATCGTTAAATAAATTGTATTGCAAAATAACGGCGAATAGTTGCCAAAAGTATTGAAATCGAGACACTTAAGCAACAAAAAACAATGGAAACGGCAACTTTATTGGCGGTGGCGTCTGCAAACGATAATTGTTTTGAAAACGCACCAGAAATTCTCCCAATTGCAGCAACCACTACGACAGCCAATAATCAGCAACCTGCTACAACGGTCAGCGAACAAAACAAAAAGAAAAAATAAAACGCGATAGCTCAACGAATAACAAACGGACGGCTTGATTCAATGACGTCCAGCCCAAACGAGACTGAATAGACAACAGGTCACTTGAAAACTGCTCACAGTGTTAATCTACCCACGGTAAGCTCGCTGAGCGGCACTTGTAAAACAGCTGTAATTTTTTTTTCGGTTTGACAGTCAATATAGTTGATGTCCCTTATCAGAAACAGTAAAAAAAGTAGACAACAATAAAAAATATGGTTACAAAGAGAATAATTGGATTATGAAGAATATGATATAGATGATGATGTAGTGAGACTGTCGTTTAGCCTGATCTGAAGAGAGTTTTGCACTGCAGCAGCTGCTGTTGCTGTTTTGCCAGATTTTCTGTCTACCTGTCTGCCTATAAACGTCTATAACCTTCATTAAAAACCGTCTGCAGCGGCTGAAAATGATTGATAACATCCGTCAATTTTGACATTTGCGATGTCTGGTACTCACTAGGCCCATTCTCTTTCTCTCCCTGGTGCTCATGCTCTTTTTGCGCCTTGTGCTTTTACCAAGCCAATTTTTTATTTATTTTTATTTTTATTTTAGACTGCTGTCGCTGAGTTTGCGTCTCTCATTCCTGACTTGTTGTAAAATGATTCAATTCGTCAATCAATCAGTTTGTCATGCGCTTGTTTATAGTGGAGAGCAGAGGCTGTCAGTCTGTCAACTTGTTTATTTCATAATTTGTCCAAACATTCACTTACTTCCTCACTCATTCATTCATGTATTCATTTTGGCTATTATTTCTTGGGTCGTATGTGCTACGCAAAACATTATTAATGCGCTCGCTTGAAGCTGCTGCTGCTGGTCAAGCTTATCCAAAATGTTGGAACATGACTACGCCCCGACCACTTATCTGTCACTCAATCGCTTTTTGCAACTTTTTGCACTCGAATTGACTGGACTTAACTCAGTCTAGCTGCTTGAGCATATAAAGTGCAAAACTTTTTGAATGAAGATACATTTCACATACACACACAAACACAGACGGCCAGTCAGACAAGCAAACGGCTTTTTACCTGACTAGGGCTTAAGTTCAGCCACGCCCTACCCCAAAAATATATAAGCTGTTATACTGTCTAAAGTATGCCCGTGGGCGCAACACAACTTTTAAAGTCGAATAATCTTAGCAACCTAAGCTATGAATACCTTTTGCCCATTGACTGATCGATTGAATCAGCAGCAGAAGACGAGGTGCAGTTAGGGAGTACAATAAAATGAAAAGATAAGGAAAAAGGGGAAGATGGAGATGAATACTGCGTAATATGGTCTCTTTTCACTTCCTATTGACAAGTGGAAGCAGCCCTCAGGCTGTGCTTGGCTACTATTATTATACGGTTGCAGTTAGCTGGCTGAGCGCCACGCCCCAGCTCAGCTCTAAGGCAGCCCGTTCAGCCGCAGGGTGGAATTGGAATTTAGCATGCAGCTTTTAGATTTAACTTGAGCTTCGGCCCCCGCTCCCCGTTTTAATTCAAAGTTAGTCACTTGTGCGTAAATATGCCACTTTAAATGCTTAATTAGGAAAAAGGTGCAAATGAGCGAGCAGCCCTTCGGGTGCTGCCACTGTATGCGTTAGCTTAATTTGTGTAAGTCTTTAGGTGTCATATTTTCCGGAGCAAAAACAGCTCTTTGCCCCGAACCACCTTCACCACTATTCACTACTCAGTCCTAGTATGTGCATTTGTAAATTTTGTGCATTTAAAAATTGGGTTTTCCGTGCACAGCTTACATAAAATGTTCACCCCAAACAAAGGTTGCACTTATGGCCAAAAACACTAAAAACACACAAATTTGAAAACTTTAAGAGCATTAACTACCTCCCGCATGCTACTTGATGAACCAGAGAGGTGCTGATTCGCGCTTCAGTGTATGTTGGAGCACAACAGATTGGAGTCGTTTATATAAAGCACAACAAAAGCATTTCAGCTCCGTCATAGAAATATTTTGTTTAACAGCCAAACGCCCTTTTATTTAAAACCACATATTTAACAAGTGGAAATGTTGCAGTCGGACGCAACCGACTGCGGCATACTCGATACCAGAATTAAAACAGGTAAATAGAGGCCTGATTGCAAAGGGGTACGGATGGGGCAGGGGTGTACGCTGCCTTAAAGATTCTCCGATGCAGATGGGGATGCCACCAACTATCTTCCTTCCAAATTTGGTGACTCTAGCTGAAAGTTAGTAAGAGCTGTTGAAAGGGGGGCTCGGGGCGGTATGGGTGGGCGTGGCATCCAAAGTTTTACTGCAGATCTTTGCGAAATGTCAATTGCTATCTTCATACCAAATTTGGTGACTCTAACTAAATGTTTGTAAAAAGTGGGGAAAGGGGGGCTGGGGCGGTATGGGTGGGCATGGCATCCAAAGTTTTGATGCAGATCTGTGTGGAATGTCAATTGCTATCTTCATACCAAATTTGGTGACTCTAGCTCGAATTTTGTAAAAGGTGGGGAAAGGGGGCTGGGGGCGGTATGGGTGGGCGTGGCATCCAAAGTTTTGCTGCAGATCCTTGTGGAATGTCAATTGCTACCTTCCTTCCAAATTTGGTGACTCTAGCTCAAAGTTTGTAAAAAGTGGGGAAAAGGGGGCTGGGGGCGGTATGGGTGGGCGTGGCATCCAAATTTTTGGTGCAGATCTATGTGGCATGTCAATTGCTACCTTCATACAAAGTTTAGTGACTATAGCTCAAAGTTTGCAAAAGGTGGGGAAAGGTGGTGGAAGGGTGGGCGTGGCTCCAAAACTTTGATGCAGTTTTTTGGGGTTCGTTACCAGCTATCTTCCTACCAAATTTGGTGGCTCTAGCTCCGCAACTCTGGAAGATACAAGCATTCCCGTTTTTGTCGAAGCGTTGGGGCAGCTTGGGGCGGCTAGAGCGGTATTGGCGGGCGTGGCATCCAAACTTTTGATGCAGTTTTTGGGGGGGTCATCATCGCCTATCTTGGCACCAAATTTGGTGGCTCTAGCTCAAAAATTGTGGGAGATATAGCCTTTTTTGACTTTAAAATGCCAGGGGGCTGGGGCGGAATGGGGGGGGGGGGGGGGGCGTGGCTTCAACATATTGTTTTTGGGGGTTGCTAGTAGCTAACTTCTCACCAAATTTGGTAGTTCTAGCTGTAAGGATGTACGAAATATGTGGATTTATCGGTTTTGAGTTATCGAATTTATCGATTTGCCAGCCCTCCAGTTATCGTAGAACCCCAATCTTGACACTTCAATTTACTATCCCATAGATAAAGAGAATTGGAAAGTTTCAAGTCTCTAGCTTGAAGGGTGTGGAAAAAACTTGCGTTCATACAGACGGACAGACACCATGACGGACATTGCACAAACCCAATATACTCTTTACCTTCGGTATCGAGTATAAAAATCTCGTTAGCGAATGCATTATTTATTTTTAGAGTATTACGGAGTTCAATATCTTATTTTCATTAAATTTAATTACAAAGTTTCGGTCTCAATCACTATTTACGAATATTCTATTCCATGGCTGTTGATCAATTGACTCGCAATACACTTTCCATGACTATCGTAGATATCGGTATTTACAAAGTATCGTTAGCCGATCAGTGACACGTTGTACAATAGTATCGATAAGCAAAAGGTTATAAACTATACAATAGTATCGGTAAGCGAATATATATTAAACAATGGTGTTAAGTATACCATGGCTACATACTCATATAACCCAATACAGCCTTACAAAAGCTAGGATTCTGACATTACCAAACTGATGCATTAACACAAAATTGGGTTTAAACTTGATCAAATTTTACTTTCAAATCCGAGATAAAAAACCCTACCTTACAACCGGCTTGCAACACTGAAAAATTTACTTTGTGACTGCAGAATGCACTTACACATATAACTGCCACGCCCACCCCTGCCACCCTCTACACCCTTTTAAAAACGGAAATCTTACCACCTGTTTTAATACTTGTTTCAGAGAATTCCGCTGTCGGTTGCGTTCGACGTTACCAGCTATCTTGTAGCAAACTTTCAATCCCCTGTGAAAGGGCAGGGGCTGGATGTGGTAGGGGCCCGTAATTTAATCCATTTCGTGGGCGTGTCACCGCCAAGTTTTTTGTTTTCAAATAGTAATAAATTTTTTTTTTGTTTGGTCTTATAATAAATAGTTATATATATGAATAATTACAATTTTCAAAAATTAATAAGCATCTGTTAACTATATTATTTATCTCTCAGAAAAACAATCGGTCAAAACTCAATTTCCCGTATTACTACGTCACATACTCTCGAAAATTGTGACACATAGATCTTATTGAATTTTGATAAATAAATATTTACAACAAATTAGAATTTGATCGTTAGTAATAACTGCGCTACTGCATGATGACTTAACTTTAACTTTTTCGATCACTCCCATGTTTTTCAACGGATAGTAACCATTTTTTTTTTTTTTTGCAAACAAAATTTGTGTATGACTTATTTACATTTTGAAACTTTTTTTGTATATTAAAAACATTTATCTGATACAGTTTACCAGTTCAAATTTTTTATAAACCTTAAGAATATAACATGAACAACGTTTTTATACTCGATACCGAAGGTAAAGAGTATATTGGGTTTGTGCAATGTCCGTCATGGTGTCTGTCCGTCTGTATGAACGCAAGTTTTTTCCACACCCTTCAAGCTAGAGACTTGAAACTTTCCAATTCTCTTTATCTATGGGATAGTAAATTGAAGTGTCAAGATTGGGGTTCTACGATAACTGGAGGGCTGGCAAATCGATAAATTCGATAACTCAAAACCGATAAATCCACATATTTCGTACATCCTTACAGCTAGAACTACCAAATTTGGTGAGAAGTTAGCTACTAGCAACCCCCAAAAACAATATGTTGAAGCCACGCCCCCCCCCCCCATTCCGCCCCAGCCCCCTGGCATTTTAAAGTCAAAAAAGGCTATATCTCCAACAATTTTTGAGCTAGAGCCACCAAAGTTGGTGCCAAGATAGGCGATGATGACCCCCCAAAAACTGCATCAAAAGTTTGGATGCCACGCCCGCCAATACCGCTCTAGCCGCACCAAGCTGCCCCAACGCTTCGACAAAACGGGAATGCGTGTATCTTCCAGAGTTGTGGAGCTAGAGCCACCAAATTTGGTAAAAAGATAGCTGGCAACGACCCCCAAAAATCTGCATCACAGTTTTGGAGCCACGCCCACCCATTCCGCCCCCAGCCCCCCCGCATTTTGAAATCAGAAAAACATATATCTCCCACAGTTTTTGAGCTAGAGCCACCAAATTTGGTGCCAAGATAGGCGATGATGACCCCCCAAAAACTGCATCAAAGTTTGGATGCCACGCCCACCAACACCGCCCCCAGCTGCCCCAACGCTTCGTCAAAAACGAGAATGCGTGTATCTTCCAGATTTGTGGAGCTAGAGCCACCAAATTTGGTAGGAAGATAGCTGGTAACGAACCCCAAAAAACTGCATCAAAGTTTTGGAGCCACGCCCACCCTTCCACCACCTTTCCCCACCTTTTGCAAACTTTGAGCTATAGTCACTAAACTTTGTATGAAGGTAGCAATTGACATGCCACATAGATCTGCACCAAAAATTTGGATGCCACGCCCACCCATACCGCCCCCAGCCCCCTTTTCCCCACTTTTTACAAACTTTGAGCTAGAGTCACCAAATTTGGAAGGAAGGTAGCAATTGACATTCCACAAGGATCTGCAGCAAAACTTTGGATGCCACGCCCACCCATACCGCCCCCAGCCCCCCTTTCCCCACCTTTTACAAACTTCGAGCTAGAGTCACCAAATTTGGTATGAAGATAGCAATTGACATTCCACACAGATCTGCATCAAAACTTTGGATGCCATGCCCACCCATACCGCCCCAGCCCCCCTTTCCCCACTTTTTACAAACATTTAGTTAGAGTCACCAAATTTGGTATGAAGATAGCAATTGACATTTCGCAAAGATCTGCAGTAAAACTTTGGATGCCACGCCCACCCATACCGCCCCGAGCCCCCCTTTCAACAGCTCTTACTAACTTTCAGCTAGAGTCACCAAATTTGGAAGGAAGATAGTTGGTGGCATCCCCATCTGCATCGGAGAATCTTTAAGGCAGCGTACACCCCTGCCCCATCCGTACCCCTTTGCAATCAGAACTCTATTTACCTGTTTTAATTCTGGTATCGAGTATGCCGCAGTCGGTTGCGTCCGACTGCAACATTTCCACTTGTTTTACATAAAGAGGGTGATTCTAACTCATTCAGTTTTAATGTGTGACAACTAAATTAAAGTAAGAATATTTTTAATATTCGTCTACAGGTCGCAGCGAGCCGCCGGTTGGCGTGGGCGATCCTTGTGCCGGCTGCAATAAGCCTATATTGGACAAGTTTTTGCTTAATGTCCTGGAGCGAGCCTGGCACGCGTCCTGCGTTAGATGCTGCGAATGCCTGCAACCGCTGACAGACAAATGTTTCAGCCGCGAGGCCAAGCTTTATTGTCGCAACGATTTTTTCAGGTAAGTTATATAGCTTCCAAACGAATGTGGTTAGGATAATAATGTTAATAAGTCTTGTATTGATAACGATATTATGTTTATCAAAGATTTAGCTAATCAATCAGCTAAGCAAATGAAAAGCAATTAACCCAATGAATAAAATACAAATGATGACTCTTACTTGAAGTATTGATTTTTTAAATAAGGTGTGTTAGCCGTTGTTTATAATACCTTGGCCTCTGTCTTTTAGTCCTCTATTCTTTGTGGGCTTCAATTTGATTTGACTCAGCATTAATACACTCTTTAACTAACAATTACAAAGTAAGTTTAAAACAAGTAAGAAGGCTCTAGTCGGGAGAGCCCGACTAGAAGATACCCTGAACCCAGTTGCAATAAATAAATTAAATTTATGTAAGACTTTGGTATACTGACTTAGCTTCAATCGATTAAGTTCAATATCTCCGGTGTTTCTCAACCGATTTGGACGAAATTTTCAGAAAAGTTCTATCATTATCCATTACTTCAACCCTCATTTTACATTTTCCCAATTCGAAATAGTTATCGATAATTTGAAGCAAACTTGTTCTGCTCATGGTATAGGAAAACTTAAATATAAAATCTGAAGTCTCTAGCTCTTGTAGTCTCTGAGATCCACGCGTTCATACAGACGGACAGACAGACGGACATGGCTTAATCGACTCGGCTATTGATGCTGATCAAGAATATATATACTTTATAGGGTCGGAGATGCTTCCTTCTGCCTGTTACATACTTTTGCACAAAACCATTATACCCTTATTTACCCATTTTATGGGTTAAGGGTATAAAAAAGGAACGAACAGCGAAACCCATTAACATGCAAAACACCTGCACAAATCAAATAAAATCAAAATCGACTGCCAACTGTTAAGTCACAAAGCGCATCGGGTGAATACAAAAGCGTCCCTAGACCTGCAGATAGAGAGTAGGAGGAGGGAAGGGCGAAGGGAGGGGCAGGCTAATTAACTTTAAATAACTTGATACTTCTTCTATTGAATAGTGTTGCAAACCAAAGGTTTTGCATTGTTTAGTACTTAATTTAAATAAAAATTAACAAAATATTTTATTTATGATAAAAAATTTAGATTTTTTGAAATGTATACATAAAAAACGAAATCGTCCACAATTTAAGGGGGCAGTGGCCCCAGCTGCCCACCCCCCTGGCTACGCCCTTGGGTGAATGACTTGACTCTCTGCTTAGGGACCACCATCAAAAACAACAACAGCTAAGACAGGCCGTCGATTAGCCAAGCTAATTTAAAGCTTTCCCTTTTCGGCTGCTGAATTACATTTGAATCTCAAAAAATCTCATTCACAGTTGAATGACTTTTTTCAACTGATGATTCTGCTAAGACTATTGCAGTTTCAATTGAACTGCGAACCACTGCACTATGGGGGAAAAGTCAAAAATTTTCGCATAAATTCAATTTTTTTTGTGTTCGATATTATAAAATTGACTTCATTTTATTATTTACAATGCTCCAAAAGGCGTAAAAAGTTTTTTTTTTTTTAATTTTTGCGGGCAGCGGTAAGTGATTTAGAGTATCGAAAAGTATCGATATGTTTGGCGTGATCATTTATCGTAAATGCACATGTAAAATTCTCTTCATTTAACATTGGCTTAAACTTGACTGTGTAAACAAAGCTTGAAATTTTGTGATATGGAAACAATGAGTCAAGGTATGTAGAATAAACTGTTATTAGTGATTTTGTAGTAAATGTGCTTAATTGTCCAATTGTCCAATGTGTTGTTCATATTTTTGTAGGCCCCAACTAATAAATTTGTTTTGGGTTTCTGTGGAATGTAACTTTCAAGGCGTCGAAAGGCATTGCAAAGTAAAGGTTGTACGTTACTAATAAAACTATTGTGAACCAAATATTAATATTTTCATTTGCTACTAATGGCTACAACTATGCGTAAAATACACACATTGCAGTTGTGTATGAGTTTTGCCAGTCGACGTTGCTTACAGCTTGGTGCGACAACAATCGCCAAGATTCACCGTTAATCGAATTTATTTTGCAAAAAATAGACAGATCAAAGATAACAGAAGATCCGCTTCTTCTAATTAATGAAAAAGTACAGAAGTTCACCAAGTTTGTAAAATACAAATGGTCAAAATGCATGAGAAATCTGGATTATTTCAAAAGAAAACATTCGCTTTGGCTTGCATCCAGTTTTCGTTTGGCTTTTAATAGTAGTAACATACCACCGAAGAAAGCAGGTCGCAGGCGTTTAAGCTATATGAAAGCAGGACCAAGATTAAAACTAAAATTAGCAACTCAGTTAGCTAAAAATAACAAAATGAAGTGTCACTTTTGTTGCATGCTGCTTATGTTTCAGCGAAAAAAAAACAAGAAATGGAGAAGCAGCCTTTTGGCTGAAAAAATTAATGTGCAACGTAAAAATGACAGGCTTAAGAAAAGCACTTGTAAAGCGTGATGTATTGCATATTAGTGTTGATAAGGAATTGGCATTTTTAATTGAAAACAAATTAACAAAGCAGCAATATATTAATATCAAAGATCAATCCAAGCAACATGGATATGACATTCATCAGCCTTACACAGAGCTTTGCAAAGCTAAATTGAAATGCAGACCATGCGAAATTGAGTACTCTGACACGAAGGCAGAAGTGTCACTGCAAAATTTATTAAACCATACGGCTGGCCGTAAAATGAAGATGCAGGAAGAAGTCATTGATATTTGCAAAACAACGCTGTGCAAACTAATTGTCAGCTATGGGTTTGATGGTTCCACAGGGCAAAGTTTATATAGACAGCGATGTCAATTGGACGAACAACTTGGCTTTGATCACTCGCTTTTCACAACTACAATTATTCCGTTAAAATTAATAGACAGCAATAATCGAGTTATTTGGTTAAACAGTGCTCCGCAATCAATTAGATTCTGCCGTCCGCTTAAAGTGGAATTTGTCAAAGAAACCTCCGAACATATATTAAATGAGAAAAGTAATTTGGATGTTCAAATACAAAATCTCAGAGAAAATACTTATATTTACAAAAATGAGAAGATTGTTATAAAGTATGAAGCATGCATGACATTAATTGATGGCAAAGTATTAAATATTTAACTGGCACGAACTCATGCCAATCCTGACTACTATGTGGTGCAAAGCCAAGTCAGCTCTTGAACACAACTCACTTTGACTCAAAAAAATTGCAGTCAACTTTGAGAACCTTAAATTTGGAATTAGCCCTCTGCACGCATGGATAAGATAAGAAAGATATAAGATGCTAAGCATCTCATACAGAATTCATTTAAAAAAGCATCGAGTCCAAGGAACTGATAAAAGTATCCTATCGGCACAAAAGAAGCACGTTCACAGAGACTGTGGAATGAGATGGGCCTGAATGTGGGCAATCCTAAGCAAAATGGAAGTGGGAACAGCAACTATGGCAATACCGCGAGAAGAGCTTTCGAAAATACTGATTTATTCTCCTCAATTTTAAACTTTGACTCAGTAATTTTGAAAAACTTTTATATTATATTAATCGCAATATCTTGCGAATATAATATAAACAAAGAAAAATTCAAAATCCTGTGCGCAGAGACATTTAAATGATATGTAAAGACTTATTCGTGGTATCCAATGTCTCCACCAAATTATGGATAGTTGCGTACTTCCATTAGGAGTTCTTGGAGAAAATGCCTCCGAAGCAAGGAATAAATATTATAAATACGACAGACTTTCTCACGCGAGAAAATGTAGCCGGCTACTTAATATGACAGACATGTTTAACAGAGCAATGGATTCTTCTGATCCATTGCTCTCCACAGTAAATTTAAACCAACGAAAAAGGTTAAACAAAAAACAGAAACTGCCAAAAGAAATCATCGATCTTTTGGAATCTCCTGATGCTGACTTACGATTAGATACGAGTTGTAGCAATAATGACGAGTCTGATGAAGTAATCGACATTTATGGTCTGGATAACATTAAGATACCCGAAGAAGATGCAATTGATGACTAAACGACGAATGTATTGCGTATAAAAAAATAAATATTAACATAGAACCTCAATTATTAAATAAAAAAAATATTCTCGTATATTTACAGAAATCCAGATGATACCACATAATTTGAGACTTATTATGCCTCCTATATATATTAATATACATAGTCATATATATATATATATATATATATATATATATATATATATATATATATATATATACATAAATACATATATATGTTACATTTCATTGTTAATTATTTACATTAAGAAATTATTAAATTTTATTAATATGAGTTATATGTATATCAATTTTATGAACTGGGTGTATCATTAGTTATCTGTATGTATATAAGAGGCGTAGAAGAAGGCGTGGTCCGATCAAAAAAAAAACAATCCGAAATTGTAGATAATTATTAGTATTACACATGCAAAGTTTTAAGACTCTAGCTTTACATTAACAATTAATGCGAAAATTTTCGATTAAAAATTCAACGTTCGAATATGAGATTAGTTTAAATCGATTAAGATTTATAGATCATTATATATATTCACGGATGAAAAGGTATTGATATGGGATACTGGTGCTTTTTGAGCAACGCTTGACTTATTCTATAAATTATTTTAATTATTATTTGTATATGATTGAATAAATAAAGAAAACTTATTTCAGAATTATACATTCAACGTCATCAAAAATTTGAAAATGAACTTGTTTTGTAATTTAAAAATAAAATCTTGATCCAATCCCAAGTTAACTTGAATTTAGTGCACATTTTCTTTTCAAATCTCATAACAAGATTAAACCGTTTTTGAATATTTCCTATTTTATTTCATACGTAAATATAAGAATATAACTATTGACAAAATTTCAAGAAGTGTCATACTAATAATTAAACGAACCTTTAGTATAAGAATAAAATTTTTTATTATTTTCTTTAGTTCTTTTTACAATTTGCACAGAAAAAATATGTCTGAGGTTTTAGGGCTCAATGTTTGTCTAAAATAGGCTAAAATTAAACAAAATAAGCCCAAATACTTTAAGCTGACCACCTAAGTATGAAATATTTGCATCAAGAAATTAGTGAACTTATTATATGAGAGTTTGTGAAAATTGATTTTATGTGAAAAGTTTACTTTGACACTTGATACCGAAGGTAAAGAGTATATTGGTTTTGTGCAATGTCCGTCATAGTGTCATCCGTCTGTATGCACGCAACTTTTTTCGACACCCGTTACGTTAGAGACTTGAAACTTTTCAAATATCTTTTCCTATGGGCGGAACAGATAAAATATCAAGATTGGGTTTCTACGCCTACTGGGATGCTGGGAAATTAATCACATCGCCAACTGAAAATCGATAAATCCACATATTTCCCAACTCCTTACAGCTGAAGTTACCAAATTTGGTGAAAATATAGCTACTGGTGTCCCCTAAAGAACCGATTACCGCATCCAGCGTCTCCGCCTTTTAAAAAACTGGAATGCTTATATCTTTTTGAGCTAAAGTCACAAAATTTGGTAGGAAGATCGCTGGTGACATCCCACAAAAATCTGCATTAGTAATTTGGATGCCGATATCATTGATAGTTTTTTTAGCAAGAGCTACAAAATTCTTGCCAAAATATCTGGCGATGTCCCCTCAGTGGTGCATCGAACCCCTGAGCAAACACGTCGCTTGCGTTTTAATTGCAATCCCGGTTTATGCGCTACTTTTGTGTAAAATTAAAATTAATGTTTTGCATTTTGAACTAGTCTTGCTTTTGTGTGTTTTTGGATGAAATTTGGGTAGTTTCTTACTGCGTTTATGTCTCGTTTTTACAATTTTAGGCAACCCTACCCTTTTTTAACCAATAATTAATTTTGTAGTAAAGCAAATTGCAACCTACACCATGGTTGACCTCTTGAACACACAGAAAACATTCAATCAAAATAGGTACATCCGATAGAAAAAGTTAACTAAAATTCACAAGCACAGAATATTTCTATAAATACATGAGACATAAATGCGCATTATGTAGGAATAAACGAATGTTTTTGTATATTTATACTCGATACCGAAGGTACAGAGTATATTGAGTTTGTGAAATGTCCGTCATGGTGTCTGTCCGTCCGTTCATCTGTATAAACGCAACTTTTTTTCAAGCTAGAGACTTGAAATTTTCCAAATAACTTTATCTATGGCCGGGACAAATAAAGTGTCAAGATTGGGGTTCTACACAACTCTCCACCCCAAAAACTGCATCATTAATTTTGGAGCCACGCCCACTAATTCCGCTCCCAACCCTTCAGCATTTGGAAATCAGAATCACCTCTATCTTCCGCAGTTTTTGAGCTAGCAAAAAAAAAAAACAAAACAATATATTTAAACTTTGGATGCCACGCCCATCCATACTGCCCTAGCCGCCCCAACGATTCGTTACAAACGGGAACGCGTATTTCTTTCATAGTGCTTGAGCTAGAGTCACCATATTTGGATACCAAAATATCTGCATCAAAGTTTTGGAGCCACGCCCACCTGGAGGCGGCTCCAGCCCTTCTGCATTTTGAAATCAGAATCGCCTCTATCTTCCACACTTTTGAGCTAGAGCCACCAAATGTGGTGCAAAATACTTCATCAACACTTTGGATAATAGGCCCACCCATACTGCCTTAGCCGCCCCAGTCGTCCCAATGATTCGTTAAGAACGAGAATGCGTGTATTTTTCATTGCATTTGAGCTAGAGCCACCAAATTTGGTATGAAAATTCCTGGTACCGACCCTCAAAGGTATGTATAAAAAATTTGGATGCCACTGCACTATGGGGAAAATTACCACTTTATCTGGCATTTATTATTGTAAGTTAAGCAAAGGAGATTTTTCACTGCGGTTTTATTATGTTGTTATAGACCATTAAAAGCTATTTTAGAAAAGAAGGCGTGTCCACGCCCCTTCCGCCCATAAAATCGGAAAAACATAATTTTTCACGTGCATTTTTAGATATAAACTTTCAAAATTTAGTCACCTATATGTGCTTACGTTGCTGGAAGGAGTTTCACCACACCCCCTTCCGCCTCCAAAATTATGGAAAGCCAGTTTTTTTTTTAATTTTCTTTATTTTCAACATTTTCTGCATTATTCAGCTCAAAGTTTTCAAGAAAAAGTAGGCTGTTGTCTTCAAACTCATCTTGTTCTGACAAATCGTGTTCACACGAAAGAAGCTGAATTACCTCAAGGGAAGAAATTATTGGATCTGATGTATCCAAAGCTCGTTTATAAACATCGCCCAGAGATTCAAATTGGCTGTGTTTTCTAGAGTGATGCTGCATGAACTAGCAAGAAAACATTATCACCTTGAAATTTGGATAGTTCCGCTGCTTGCAGTCTTTGAGCCCTTTCGCCTTTCGAATGGAAGAAGAGGCCGTCCAACCGGTCTAACACTTTTTTTTAAAGGCAAAGTTGTAGTACCGTTTATCCATTGCGAATGTATTTTTTCAAAGTTATTAAAAGTGTTATTACATTTAAGCCAATTATAATGCAAATTGTTGCAAAATTGGTGGCTTTTTACTTTTAAAATATTTTCATCAACATTATTGCACGCATGCAGTTCAAAATATCTTTGAGTTGCCTTCTCTTGTTCGTGCCGACCCCTCTCGCTATTCCACACAGCAAACAAATCAACGTTGGAAAAAAACGAGGTTACCTCATAAAAATGCAAATTCCGCCAAAAGAGGGAAAAAGAGGAAATTAAGACCAATACCTATTAACTCAGAATTGAAAACGCTACAACAATCACTTGGACAAACACTTGGACAAACAATTCTAAACTCTTTTACATAATCCTTTCCAAAGTTGAAATTTGTTAATAAAAATCCAGCTTTAGAAGCGCTCATAAAAAGACAAAATATTAGTATACACACGCACAGTTTGAAACATTTGTTATATTAAACACATAGTGCAAACCTGCGAAATCAGTGTTCATGACTTGATTTTCTTCTAATTGTATTGCCATCACAAAATATAAAAACAAAACTCAATGTAAAAATTTACAAAACTTATACCCCGATTCCACTAGAGCAAGATGCAAGTATGTAATTGGTATTCGAAGATGCCGCATCTTTTTGTATTAGAATCCCATTTGTACAATGGGAATCTTATTCAAATTTTCCCCGTTGGTCGGCTGCATTCCCAGTTGGTTCGAAACCGACCAACTGGGAATGTTAGAAGTTAACATTACAGAGCACTGAACAGAGCTTTGACAGAGTCGATAGTATGAAATTTGTAATCGATACTTGGTTTTAACAGTGAGTAAAACAGCTTGTCATCAAGTGCCTGTCCAAACAAACTGGGATATTCGTTAAACCATGTTTGCATTTTGCGCAAAAATTAAAGCAATAATTTTTACTTATTTAGCTTCACTAATTTTATTTGTGTTCGAACTCATATTTGCTTCCAATTAAATATAAACGTATAATACACAAACAGCTGTCTGCTGTCTTTTTACAGACCCTGTTAAATCAAGATGCAACTATGCAATTGGATTTATAGTGGAATCACCTACATCTTTCACTCGCTGTTAATGAAAGATGCAGCCTAATGGAATCGGGGTATTAGTCGCACGTGCTTTCGATTGCAACAGCTGACTTAACAGCTGTTATGCTCGCATGGGACTGATAAATTTAACATTTTGAGTTCGGGGCATAGAAGTCTGATCTTTTCTTAAAACGTTAATAGCAAATTTGTGCTAATTAGAAAACTTTTAAAAAACATGCAAATGCCAGATAAAGTGGTAATTTTCCCCATAGTGCACTGGCACCCAATGCCACTCCAGCCCCCATTTCCCCACCTTTTACAAAATTTGAGCTAGAATCACTTAATTTGGTAGGAAGAAAGCAATTGATATCCCACAAAAATCTGTAGCAAAACTTAAATGCCACGCCCACCCATACCGCCCCCAGCCCCCTTTCCCACACCTTTTACAAACTTTGAGCTAGGGCCACTAAATTTGATGGGAAGGTCGCTGGTTACTTCCCTGAAAGATCTGCATAAAAAGATTGAATGCTACCCCACCCCTGCAGCAACCCACCTTGTTAAACGCAAATGCGTATATCTTCCACAGTTTTTGATCTTTAGTCACCAAATGTAGTGGCAATATAGCTGGTTATATATCCTAAGATCTGCAATAGCTTTGATGCCATGCCCATACCAAGTTATGATAGGCCTTAGCAAATTCAATTTTTGCTTCTTGTTTTATGGTGATAAAAAATTTTTTTTTAGTATTCGTCGACTGAACAAACCGGCCTCTACCGCCGTCTGAAAAATTTCCTCTGGACTTCGAATCGGGCCTATTCAAAAGTTTGATGAAATTATGGATAATTTAAAGTATTTTTTTTTTACAATAAAGGACATCATGGTGCCTTTTGATGATGACGAGATGCCACTCCAATGGAGGTTCCAGCATGGAAACGACCCACAACATTTATTTGTTTGTTTTTATTTTCCTAGTGCTACAAGTGTTATTACTAATATTTTAGGGCACTAGTCAGATTGTTTTATCATTAACTTTATATCATATGTTACAACCTTTCTTATATTTAACTCTTCAATAGCAATTTTATTTTCAGAATATGTCTAAGAGTATTTTTAATTTTCAATTAAATATTTATAGTATTGCATCATTTTAATTATTATTTGTCTTACTAAACAATTAATTGTGTCTTAAAGATCTAGAAGTTTTGTTTGTTTTATGTGCTAAGGTGTGCTTTCAACTTAATTTTAAACAGAGGTGCGCTCTTGGTACTTTTTAAATCTGTTGGTAATTGGTTCCAGAGTCGAACAGCAGAGACGTAAAATTGCCTGCTTGAGCAGGCCAGTTTGGTACGAAAACTAATTAGGTTATTTACTCTTTCCGATGTAGTAAAACAGGATTGGCTATGCTAAAGTTTTTGCAATCATTCTCCTTATTTTAACTGGTAAAAATTGCTGAGTCAGGGAAAGTTGCCGAAGAATGCCACACGTTTTTCCCACAGCTTTATTAACAGGGTCATTTCAATCCAAGGGTTTATTAAAAGCTATCCCGAGATTAACGGCCTTCTCAACAAAGTCATACATAAATAGAGGTCAAGGATTAGATTCAGGGCAATTGTATAGAAGTTCTTAGTTGGCCTATCCAATCGCTCGTCTTAAATCCACATAAGGACTTGTAGGAGATAGTTAACAGGACAGTTAACAGACCAAACTGCAAAAAGGAAGCAAGATATTTTCGAAGCCGTAAAAATATCCTGGAAAGCAGTCTCAGCGGTTGTAATTTATAATTTAATATTCACCATATGTGAATGTGCGTGTGTCCTCAAAAGTTAAGGATTCCCAACACAATACAGTAGGCGCTCGGAAATTAGAACCAGTTGATTCCTGGGGCAATTCTAATTTCTGAATTATTTCAATTTCTGGACGGTTTTTTTTGCATACAAAAGTGTACAAAATTGGAGTACATTTAGTGTAAAAAGCTGCGATAAAACCATTTTTTTTTTTTTTATCAATTCTACTAATTATAACAAGAAAACAAAAGTTATAAGATATTTTTTTTATTAAAAATATATGTATGTACATCTACATTAAATCAATAATATATGGAACATAAAATATATGAAAGAATGGCGTGATTGAAGCTTCATTACCAGAGTGAATCTCGCCACAAATTTTTAAAAAACGGATACCGTGTCGCATTTTAAATTTGGTGAACCATCCATCACATGGACTAAATGACTCAGTGATGATTTTTTCTTCGACTGAAGAAATATAGATGAATGCAGATGGTGTCACATTAAAATCTTGGGCTAAGCAAAATGCGTGCACTGGTAACAAATTTCACACAGAAATAAGCCAAAAACAAGTAAGAAGGCTCTAGTCGGGAACCCCGAATAGAAGATAGCCTCAACCCAGTTGCAATAAATAAATTTAACTTATAATTGACTTTGGTATACTGACTTAGCTTCAATCGATTAAATTCAATGTCTCCGGTGTTTCTTAACCGATTTGGAAGAAAATTTCCGAAAAGTTATATTATTACGCGTTACTTCAACCCTCATTTTTACATATTCCAAATTCGATATTTTTATCGATTCCATGTGTATATCGGAAACCAGAATAGTTATCGATAATTTGAAGCAAACTTGTTCTGGTCATGGTATAGGAGAACTCATATGCAAAATCTGAAGTCTCTAGCTCTTGTAGTCTCTGAGATCCACGCATTCATACAGACGGACGGACAGATGGACATGGCTATATCGACTCGACTGTTGATACTGATCAAGAATATATATACCTCATGGGGTCGGAGATGCTTCCTTCTGCCTGTTACATACTTTTGCACAAAACCATTATACCCTTATTTACCCATTTTATGGGTTAAGGGTATAATAAATACGATTGCTACAAAACATCAACATAGAATAACATACATAAAATAGGGACTCCCCTTTCACTTTTATTTTGCTTAAGCAAAATAAAACGAAATTGGAGAGTTTCTGTGCTAAAAGAAAAGGAAAAAAATTTCAATTCTAATTTCAGAGCGTGTAATATATTGCAAAAACGGATTCTAATTTCAGGAAAATTCTAATTTCCGAAGGTTCTAATTTGCTACTGCTGTCTTCTGTATGTTTAAATTAATTTTTTTATTTTTTAGAAAGGGGGTGCTTTAGTTTTGTCGTTTGAGATTGACGATAAAAAAAAATTGTTTTTGGTAACAAATTTTTTGCTTATCAATTGTGTCATGCTAACTTTTTTTTATGCTCGATACCGAAGGTAAAGAGTATATTGGGTTTGTGCAATGTCCGTCATAGTGTCCGTCCGTCCGTCCGTCCGTCCGTCTGTATGTTCGCAACTTTTTTCCACACCCTTCAAGCTAGAGACTTGAAACTTTCCAATTCTCTTTATCTATGGGATAGTAAATTAAAGTGTCAAGATGGGGGTTCTACGATAACTGGGGGGCTGACAAATCGATAAATTCGATAACTCAAAACCGATAAATCCACATATATTTCACGTCCTTACAGCTGGAACTACCAAATTTGGTTAGCAGATAGCTACTAGCAACCCCCAAAAAACTGCATCAAAAATTCCGCCCCCAGCCCCCCTGAATTTTTAAGTCAAAAAAGCTTATATCTTCCAGAGTGTATCTTCCAGAGTTGTGGAGCTAGAGCCACCAAATTTGGTAAAAAGATAGCTGGCAACGACCCCCAAAAATCTGCATCACAGTTTTGGAGCCACGCCCACCCATTCCGCCCCCAGCCCCCCGCATTTTGAAATCAGAAAAACATATATCTCCCACAGTTTTTGAGCTAGAGCCACCAAATTTGGTGCCAAGATAGGCGATGATGACCCCCCAAAAACTGCATCAAAAGTTTGGATGCCACGCCCACAAATACCACCCTAGCTGCCCCAACGCTTTGACAAAATCGGGAATGCGTGTATCTTCCAGAGTTAAGGAGCTAGAGCCACCAAATTTGGCAGGAAGATAGCTTGCAACGACCCCCAAAAAACTGCATCAAAGTTTTGGAGCCACGCGCACCCCTTCCACCCCCTTTCCACACCTTTTACAAACATTTAGTTAGAGTCACCAAAGTTGGTATGAAGATAGCAATTGACATTTTGCAAAGATCTTCATCAAAAATTTAGATTCCACACCCAACCATACCGCCCCCAGCCCCCCTCTCCACAGCTCTTACAAACTTTGAGCTAGAGGCACCAAATTTGGAAGGAAGATAGTTGGTGGCATCCCCATCTGCATCGGAGAATCGTTAAGGCAGCGTACACCCCTGCCCCATCCGTACCCCTTTGCAATCAGGCCTCTTTTTAAGCGGTTTTAATACTGGTATCGAGTATGCCGCAGTCGGTTGCGTCCGACTGCAACGTTTCCACTTGTTTATATCAATATTTATGAAATAAGTAAATGAAAATAAACACTAACACAATAAATCTACAGCATCGCTTTTATAAAAAAAAATCAAATGAAAAAAATTGCCTAGGGGGGTGCTTTACTATTGCCCAACACTGTATGTATAAGACCCCATTTACACGCTGAAGTTTTTCGTAAAGTTTTTTTTTCATTCTGTTTTAAATTTTTTTCGGAATTCAGGTCGCATTTACACGCTGAAGTTTTTCAGTGAAATTTTTCCTTTGAAAATGCAACTCTGATTTAAATTTATGGTCGATAAACATACATAGTTCACACCATTTCAATTAATTCTTTCGTCCATAGCATTTCTATTAATAATTTATAAACCACAACAATATATTAACTATTTGCGCTAATATTTGCTTGTGCGCTATTTCGTAACAATAACTTTATTTTTCACATGAAACTCTGTGTTTACATTCTATCGGAATAAGGCAAAGCAAAATTAGAAGAAAAATTCACGACTTAACAAGTAGTGAATCTTTGCTTGAAGTTTTACCCCTCTACTCCCCTTGCCTACAAACAAAAGATTCAGAGAGAAAATTCACGAAAAAACTTCAGCGTGTAAATGGGCACTAAGATTCTTTACCAAAATTATGTATGCTTTAAAATATATCCTCCTTTTTTCTTATCCGCTTAGACGTTACGGTACCAAATGCAGCGGCTGTGGACAAGGCATCGCTCCTTCGGATTTGGTGCGGAAACCTAGGGATAAGGTATTCCATTTGAACTGCTTTACATGCTGTATTTGCCGTAAGCAGCTAAGTACTGGCGAGCAGCTCTACGTGCTGGATGACAATAAGTTTATCTGCAAGGACGACTATCTGCTGGGCAAAGCGCCATCTTGCGGCCACAATTCGCTGAGCGGTAAGTCTAAAGTCATAACGCTTATTCACAGTAATTGCAACGTTTCAATTAAACACCTTTTATTGGTCTTAAGAGGCAGGCACAATTCCAACGCATTGTAATGCCACAAGCATCAGATACCAAATTTCTTTTGGAATGCGTATCACACCTATCTTTGGGAAGGTGGGGCTGCGAAATCCGTACCACGGTTTATAAGGTTATAAGGTTTATAAGCGTCTGTTGGTGTTATGGGTACTTTTAAGCTTATTTTTATACACAATTGCTACTAGCGCTGCTGTTTTGGTCATTCTTGTTGTTCTTGTGGCTGATGATGCTTTGTGCAAATATTTATACTTCGGGCTCCCATTATTTTTGGCACTAATAGTTTATATTTTATATAGAAATATTTGCTACCTAAATAATCCTGACAAAACTTTAAGCTGTTTATTATAATCTGTGACATTAGCGCTCTACTAGTGATTTTGTATTTGTTTCTGCTGTAAATGTTCTAAATTGACTTTGTAAAACCTATTTTTTTTTTTTTTCAACGATAAACATAACATATGATATCTGATTTGTATATTTGTATCAAGATCATGTCTCGATTTCTGACGATCCAAAAAGCTTTTAAGCTTCTTAACTACACTTATAAAAGTTGATACATAGATAGAGTGCTTCTTTCAAAGATTGAACACTCGATTATGTAAATCATACATAAGAATAAACAAAAATTTTTACAAAATTAAAGCTCTACACAGCTTAAAAAATTTCAATTCGAAGCAGTAATTAGACCCTCAAATTTTGGCTATAATAGTGTTGCCTACTTCTTTTTCAATGACAATTATATGATTATTGGAATGCATTGGCAGAACTTGAAAATAGGTGAAACCTCTCTTTTTTAATTGTTCGAATATAAAGTTTTTGCGATTTTATCTAAACCCTATCGCTGCTCACATATTGACAAGGCAGCAAATCTTTTCAAATCACTTACGAGCCTGTCAAGAAATGCAAACTCAAGATCCCCAAAAAAACCTAAGAACCCAATCAAGATCTCAATTTTCTTTAAAAAAAATATCAGACTGTACATATAAGATGAAGAATAAATAGCTTTCATATTATCGTTTAATTTTTCATAATTCTGGGTATGTCTGTTGGCTATAATATTAGAACAACACAAACATTCTAGAACAAAGTTCTACGTTTTATAGTGGGAGGTCCTTCACCGAGACCTAAGGGTACCTGTACACTGCAAAAGGAACAATAAAAGAGTTCAGCAGGAGATACCTCTCCAGGTTGAAAATCCATGAAAACCCACTGGAAACTCATCTCCCGAGCAGTAGCCAAAGTGGAGAAGATTAAAAAAAATTGCAGCCTCTGGACCTTCCAATTCGATGTGTTATTGCCATTAATGAGAATTTTTCATTTTACCCAAGTTTTGTCCCAAAAAAGAATGACGGCTTATTTGGCCGGCTAGAGCTTTTGCTGTCGAACTCTTCAACACATAAACTTCCTTCTTTTCGCGTGAGATCTGCCAGGTAGATCAGAAAAAGCTTGTTTCGACCGATTTTTAATGGCTTTTAATGACCATTTTTAATTTTTTCTCAAATTTAGTCAAAAAATAGAATTACAGCTTATTTTACAGGCTGGAGCTTTCGTTCTTTAATTCTTCTACACTTAAACTCTTTCTTTTCGCGTGATATCTGTTTGTTTGTTAATCAAGAAAAATAATAATCTATGGAGTTGTAGGTGCTGCCTTCTGCCAGTTAAACACATTTGCACAAAACTCATATATTCCTTTAAAGATTTCATGGATTCAGGGTAAAATAAACTTATGTTTTAATAACTTTATCTGAAGTTATTGAAAATATAATTTATTTTGCTATTCAACTGCGAGCTGCATAACGGGTAGACACAGCTTTAAAATGCGAATGGGAAACCCAAAAACTAAAACAAGTTGGCAGTGCCAAAGCAGCAGCACCTGTCTACCCTCAAGGCTTTGCCTTGAAGTTTTTTTTTTTTACTTCTAACATTTTGTTGCTGGAACAGTGCGACATTATTATTGGGGCCAATAAAAGCTTTAAATGGTCAACCCTAACACACAAACCAGTTTTCTCTCTCTTTTTTTTCTATCTCTGTCGCTGTCTCTCACTATTTATTTCACTCCATCTCACTCTTTTTCTCGCACCTCTCTTTCTCTCTTTCTCTCTCTCTCTCTTTATCTCTTTTTCATATACCTTCGTAGAGCCTTGGTTCACTTTCCCTTTGCAACCTCATAATATTTTCGTTCCTTATTTTGAGTGTTGCTGTAGTTAAATTTAAACTTAACACACAATTTTGCTGTCGTTTTTTGTTGTATTTTTCGTTGCAAATAACGCGTTATTGGCACTAACTCTTGCGAATTATTTTAGAAGAATACTAAGCGGCGTTTAATATTTCAACGCTTCCATTTTCGGCGGGATGAAATCAGCAGTGACTGCAAATAAGCGAAAAACTCTTAATGCCAGAAAGACAGATAGGAAGATGGGAAGATAGACGCAGAGAGCGTGAGTGTTTTCCCCAAACAAATGCGCACTTGGCACTGTAACACTCACATACATAAACAAGCCTCTGCCCAGCGACGTCTCACTATGTCTAATTTGACCAAAATTTCTTACCAAACCCTTGGAAAGTGTATTAATTAATATTATATTGGTGGCATTACACAGAAAAATATAAATCAATAAAATTGACAAAAATTGATGAAGTGAATTTATTCAAATGATGCCACTTTGTAATTGTAATATGTATAAAAATTCCATACGAAAAATTCCAACCTGTGATTTTATTCCGAAATTCTGGCCACAGAACATTCGCTTTTAGTTCTTAAAAAATCAAATCAGAATACCTTGCTTCGCTCTTGAGTAATTAATTTGTGTCACAAAAAGTGGTCAAATTACACATAGTGTGTCGCTTCTAATTTTGGAGACCAAAAATGCTTGGCTTGTGCCAAAGACTTTAGAATATAATGACTGTGCAATTGGTAAGAACAGCTTTCTCTCATGCAGCCGCTTCAGAAACCTTTTAAACAGTATAGAGAATAACAAAAGCAGAAAGCAGTAAGTGTGAGCGAGCGCGATAGCGAATAGCATGTGCAGATCAACAAGAATATACTTATATAAAGTCTTCGTTGTGCGAAATTCTGAATCTAAAAACGTGGTTACCACTATCTCAGAGAGCGCATTTGTAGGCTATTTTTGCTGGTCTCGCGAGTCGTGACAGAAATGTAAGTCATTTTGCTTGCTGACTCCGCTACAACATGTTCTTTCGTAGCACAGCCAGCCAGCCATATGCGTATGCGCTCTTATGCCAGTGATTTTCTATCGCGCTGGCCATTATTTTTTCGGCTGATCGCCTGTTATATATAATAAAAAATAGCATAAAAAAAATATGTCTCGGTCGGAGACCGAACCCATGATCCTCGGCTTGTGAAGCGGCAGTCTTTTCCTTATGCCACCAAAGCTCGTCAATTTTGCAAGTCAAATTAGTAATTTAAGCAAAAGCGAAAACTGATTTTCGTGGTTTTTACATGATATTACTTATTTTATCGTGCCAAAAACTTTAAAACCTTGTATTGTCATCTGAAACACATCTTTGGTGAAAATTTTAGAGCTCTAGCTAGTCGGGAACTTGGTGAATATTTGATTACAAGATTCCGGTACAAACAAACAGACAGACAAATCAAGTTGAATAAAAGCATGTAATAAAATAAAGTAAAGGGTCGCCAAATGTTTCACACACATTCACATAGTTATATATGTATGTATGGTATACATGCTCTCATGTCAGACTAGACACTCAAAACGTAGACTTACCGTGCAGTACGGGGTCCCGGTGCTAGACTAGCGATATGCCTAGAACTCAGTGATGAGTACTGGTGCACACTCGCACCACCAGCAATGTATTTACCTAACGAATTTAACTAGAGAATGTCCGCAGAGCGTACCGAGCGGTACGGCGGTGCATTACCACTAGCTAACGATATCCCTGGGGCCAAAGGCTTAGGAAAATCGTTAGGACGCCCAAGCTAACTATTTCGTTAGGCTTTCGCTCTAGGCCTTTCGCAGTAGGATCATCGCTACCTATTTCCCTGGGGCCAAAGGCTTAGGAATATCGTTAGGCCACTCAAACTAACTATTTCGTTAGGCTTTCGCTCTAGGCCTTTCGCAGTAGGATCATCGCTAGCTATTTCCCTGGGGCCAAAGGCTTAGGAATATCGTTAGGCCGCTCAAACTAACTATTTCGCTAGTACAAGTTGCTTACATTTACGCCAGTACAAAATATAAACGAAGACACATTGGTAATTAAAATATAAACAAAATTAATTTATATTTAAGTTTTGAATATATATAATACATCGAACTAAAAAGTGAAAAATAAATATAGTTAAAAAAAAAACTAAAAAACAAGCTTTTAGAGCTTGTCAAACTAAAAAGTGAAAAATAATTTTTCAAATAAGCTTATAACAATAATAAATGATTAATAGCATTATTTTAAAAAAAGCGTTGGGCGCTCGATGTACGAGAAATATGGACAAAGCGCCCCACGCTTTTTTTTTTACAATAATGCTAGTATTTATCATTTATTATTGTTATAAGCTCTAAAAGCTTGTTTTTTTACAAAAATTACTTAGGCTTAATATTATTTTTCTTAATTATTCTTTTTTTTGGAGTTGCATCGCCTTGCGCAGCTCCGGCTCCGGAGGCCCTACATCGCACTTAGAAATTGCGTCTGTAATGTAAAAAAGAGATTAAATTTAATTTGAATTGTATGTCTTTTACTGTATTCTTTTTTTTACCTATTAACGACGTAAAGAATAAACTAATATTTTTTAATGGCTCTTTCACCAAAACACCATCTACGTTGTACTCCATTGCAAGTTCATCCGTTAAAATGTATTTTAAATTTGTTTTTGGCCCAGAAGGACCAAGTAACCTTCACCTGAAATAAGTATAATTTGATATACAAAAAAACATTATAGAATAATATAAATCATCTTTACTTACATATATATTCTTGTTGCCGAGTTCAATAGATTTATCCAATTTTAGCAATTCTGCTTTGTTTGAAATTGGAAACATATTTGCAAGTTCTTCTGTTTCCGACTTCTCCCGGAGCAGTTGCTGAATTAAAACTTTTTGCTCAGCCACCTCTTGTAAAAGTACTTGGAACTGTGAGCTCAACGTCGTAAATTCATTTTTTTTCTAAATCTATAAATATGAAACACATTAGTGAAAAAAATTGATAAAATTATATTCGTAGTGAAACTTACCTTTCTTGTCTTCATTATTTTTTGCAATTTGCGCATTTCAATAATTCATCATTTGTAATTGTTATGCTGCTGCCTTTTCCTTCTCTTTTATCATTGCTAAATTTATTTCTTTTAATTTTTGGCGTGCTTATTGGATCCATTCTTAAGCCCCCAAAAAAGTAACATAAATTTGAAGTAGTTAGTTATTAATTTATAAGTTATGATTAGCGGTAGAATAAAGTATTTCAAAGGTCACAATTTTAAAGTTTAAAAAAAAATCTAATAGAAATGCAACAATGGCATTATCACTAATTTGTTTTCAAATGGTAACGCTACCGATTTGCATTCCAAATCGGTTAATGGAAAAATTTCCTCATCATTTCCCAAGTCTTCTACAACATATATGCCCAGGGAGGCCGATTCCAGTGGCTCTTGATATAGACTATATGTTTTTAAAAATCTCTTGCCCTTTACAAAACTGTCCCCGAATTCGCTTATAACAAATGGGATATTGTCTTTCATGAAACAAAAATTATCTGGTTTTTTACAAGAAACTGGATCTCCGACATGTTTTATGGTATCTTCTAAATGTAAAAGACCATGTAAGTTATAGGAAATACCATTTGTCCCAAAAAAGGTTGCGAAATTTTGCACAAAGTCGTTTAGAATTAATTTGCGAGAAAATTCCTTGGGTACACAGTGACTCATTGCAATCAATTTTTCGGAAATATTATTTAAACTAGAATTGGAAACTTTGTGGGAAACCTTGTTTGCTAAAATTCGCAAAAGAAATTTGCGCATTACTCCTAAATCAACAAGATGCATATCTAATGGAATTTGTGTGATTATTGCAATGTTAAGCTTTTCTAGGACTGCTTTTTCAATTAAATAGGCAGGATTATGGTGTTTGGGGTACCTTCTAGTTGAAAAATCTAAATCGGTTATTAATATTTCAGCTTTCTCACTATAAGTTAAAACTCCTTCAATTTTTTTTGCCAACCTGAACACACTTAGAGCACCCATATCGGGATGTATGGGAGGGTGTGCCACTAATAAATGCCCGGGCAGGTGCATCACAAATGAAAGACCTTATCTTTGCGTTTACAGTTTTATCATTAAAAGAAAATCCTTTCTCCAGCAAATCCGACACTTCATCCACAAATTTTTCCAAAAATTCTTCACAATTAGTTGGCTTGGAATTTCCTACAAATATACCCACTGAAAAAACGGGACTTCTTTCAACGTTGTTTATACGAACTAATATTGGCCATAACTGCGTTCTTGAACTTCTAAAAAGCGGTAATCCGTCAATGTTTACATCTAAACTTAAGCAGTCGCCAAACGGAACAGATTTGTTTATATTTCTAATTGTTTTTTTAACCAATATGGAGATATTGCCCGCCCGCTATTGTACAAATATTTGAAGATAGCATACAGTCGGACCTATAAAATGGGCTGACATTTATATCATGCTCTCGAAGTATTTTTATTAAGTCTATTGTACATATGCGGGACACTCTGTGCTTAATATACCACTCTTTTAATTTTTGATTAAGGTTGTTGTTGTTGTTACCATAACTGTCAAATTCTAAGTTATTGTCTGTAGCTATGGTAAATGAATCGGACGATACTTTTGCTTCCCTATCACTTTTATGGTCAAAACTTCGCAACTCAGATGCACCTTGCAGGCATGCGCTCATAAATTTGTTTACACACTTTTTTTTTCATTATTTGCCAATCGCCTCCAATGTCTTTTGAAAACAAATTTCTTTGTGACCTTCATTATTATTATTATATATTTTTTTGTTTTGATTTTAAATTTATTCTACGTTTATTTCAATAATATTCAATTATGTACTTACAATTATGGTACAGTAATTGATTTATTAATTAATTACCTTATTGTTTGTAAAATTATGATGTGATGACCCGCACTCGCTTGATAACTTTTCACTAATGACTGCACCGAAAAATGCGCTCACGACAATGCAAATTTGAAGACAAAAATTGACAAAATTCTGGTTATAACCAGTTAATTAACAGTTAACTTTGTCACACACGCTTTGTTTTGTTCTGTTCCTTTGTCGCTTTGATTGTTTTGTGTTTTTCGTTTTATTTGCCTAGCGACTCTATGCATTACTGGTCGCTAGGTAAAGCGCAAGCTTGCAGTGATGCACCGTATGATTTTATTTTGTGTTTATACCCTTCACAGGGTATATTGACTTTGTCATGAATCTGTAACGCCTTAAAGGAATGATGGGAGACCCCATAAAGTATATATCAAAATGATCAGGACGAGCTCAGGAATTGATTTCCGTCTGTCCGTCCGTCTGTCCGTCTGTCTGTCTGTTTCAACACGATTTCCGGCCAAACTGCTGAACCGATCTTGATGAAACTTTCACAGATTGCTTAGATCATGTCGGGTTTGTTCACTATGCAATTTCATCCCGATCGGAGCATTCTACGATATAGCCACCATATAAATTTACAATATCAACACGATTTCCGGCCAAACTGCTCAACCGAAAAAACCAAAAAATCTATTAAAAAACAAAATTGGACTAAAAAACTAAAATACCAAAATTACTACACGGGGATTCGAACCCGCACCTACCGGATGAGAGTCTGGCATACTTACCACTAGACTATATAAGAGTTTAACAGAATAGCTGAATATTATAATTTAATGCCTTATAGTCTTTCGAGATTTTCACGCAATAAAAAAATAAATATACAAATTAATCCACGTGTGAAGGGTATCATAGTCTTGGCATAGCCAAAATTAACTATGCGGCGCTATGTTTTTAGTTTTATTTGCCTAGCGACTCTATGCATTACTAGAGCCTAACGATTTAGCTAGCTACTAGTGTTGCATCGTAGGGCTGGTTAGATTTGTTTTTCGTTTTATTTGCCTAGCTATTCTATGCATTACTAGAGCCTAACGATTTAGCTAGCTACTAGTGATGCATCGTAGGGCTGGTTAGTTTTGTTTTTCGTTTTATTTTCCTAACGCCCTCTGCATTACTCGAAGCTAACGATTTAGCTAGCTGCTAGTGATTCATCACAGGACTAGAATTTGGTGTGCCTTGACACCAGCCGTACCGCAGGGTAGTGTCTACGACACCAGCCGATCAGCAGCAAATGCCGAGACTTTATTTTTTTTCTTATATTCCGAGTTTTCGGCATAATATATTCGACATATGCATAACTAAATACACTTTCGCAAATTGTGCGCATCGCTGCATAACTGTATGGTAGTTGCGATGGCAAAATTGTTGGAAAGTGTCGTAGAACTGAAAACATGAAAGAGTATATATGACCAGCAATGCAAAACTCATATTTGCCTGCCTATTTTACTAGACGCTTGTTTATTTTGCTGTTCGCCTGATACTGCAAATGGTCGATCAGCACAAAATATGATATTTGACTGCCTTGGAAGTATTGCTTTTTAGGTTTTTGTAGGCAAAATGCAAAATACACCAAATTTAATTGATAATAGTTGAGAAAGGGTCAATGAATGACAGGGCAAATGCTACGCATACATTAAATATTCTGCACATGAACATTCACACACAACACATTCATAAGCAAGACCTAAAAGAAGAAAACTATCAAAAATAGCTTCGAAGCCGGAGCCCGCCAAATATGAAAATATATGCGTGTAGGTATGTATGCATTAGATTGTTCGGCTGTCCTCTCTCAACTCGCAACGCTGCTCGGGTTCTCTGAGAGCGAAATGAGAGAATTTAAATTTCGCGTGTATTTTGTTGGTACGATCTACCATCGAGAATCAATTGTTATCAGTACCAAGTTTGAAAAAGCGAAGTGACGCATCTCTATGAATGTCTTATCGCTGGTTTGACTTTGAAGAATTTTTATGGAGTGGAATGATAAAAGATTCCTTCCATATATCAGGAAACGCAGTTGAGTCAACAGACAAGTTTAATAATTTATTTAAGGGCGCACAAAGAGAATCCGCGCAGTATCTAAGAATACAACTTGGCACTCCATCAGGACCAGACAAGTAGCCAGGTTTGATAGAGTTAAATTCACTCTGGAGCGTAGACTCAGTAATTACTGGGACATATATGCAATTTGACGTTTGAACTTGAAAAGGATAGGAATAACTACTACTATATAAATTCGATGAGTATACTGATTGAAAATACTCAGCAAATAGATCGGCTACTGCCTGATCCGAACTTGCTTTTGTATCACCTAGGTATACTGAGGATGGCAAGCAAGAAGTCTTACGTTTAGAGTTAACAAATTTATAAAACTGTTTAGGGTCACGTGAAAAGTTTAGTCTACAACGATTAAGATAATTATTATAACAAGATGTGTTAACAGAAAGAAAACTAGATTTTGCAACTAAATACGAAGATAAATCTAACGTAGTTCCCGATTTTGTAAATTTTTTTTAATGATCTTGTCTTCGCGTTTTTCAATTTCGATAGTTCCCTCGTAAACCAAGGTGGTTTATTATCACTTGAAGAACAAGTGAGGGGAACACAAATATCCAAAAGCGAATTCAAGGTCCCATAAAATATGGCAATGGCAGTTTGTATATCAGCACAAGAATAAAGCCGAGACCAATTAGTAGGTTGAAGAAGATAATTTAATTTAGTAAAGTTAGTTTTACGAAAGCAGCTGGTTTTTAAAGTATTATTAGATACTGAACTAGGGCTAAGAATTTCGATGGATAGTTCTAAGGTTGGATGGTAGGTATCTTCCGGAAGCACTAGAGGGGGTATTCTACTAGCATTACTGCAATCTGAGTCCGAAACAAATATTAAGTTCAACATTCTACCACTACAGTTATGCACCCTGTTAAATTGCGATAGGCCTAACTCCAGTAGGCCATCGATAAAATCATCAGAAGTGACCGGTAATACCGCCGAAGATGTGTCATTCACAGACCATACAACATGTGGCAGATTAAAATCACCAACCACTATCAAACTATCCATATCTGTCAACAATGACGAAACAAGTGCAACTTGCATTAAGATGGGATGAGTAAATGTTAATATCAGAATGAGGAGGAATATAAGAGCAAGTAACATAAAGTGAGCGGTCGTTTAGTAATATTTTAACACATAAAAACTCTATGTCCAGAAGATCATGATAATGAATCTGTTCAGAGGAAAAACAAGAGTCAACAGCAATTAGAACTCCACCCGCCTTGCGGGAGGCACGATCGCATCTGTACAAGTTATATTTTAAAGGCAAAATGGAATTTTCAGATATTTCGGGTATTAACCAGGTTTCCGTGAGTGCAACTATATGTGAATCAAATGATAAGCTATTAACAAATAATTTAGAAAGTCTCGTGTTAAGGCCTCTAACATTTTGATAGCCCAAACTGCTCAGTTTTATTAGTATTATGCCACCGAGGTGGAGGTAACTGGGTGGCTAACAGGCGGTGCACTACTAATCCTAATACCCTTATTATTATTAATTCACCTATTCTCATACTCCTTTAAAACAAGCTGCTGCGGCCAAAACTTTTCCGCACGAAGGTGGCACGCTCAACTTGAAAGAAAATATACTTCGGGCGTGTTTGAATTTAAACTTCTCAACAATAAGAAGAGGAGAATCAATTTTACTTTTAACATAAGCTGAAACATCCGATGAAGTATCGGATGCCAGCGTAGACATACATATAAATTTATTAAATGGCACAACAACAAAAGGCTTTAAATGACAAGTTTGCTAATTAATGGCTTTTTTTTAAACCACACCATGTTTTAAATTCCAAAATATTAAATACAACAATTGCAGATTCGTTGAAATAATTGATTTTTTATTAACTAATTCGTTTTAAAAGAATCTTTATAGCTCATTTGCACTCATTTCATGTAATCTGTGCTTAAATTTAGACTCATTTTTAAAATTCGCAAGTATTTAATTAAAGTTAATTCGTATTCCATTAGAATTCGGCTTTTTTCTTACTATACCAGCGACGACTATTAAACAAACCCTTTAAAAACAAATGCAAACTTTGCAGTTGGACGCAACCGACTGCGATATGCTCGCTTCCTGTTTAAAAACGGTTAACAAATAGCCTGATTGCAAGAGGGACGGATGCGGTTGGGGTGTACGCTGCGTTCAAAGATTGGCTGATGCAGCCACCAGCTTTATTGCCACCAAATTTGGTGATTCTAGCTCAAAAACTGAGAAAGATGCACGCATTCCCGTTTTAAAAGAGGCGGTTTGGCGTGGGGCATAGTTTGAGGGCGCGGCATCAAAAATGTTGTTACCAATCTTTGAGGGATATTACCAGCTATCTTCTTACCATGGTTGATGACTCAGGTTCAAAAAATATAATCTTACCAATTATTGAAAGGTGGAGGGGGGGGGGGGCTGGGGGCGGTAACGGGGGGCGTGTCATCTTAATTTTGGGGTTCGTCACCAGCTATGTTCCTACCAAATTTGATGACTAGCTCAAAAACTGAAAAATACACAAGCATTCTCGCACACCGGAGCCAACAAAACGTCTTTGGACGTTCTTTTATGTCGAACCGAACATGAATCCATTGCTTCTTATGGACGGCCGCACACCAAGACCGACAAACAAAAACACATAATACATAATACTGTCAAAGATATAGACGATTCAGACTTAACAAGGCGGCGGAGTGGCTGGAGGCGGAAGGAGTACTCGTGACCTAGCTTTAAAACTGTGGAAAATGAACGCAATCCCATTTTTGAAAGGTTGTAGGGTGGGCAGTGGTTTGGGGACGTTGTATCCCAATATTATATTCAGATATTTGGCGGACGTCACCAGTTTTCCTCCTACCCAATTTCATGACTTGCCGTTCGAAAGTGGGAATATGTGTGCACATCGACTATCGAGTTGTTATCGATTTACCAGCCTCCCTATCTACGTTTCGCCCTAATCTTAACACTCTGCCTGTAAAACACATGAACTAAGACTCTCGTTTTAAGGATGTCGAAGACACGCGAGTACATACTGACGAGTACATACTGACGGACAGCATGACAGACATTGCACAAAACAAATATGCGCTTTTCGTTTAAAAAACGAATGCTCAAACAGGTATCGACCTTTCAATATTATGTATATAATTATTGTATATAATTATTGTCGCATGCACTGCGACCTTAGCGATCTACCTGCTTCTAGGCCTGTAGGTCTTTCATCACACCCAGCTTCTGCACAAAAGCAAGGTTTCCTAGATAACTGCTTCTTTTTCTTGCTTAGGCTACTCAATCTGCTCTTACGTGCTATGAAAACTATCTAAACACACGATGTTGTTCCGTTGAGTATAATTTTCATACTGTCTTTATTCTTAAAATCCAAGGCCTTATATACCTAACAAAGTGTCTTAATTTCTATGCGCTTATTATCTCCTGCAAGATAATAAACTCTTTTACTTTCAAGTACCTGCTTTTTACTGACCTGCGCATAGGCAGGCTCCACGTGATCGTTTTACAATGCAGGCAACGGATCCGCGATATTATTTGTTTTATTATCTTATCAGCAGCTGGTAAATTGCTGCTTTCAATGTAGTGTATTTATTATCTCTTACTTATCTTCGCGCTTGTGCGTGTTTTCTACATGTATTTACTTAGGATAATCGCATGACGGACAAGCGCTGTGGCTATTTTTACAATAATATATGTTTTCTTCTAGTGGACTGTATGATATCTTGGCCGATAGTCGCGGAAGGCGAGAGTCGGCTCAATTGCAAACGTGTTCATTTATGAACACTATCCTTCCGTGTCGCAAAACCTGAAGATTCCACTTCTGGCTAATCTAGCTTTATCTTGCCTGAGTCCTAGTGTCCTTGACCGATTATTTAGCTTTTTGCTTGATGACCCAGACTCAACTTATGGCAAGCCAATTGTGGGATCCCAGACTGTCTGGCTTGGTTTGCAACTTCCAAACTAAATTTGACCCTATATCGGCTCTACTGACTGTCGGATAAGATTCCTATGTCTCTTTTCCGATAGTTGCTCCAAGATCAGAGCTTTGATGTGTCTGGGATCCATCGGTATACCATGCTATGGTGTCCGGTTTCATGAAGTGAACCTCATCGCTCCCATGATTCTTACGCAAGCCAATTTTTGCACCTTTTAAGTTGCTTATGCAGAGTGAGTTTCTGTGCTTTATCGCCCCACTCAATCACTGCGTAAGCCATTTTTTTTATTTTTTTTATCTTTATCGATGTGCCCCATGACTTCCCGGTTATGCTACGACATGTATAAAATGCCCAGCAGCATTTTGCTATCGTATTTTGAATATTGGATCCGAAATTCAATTTGTTGTCAAAAGTTTGTTCCAATTCAACTTTTTTTTTCTCCTGTTTGGCTAATGACTTGACACATGCTCAGTCATTAGTTGTAAGTTTGTGTCGAGTGATCTGCCTTGTTGCCAGGGGACAGTCCTTAGGAATTGCGTCTCGAGCAAAAGTTCCATCTTTTGGATATTGCTGCTCGTAAAGGTACTGTCTTTACGTTTCAGTTCGAAAAAGCTCCTCGCGTTCGTTTTGACAGGGCTCAGTCGAATGTTACCAACTGCAAAATGCTCTGAAACCAGTTGACTTAAGATTCTGGAAAATCATGGTCTTTTACTAATTCTCACTTTGAAGTTTATTAAGTCTATATCAATTTTCAAAAAAAAAAGAGGTAAGTGAAAACAAAGCTACGAACAGATATTGCACAAAGACATATTTACAACAGAAACACATTTCGTACGCCTACTGGATTGTCCCAAGCTTGTGCTCAACAGAAATCTTAGCCAGCATTTTCCGCCACGTCTTCTGTCTATAGATAAAAATCGTTTTTTCTTTTGTTGTTGTTGTTGCTGCTGTGTGATTTTAAGACCATGTCCTGCCAACATTAAAAAGTCTCCAACGACAATGCTAAGGTTCAGGCTGGTTCTTTGAGCCAGCAAACAGTTTCAGCTTCCAGTTTACCAACTGTTGAGCATTTTTGTTGCTTGCCTTATTTCCGGCCACACGAAAAATACCGCAGATTTAAGGTTAGTGCTTGGCCGTCTACATGTTATATGTGGCTTATATGTGGTTCTCGGGCTCATTCTTTCATTCACTTTTTGCCTTTTGTAGTCTTTCTCACTCTCTCATTCCGTCTATTCTTTACCATATTGCTTTAACTCGTTCGTTCTCCCTCTCTCTTTTTTTCTTAATGCACAGGCCCTTTACGGGGCCTTTGCATGACTATTTTTATTTGCGCTACGATAATTCCATGTTGGTATTGCTCCTGCTGCTCGTCTTGGTCAGTTTGCTGTATTATAGGCTGTTGTTTTTTTGGACTGTGCTTCAGAAAAGTTTATGGTCACCGTGCGTGTGTTTTTTACTCGCTTTTCAACCTTTCTCTATTTTGCAGTCATGTGTTGATTTCAACAAACACACAAGGAAAGGAAACTGCGTCAAAATTTGTTTGTCATAACTTGGGATTTTTTTTTTTATTTAACCAACTTTTTGGGTTACTTAGTATACGAGAGAGTCAACAGCATCGCATGCTCATAGCCGAAAGCTTAAATCTATCTAAACTGAACGTAAATCATTTGTTCAAACGCGTGTTGCCAACAAGCTAACATAAAACGGAGCTTTGATTTGTGAGCATAGCCAATTGGAACGGAACAGTCGCCATATTGTTTTATACTTTTTTATGCCGATTCATAAATCAAGCTAGAACTTGTCGTCTATTCGTCTAAATGAATAACTGTTGAACAAAACGCTAGCTTAAATTAAACATTTTTATTTCATGCAACGTATTTATCAGCTGCCCAATGAACTTCGTATCACCTACATGCAGAAATCCAAAATGTGTATATATGTATGTAAAAATAAGTCATCTTATGTGTTATATAATACACTACGTACTCTTACTTTTATCATAACTAAACAACAGTAAACTCCAAATTACTAAGTCAAACTACAAACTTAGTATCTAGTAGGATATCCCTTGCTTACAAGTAAGAGTACGTAGACTCTTGTGGACGCAAATATTCCAATTTTCGTAGATTTTTAGTTATAATATAAGACTTAATTAAAATGTTCCTTTTTTGTTAATTCTATTTTGAAGATAATAGTTTGGTTAATGAATCTGCATTTAAAATTTTGAGTTTTAAGGCCCATTCCCAGCAGCTGCGAAACGTAATTTTTAGCTGCAACTCTATATAAAAAAAAACAGTTGTCAGAAATTTTCGTGCATGCTCTCCGTTTTTAAATTCCCAGCAACCATCAGAAAAGTTCATCGATAGTTCCGATAGTGGAACAATTGTGGATTCCAAAATCAGCTGTTCTTAAAAACGGAATAATAGCTTTACAATTATTCCGCGCAGCATTAGAAATGGACGCACAAAAAAATGTAGAACGAAAGCGGTTTGAAAGCTTTTTTCGATAAGATAAAATCGCATTTATCAATGAGCATGAAAAAGAAAAACAATTAAATTTAATTATAAATGATTTCAATGTTTTGTTTAATTTTAACACCAGCCAAATTATTTTGCTAAGGAACAGAACCTTCGCCTGAGTTTACAAATTCCTTAATGTCATTTCTAGCAAATTTTTCACAGCCATGCATTTGGCGATCAAAATGCCAAATGCATTTTCAATGCAGAGGCGGCCTCGACTGAGCCTATAATTAAAAACACGTTCGTGTACGCTAAGTGAGCGCGACCCGTATGACTTCATAATCCTCTTGTGTAGAGGAAACGCATCGTCTGCAACAATAAAATATGGTGTTTCAACTCCTTCGATAACGTTGTCTGGCGAAATATTTAGACTATCTGCCAAAATTGCTTTCCCAAGCGAGCAATGCGCGAAGGCGCTCAATTTGAACAATTTAATCAAATAAGGTGACCAACAAATATTTACATTTTTCCATACAAATATTTGGCACAGCTGGGAATGGGCCTTTAATAAAGATTTGACCAAGTTATAGTGTGTTTTGTGCAATTGTAAAGGGGGTACGGTGACTTTAGTGGCACACTGTATATATCTAAAACTACTACATTTAAATCAAAAGTTAAAATTATGGAAATCAGTACGAATCGATATAGAGTTTATAAATCGTAATATACTATTTATACCCTTAACCCATAAAATGGGTAAATAAGGGTATAATGGTTTTGTGCAAAAGTATGTAACAGGCAGAAGGAAGCATCTCCGACCCCATAAAGTACCATATATATATTCTTGTTCAGCATCAACAGCCGAGACGATATAGCAATGTCCGTCTGTCTGTCCGTCTGTATGAACGCGTGGATCTCAGAGACTACAAGAGCTAGAGACTTCACATTTTGTATGTATATAAGTTCTCTTATACCATGAGCAGAACAAGTTTCTTCAAATTATCGATAACTATTCTGGTTTCCGATGTACACATGGAATCGATAACAAAAAATATCGAATTTGGAAAATGTAAAAATGAGGGTTGAAGAAATGGGTAATTAAAGAACTTTTCTGAAAATTTCGTCCAAATAGGTTAAGAAACACCGGAGATATCGAGTTTAATCGATTGAAGCTAAGTCAGTATACCAAAGTCAATTATAAGTTTAATTTATTTATTGCAACTGAGTTCAGGGTATCTTCAAGTCAAGCACTCTCGACTAGCGCCTTCTTACTTGTTTTAATTTTAAGGAATCAGAAAAATTATAAAATGCAAAAGTTAAATTTTAGATTTTAAATTGAAAAATATTGTTTTAAGGCTTTTTAATTTTTGAAGCAAAGTGCTCCATTTTTACTACTCGAACTTCAAATGAAAAATTTGAATAATTTGCCCTATTAGAAAGATAGAGGCGCTCTTATTTAAAAAAAAGAGCGTGTGCAAAGAAAAAAAGAGAAAAAAAATAGAAACTTAACTGAATATGAGACATGGTCGGCTATAGCGCAATGGCAATGGCATCCGCGTGGTAATTGTATAGTCTCAGGTTCGAGTCTTGGCATAGGTTTTGGGTGCTCGTGATCGGTAAGTTTTAATTAAAACATTAATTTAAAAGTATACAAATAATGCATAATAAGTATATGAACGTAATATTTCTCTCGCATATATTCAAGGAATATATTAACTATAAAAAAGAGCTATCACGCATGCTGCTACTTGTGTGTACCCTTGTGCCCCAAGCGAAAAGTTTAAAAACAATTTATAGTAGCTTATATTATTCATTTGTACATGAATTAACCACCAATGTGGTGGTACTGATATCGGGATGTAACATTTCGATTCAAAAATTATTTAAGTTAATTTAAGGTTCCTTATACTTAACTTTAAAATGAAAACATTTTGAATCAAAAAGTTTTTATTGTGAACACAAAAATGTAAGCACTTTAAATATAAAATTAAAATATAAAACAAGTAAGAAGGCTCTAGTCGGGAGAGCCCGACTAGAAGATACCCTGAACCCAGTTGCAATGAATAAATTAAATTTATAATTGACTTGGGTATACTGACTTCAATCGATCAAATTCGATATCTCCGGTGTTTTTTAACCGATTTGGACGATATTCTCAGAAAAGTTCTATCGTTAGCCATTACTTCATTCCTCATTTTTACATTTTCCAAATTCGATATTTTTGTTATCGATTCCATGTGTAAATCGGAAACTAGAATAGTTATCGATGATTTGAAGCAAACTTGTTTTGGTCATAGTATAGGAGAGCTTATATACAAAATCTGAAGTATCTAGCTCTTGTAGGCTCTGAGATCCACGCGTTCATACAGACGGACAGACGGAGGGACAGACGGACGGACAGACGGACATGGCTATATCGTCTCGGCTGTTGATGCTGATCAAGAATATATATACTTTATGGGGTCGGAGATGCTTCCTTCTGCCTGTTACACACTATTGCACAAAACCATTATACCCTTATTTACCCATTTTATGGGTTAAGGGTATAAAAAAATGGGTACAAAAAAATCCCGGCCTTTAAAACACATTGCTGGTAATGCACCTTAGTTATTTTCGAAAAAAAAAAACTTTGGGAGAAATAGGGATTTTTGATTGTCGTTTTCTTGTAAATCATTGCAAATAAAAAAGTAGTAAGTATAGAAATTTGAATTCCTTTCACTTGCTGCTAAGATATGTGTGCACGTTTACAGTTAACTGTTAATGTTGAGAACTAAAGTCGTTATTGTATCAAGAAATTTAATCGAAATATATCTTCGTGATCGAATTTTTATCTGGGATCGCTTTTGTGATTGAGCCTTCTATCCTATTGCTAGCAATTTCACACGTGTTATGGGAACACTTATTTTTAATGTCTTGTGCGACCCGACAGTTCAACGCAGATCGGATGGATTCGTTTTGGTTTGGTTTATTGATGTGTTCTTGTTAATCTTACTAAGCCGACGACTTGCGCTTAATGACAACTCGTAAGCACTTAAAGGGTCGCCACACATCAGCAATGGCAATGCTTGAAACAACCACAATATCGTTTTAGCGTATGAACAATGCAATTGGGCTATCAAAAAGTGATTTTTGATGATGTGCCAAAGAAAATTACGAGTCCATTTTCGAGAACGTTTGCCGTTGCAAAGGCGTTGGAGCTAGAACTAGACTTCTCGACTCTAAAGAGTAAAAGGCGAAATAGACGAGACATCGAGTCCTTGAAAATTATTTGACTGAACTTTATAGCCCAAAAAAAATGCTTTCATATCAAAAGCATTTTAATTTCTCCTTTATCTTTTTATGTTTTTTATACCCTTAACCCATAAAATGGGTAAATAAGGGTATAATGGTTTTGTGCAAAAGTATGTAACAGGCAGAAGGAAGCATCTCCGACCCCATAAAGTGTATATATTCTTGACCAGCATCAACAGCCGAGACGATATAGCCATGTCCGACTGTCCGTCTGTCTGTCTGTCCGTATGTATGAACGCGTGGATCTCAGAGACTACAAGAGCTAGAGACTTCAGATTTTATATTTAAGTTTTCCTATACCATGAGCAGAACAAGTTTGCTTCAAATTATCGATAACTATTCTGGTTTCCGATACACACATGGAATCGATAACAAAAAATATCGAATTTGGAAAATGTAAAAATGAGGGTCGAAATAATGGGTAACGATAGAACTTTTCTGAAAATTTCGTCCAAATCGGTTTAGACACCCCGGAGATATCGAATTTTATCGCTTGAGCTAAGTCAGTATACCAAAGTCTTACATAAATTTAATTTATTTATTGCAACTGAGTTCAGGGTATCTTCTAGTCGGGCTCTCCCGACTTGAGCCTTCTTACTTGTTTGTTTTTGTTACTGTGTTGCATTTTCGCCTCATAATTAAACTCTGATACCGAAAGTAATGAGTATATTGGTTTTGGGCAATATCCGTCATGGTGTCTGTCCGACTCACCGTCTGTATGAACGCAACTTTTTGGTCACCTATAAAGTTAGAGACTTGAAGCTTTGCAAAAATCTTTTTCTATAGGCGGGACAGATAATGTATCAAGATTAGGTTTCTACGCCTTGTAAAACCGGAATTGCATGTATCTTTTAAAGTTTTTAAAATAGAGCCAACAAATGTGGTAAGGAGATAGCTGGTGGCATCTGCATCAAAAATTTGGATGCCACGCCCACCCAGACTATTAAATTCTTAGATCCCCATATCTTCTACACATTTTTAGCTAAGCTCACCAAGCTTGGTGCATCCCCCAAAGATATGCATAAACAAGTGGAAACGTTGCAGTCGGACGCAACCGACTGCGGCATACTCGATACCAGTATTAAAACATGTAAAAAGAGGCCTGATTGCAAAGGGGTACGGATGGGGCAGGGGTGTACGCTGCCTTAAAGATTCTCCGATGCAGATGGGGATGCCACCAACTATCTTCCTACCAAATTTGGTGACTCTAGCTGAAAGTTAGTAAAAGCTGTTGAAAGGGGGGCTGGGGGCAGTATGGCTGGGCGTGGCATCCAAAGTTTTCATGCAGATCTTTGTGGAATGTCAATTGCTATCTTCATACCAAATTTGGTGACTCTAGCTCGAAAATTGTTAAAAGTGGGGAAAGGGGGGCTGGGGGCGGTATGGGTGGGCGTGGAATCCAAAGTTTTGATGCAGATCTGTGTGGAATGTCAATTGCTATCTTCATACCAAATTTGGTGACTATAGCTCGAAAATTGTAAAAAGTGGAGAAAGGGGGGCTGGGAGCGGTATGGGTGGGCGTGGCATCCAAAGTTTTGCTGAAGATCTTTGTGAAATGTCAATTGCTATCTTCCTTCCAAATTTGGTGACTCTAGCTCAAAGTTTGTAAAAAGTGGGGAAAGGGTGGCTGGGGGCGTAATGGGTGGGCGTGGCATCCAAAGTTTTGCTGCAGTTCCTTTTGGAATGTCAATTGCTACCTTCCTTCCAAATTTGGTGACTCTAGCTCGAAGTTTGTATAAAGTGGGGAAAGGGGGGCTAGGGGTGGTATGGGTGGGCGTGGCATCCAAATTTTTGCTGCAGATCCATGTGGAATGTCAATGGCTACCTTCATACTAAATTTGGTGACTCTAGCTAAAAGTTTGTAAAAGGTGTGGAAAGGGGGGCGGAATGGTTTGGCGTGGCTCCAAAACTTTGATGCAGATTTTTGGGGGTCGTTACCAGCTATCTTCCTGCCAAATTTGGTGGCTCTAGCTCCACAAATCTGGAAGATACACGCATTCCCGTTTTTGACGAAGCGTTGGGGCGGATGGGGGCGGCTAGGGCAGTATTGGTGGGCGTGGCATCCAAACTTTTGATGCAGTTTTTGGGGGGTCATCATCACCTATCTTGGCACCAAATTTGGTGGCTCTAGCTCAAAAACTGTGGGAGCTATAGGCATTGTTGACTTTAAATTGCGGGGGGGCTGGGGGCGGAATGGGTGGGCGTGGCTCCAAAATTTTTGATGGAGTTTTTTTGGGGTTGCTATTAGCTATCTTCCCTCCAAATTTGGTAGTTCTACCTGTAAGGATGTGCGAAATATGTGGATTTATCGGTTTTGAGTTATCGAATTTATCGATTTGCCAGCCCCCCAGTTATCGTAGAACCCCCATCTTGACACTTTAATTTACTATCCCATAGATAAAGAGAATTGGAAAGTTTCAAGTCTCTAGCTTGAAGGGTGTGGAAAAAAGTTGCGAACATACAGACGGACGGACGGACGGACGGACACCATGACGGACATTGCACAAACCCAATATACTCTTTACCTTCGGTATCGAGTATAAAAAAATTTTGATGTAACGCACTGTCGCCTCCATCACCAGCTTTCAAAACGTGATTGTGTATATCTTCCACAGTTATTGATCTGGTCGCCAAATTTGGTAGGTAGATAGCTGCTGTCATCCCGAAAAGATCTTTTTAAAGAATTTTTATTTCGTGCCCACGCATACCGCCCGCCTTTTAAATCGGAAATCCCTTTATCTTCCACGGTAAATGTAGTTCCTTCAAGACGAACATCAAACTAAATTAAGCCGCAGCGCCCACCCATGCCTATTCCACCTTTGCGAGAAGACCTCTTAATACCCGTTTTTATACTGGTATCAGAGTTTACCGCAGATAGTTGTGTCCGACTGCATCGTTTTTACTTGATTTTTAGCAAAAAATTGTCTGGCCATTTGTTTATATTATTTTTTTTTTTTGTCAACTGTCAACATGCTGCAAGTTTAGCTACATCAACATTCAACTTGACTGAAAACATGCCCCTTGAACACATTTTTCCCACTTAGAGACACGTAAAGAGAAATGGCTGAGAGATATACGAGGTGTGCAAAATACCCAGGCCCCCTTCAATTTTTTTTTTGTTGAGTTTTTTTTTTTTTTTTTTGATTTTGATTGTCCGTCAACCCCATAGCACTCTGTACCCTTCTAGCGCTCCGCATACGTGTAATCGTGTCATATTTCATGCATGAGAATCCATTTTGAAAGATTCAACAGAAAAAAAAAAGAAATGGTACGAGACGCTAAAAGGCGCCACTGGTGTGTGGACTGTCGCCCAAAACATGGCGCTGAAATCATCTGCCCCCTTTTCCAGACTCACCATAACACCAACAACAAAACGATATGGAACAACCCCGAGGCTCTAGCTCACAGATAAGCACAACGCTAAAACTGACGTTGACTGCGATAGTGGCATCGACGGCGACAACAAACACAGATACTAAAAAGCTGGTGGCTAAAACCAGAGCGAGATAGCTGCAGCCAACGCAAGAAATGCGCCAAAAAAGCATTAGTGCGATACAGATAGAGAGCACGCAAGCAAGAGAAAGCGTGTTAGAAATTGCGCTGGGGTTGCTGCAAAATAAGGAATAAGGGAATTGAAAAATGTGTAGGTGGTTGGGGTTGGGGTGTGTGTGTGTGTTAGGTGGAGAAAGGAAGGCATTAGCTGATGGCTGCCACTAAGCCTTATAGGGTGGTTTGGCGGATTTCGGTGTTGGCGGCTGAATAACAACAAGGCACCAAAAACAACAACAGCACAAACAATAGAAGCTATTTAAAATAAAAAATATCTCATCCAAACCCAAACAAAAAAACTGTTCGTCCATGGCTGCTGTTTCAAAGGTTGTTTCGGGACCAGCAATGGGGTATGCGAAGCATTGGCTAAGGAGTTTTATATGCCTGAGTGTCGGTTTAGGGGTTGCTGTGAGGACCCGGCACAAATCCAGCTCTCGAAACCAAAAGCACGCAAAGCGCCAAAGCTGCAGGTGGCGTGTGTAAAGCTGCTTCCAAAGTTGTGGCAAGGCAAAGGAGTCTGAGTTGGGGTCGGATGGATATTGGGATTTGTGGGTGGGCTTGAGTTGAAGGCAGAGCATTGGTCGTGCTGTATGGTAAGGGGAGGGTTCGTAGAAGACTTGTGCTTCGTGCTGGCTGTGCCAAAATGCTGAATTGAGGTTATGTATACAAAAAGTAAACGGAAATGTGAATAGATTTCTGCACAAAACATCTGTGGATGATAAGGTGGGCAGAGAAGTGTGCATTTGGTGGCTGAAAGATTGTGTATGAATCTGACTTAAGGCCCCTTAAAACAGGGTAAAGCTTAGAATAGCAAAAAATACTTAATCGATTTTGAAAATTTTATTTATTATATTTTTTTTTTTTTGCTCTCTGCTGCTTGTTGCCATAAATAAACAAATGAAAACGTTAACACGGAATACTTAGATGCTAGTATAAAAACAGGTGGTACATTAGCTGTTTGAAAAGGGCGGGTGTACGTACTCCAAAAATGCTCCGTGCAGCTGGTTGGAGTACGTAACCAGCTACCTTGCCACCAGGAACAGACTCTAAAGTCACCTCGTACTCGAAGCTGATCCCATATAATACGAAAAATATATGTAGTATATTGGTTTTGTGGATTTTCCCGTCTGTCTGACCGTATGTATGAGCTCATCGATCTAGATGACTATAAGAGCTAGAGAATAGTTTACAATATTTTGAAGCAAACTTGTGCTGCTCATGGTATAGGAGAACTTATGTATATCCAAAATCTGAAGTCTCTAGCTCTTTTAGTCTCTGAGATCCACGCGTTCATACAGACGGACAGACGGACGGACAGACGGACATGGCTATATCGTCTCGGCTGTTGATGCTGATCAAGAATATATATACTTTATGGGGTGGGAGATGCTTCCTTCTGCCTGTTACATACTTTTGCACAAAACCATTATACCATTTTATGGGTTAAGGGTATACAAAGCGGTAGAAGAGCTTATATTCCAAATCTTGTCTCCAGCTCCTATTGTTTTTGAGATCAGACGGACGGACACTCTTGGACTTGGTTGTCACTGATCAAGAATATATATACTTAACGGCGTCAAAGATGTCTTCTTCTGTCTGTTACTTGGTATATTTGTAAAATAACTATTTCTTCATTTCATATGTTAGATGAACCCAAGACATTACGTTTACTGAACTTGGTTGTTAAATTATGTGTGTTCACACGCCTACAAAAAATGCATGCACTTGCATGCACCCTGTAGCAATTCCAATATGTTCCAAAAATTGAGTCTTTAGCTTTTTTAGTCTCCGAGATCGGCGTGTTTATACATCAGACAGTCAGATAGACAGACAGATAGACAGAAGTTTTATTCATTTAATGTATGCGAAACCGTGTGAAACCCGGTTGAATTAGCTTTAAGCTGCGCCTAACCTATAATAAGTATATAAAAATGTATTCCTAAATAAAAAAAAAACCAATGTGAGTCCAATCACACGGGAGATGTGAAATTAGCTAGACACTTATAATTTTTTTTGTGTACATAGTTGCAAGTATAGTAAAGTCAGATGTTAAATAAAGTACTATTAGACTGGCACGTCCGTGCCTTGCGACTTTGGTTTCTTGAATGTCTTTATTGAATAATTTTGTGTTTCTTATTCTATGTTTAACATTGATAAAGCTTATGCTGTTATAGTTTAACAGCTACAAAGAGAGGGAGAGCGAGTGTACATATATATGCGGAGAGTGGCTTAAGTGCAAGCGCAGCGTTTCCCGTAGGGCAACGGTCTCGCGCTTGCTTGGCCTTCTAAAGAGGCTTCATATTACCTACACGCGCAGACCACATGTATGTATGTGCTTTGGTATGCGCATACATATATATGTTTGTGCTGAGCGTGTTTAGGTTTATTCAAAATTGCAACAAAGTGTTACAAGTTGTATTAAATATGTGTTTTGACATTACATATATGAATACACTACACAAGTTCTCTATTTGTATGTATTGAAACAAGATTTTTACCCCCGAGGCTATTGGTGTTTTTAATTATTATATCCTGAACCCATAAAATGGGTAAAAAGGGTATAATGGTTTTGTGCAAAAGTATGTAACAGGCAGAAGGAAGCATCTCCTACCCCATAAAGTATATATATTCTTGATCAGCAACAACATTCGAGACGATATAGCCATGTCAGTCTGTCCGTCCGTCTGTCCGTCTGAATGAACGCGTGGATCTCAGAGACTACAAGAGCTAAAGACTTCAGATTTTGTATATAAGTTCTCCTATATCATGACCAGAACAAGTTTGCTTCAAATCATCGATAACTATTCTGGTTTCCGATATACACATGCAATCGATTACAAATAATATCTAATTTGGAAAACGTAATAATGGGGGTTGAAATAATGGTTAATGATATAACTTTTCTGAAAATATCGTAAAAATCAGTTAAGAAACACCGGAGATATCGAATTTAATCGACTGAAGTTATACCAAAGTCAATTATAAATTTAATATATTTATTGCAACTGGGTTCAGGGTATCTTCAAGTCGGGTTCTTGTTTTTATATTTTGTTTGTTTTGTGTAATATCAAATCGGTATACTTGTCTTTGCCATTCAATTTGTGTTGTAAGCTTGCATATGTTCTGGCAACACTTAAATATATTACATCGTATATCATTAGTATAGTTTATGTAAATGCTTTGTACTCGGTATACAATTGGTTCGCATTAAGTGCTGCGACCGAACGCACGTGAAACTTACTTGCAGCGCCGATTCTTTAATTCTTGGAATCAACCTGAACCAAAGATCCTTGAATAACAAGATGTTGCAATTGTTAAGAAAAGGCTTTACAGTTTTTTCGTCTCAGGGTTCCGCTCTGAGAAATAATATGTGCAATGAGTGTGAGGGAGCGCGATAGCGTTTTTGTTTCAGTTGCCTTTGCACTCAGCGGCCCGTCAATTGTACGACAAGCGGCAGGCCAGCGGCAACCAAAAACGGGAAAAATTTGTCACTGTTTGTGTGCGTGTGTTTCACTTCTTGCTGGGCCTGCTGTCTAGAATGTTGCAATTTTTCATATTTATACCCTTAACCCATAAAATGGGTAAATAAGGGTATAATGGTTTTGTGCAAAAGTATGTAACAGGCAGAAGGAAGCATATCCGACCCTATAAAGTATATATATTCTTGATCAGCATCAACAGCCGAGACGATATAGCCATGTCCGTCTGTCTGTCCGTCTGTCCGTCTGTCCGTCTGACCGTCTGTCCGTCTGTCCGTCTGTATGAACGCGTGGATCTCAGAGACTACAAGAGCTAGAGACTTCTGATTTTGTATTTAAGTTCTCCTATACCATGAGCAGAACAAGTTTGCTTCAAATTATCGATAACTATTCTGGTTTCCGATATACACATAATATCGATAACAATAAAATATCGAATTTGGAAAATCTAAAAATGAGGGTTGAAGTAATGGATAATGATAGAACTTTTCTGAAAATTTCGTCCAAATCGGTTGAGAAACACCGGAGATATTGAACTTAATCGATGGAAGCTAAGCCAGTATACCAAAGTCTTATATAAATTAAATATATTTATTGCAACTGGGTTCAGGGTATCTTCTAGTCGGGCTCTCCCGACTAGAGCCTTCTTACTTGTTTGGTTTAATTTTTTCTGTGTCTGCAAATGACATCGATAAGTGCACTATTGAATACCCGTTTGAAATTTGTGTGCATCGCTGCATAAGTTGCGATGGCATAATTTGTGTCTAGTGTTATAGAATTAAAAAAAAGAAAGAGTATGAATGACCAGCAATTGCTAAACTGAAATTTGACTGTTTGTGTTCATCTATGCAATATACAGCACCCTTAAATGTGAGTGTGGCAATTGTATATCGTTTATTGAACCTTCTGCACATGCTATCCGCTATCGCGCTGCCTCACACTTAAGGCTTACTGCTTTTTACATGCTTTTATTTAACTTGACTTGTCTGTCTGTTTGTTTGTTTGTTTGTACAGGATTCTTGTAATCAAATTTTTACCAAGTTCCCGACTAGCTAGAGCTCTGAAATTTTCACCAAAGATGTGTTTCAGATGACAATACATGTTTTTAAAGTTTTTGGCACGATAAAATATGTAATATATATGTAATATGTATATGTAGCGTATACCATTTGAAATATTTCTGAGGCAAACCCCTAAGACAAAACTTTTCTTACAAATTGGCTACTCTTGAGATTGTAATCTCTTTGGTTCAGCTTAATATTTGCGGTCTGCTCTTAATGTTAATTTTCTAATTGTTCTATTTGTATGTTGTTTTTGCTTTAACACTGTGAGCATTAGAGACAAACCGGCAAAGTCTTCCTGCTATATTTACGGTTTGTGTTTCTGTGCTTATTTGTTGGCTAATTTATCAGTGTGACTTCCACTAAGATGTGCTCGTAATGCGCTTAAAACTAAAGTTTTTCGCTTGAAAAAACGTTAAATGATGGCGGTCAACGAACCAAAAATAACAAATACTTACGATTTGAATTTCTTTAATTAGTGAGAGATGCTTATTTTGGTTTATATGTTCCTCCGCCACTTTTCTCCATTGTTGGAATAAGTCATGTACCAAAAAATACAAGTTTAAATTTAAATTCCCTAGTCTAGATAGCAAGACTGTGAGGTACTCAGGGTAGCTTAGCCTTTACCCATTTGAAATTCGTTATTTTGATAGAAAAATGTGCCTGCAGTTATTGTTTGTGTGCAAACATGCAAGTGCATGTTTTAAACTTTTAAGCCTGCGCTTGCTGTTCAAATATGCAAAGTATTATGTCAAAATTTCCAAAAACTTATCCAAAGCTTGACAGTTGTATCTTATTCGGTATGTATATAATGATTATTTCTAGCTTGAAGATTTTTTGGTATATATGTAAATTGTATGCTCCAAATCTTAAGTACCGAGCTAATATAGTCTCCAAGAACGATGTAATCATATTGACGGAAAACACTTGGACATGGCTAAATCAACGCAGTTGTTGATTGATTAAAATTAAATATTTATATTTATTTTTAAATGATTCCCTCAGCCTGGTTAAGTCAATATACCCTATATCCAATTTCATGGGAGCTCGTGACTGCAGCCGTTTCCAAAATGTGATTCAGTTTTTGTATTTTCACTTGATCTATTGAAGGCGTTACCGCGAATATATCGTATGTCGTACGTAAATAGAGTATCCCGTAGTCTCTTGCATCGGACTGCAACTTTTTCACATGTTTTTATTGAAGTGGTTCCCAAAATGGGGCGGTATGTCAAAGTCTACGTGGGCAAAAATTCGGACATAAAATTTATGTTTAAACAAGAACAGTAAAACAATGCATGCCAATCGCAAATAATTACATCTTTGACGAATACGAATCTGGAAGTGCAAGCGTATTTGTGAGTGTTCCAGAGGTTTTGTTCTTTTTGATATTGTTATGTTTGAAAACTATATGTTTAATTACAACATAAAATGAGTACTACGCAGCTTTAGCATTGAAAAAAAAAAAAAAAACACTAAAAAATGTTGACTAATGGCAGACAGGTAAATGATACTGGATCAGCATTGCGTAAGTTAAGAACAGACTTGAACTGGTCATCAGCTACTGATTTTTATGCTCTAATACCGAAGGTAAAAAAGAACACAGAGTAAACACAACTGGGTAGAGTTGCACTTCACATTCAGTTGTCTTCACGATTCGACCTTGAAATTGCACCCACAACATTTCGTGCAGCGTTTCTGCACGCCCGTTTAGAAGCTGTGAAGTTACACACAGCAACTAGGTTTTCTAGATGAAAAAGTAGATGTCGGGTTTTCTACATTATTATTTATCTTTTCTGCAAGCCTGCATGTGATTTCTTCTAATTTTAAGCTGTCAATAGTTTTCAAACATTAGAAATATATATGAATGTAAAATAAATATAAACAAACCATTACCAATTTTCCTGCTCAAGCTTACCACGGTTAGTGCCAAAGAAACTTCGACTGTGGTTAATTTCAATGTTGAATGACCCTGATTCGGATCAACTACAAACAACATATTTTCAATTTTTTCGATTAATAATGTTGCGTGCATATTTTCTACACTGTAGAGGACATTTTCTGACGAAAAATTAAAAATAAGTCCCCCTTTTTCACAGCTTGAATAAAAAAATTTAGTTAGAAAATAGCTGATGAAATCCACCAGCGATCTGCATCAAAAAATTTTGATGCCACATCCACCATGAAACTGTCTATAGTTTCAAATTTGATGTCATTAAAATTTGGAATGCAAAATACAAGTAATATCTCTTACTTAAGCATACCAAAAATGCAACATTTTTGAATCTCTTTTCATTTTAGAGCTGATTAACTGACGGCCCACTGACTAACGCCCTAAACGACCTGTTTTCAGCTGGGAATATGTACTGGAGTATGCCGAAGTCGGTTTCCTCCGACTCTAATGTTAGCGAAAGCGCATAGCCGAAAACAGAGTTGTTGTGCGTGTAAGCGTCGCTATTCCTGAGCGATTGACCATAGTAAACGGAATAGGCGTTTCCCGACCATTGTACTATTACATTATGCAATCTAGTGAGAAGGGTCTAAAAGGCCTCAAATATCAAGCACCATCAAACTGTTTTGGAGTTTTTATCCAAATGACAAATCTTTGACAGCACATGCTCTGTAGGACCACACGCAAATAATTAAATAAACATTCACAACATCACACACATACGCACAGCACACACAATACAGAATAAAACATCATCTTTTCTATCCATCTGCATGAATTGCAAATGAATTGAAGCACTTTGTTTGCTTTTGTCACCCTACCCCATTGCGGTCTCTCTTATGCGTGCTTCCACTATGAAATAAACAATTGGCTTACACCGTGCCAAACAAAGTGTCGAAAAGCAAGCCTAAGCCAGTCTGGATCGGTACTGGTATCACTATCACAATAAAAGCCTGAGCAGACAGCAATGAATTTTTTGCTGTAGCTGATTTTGTCATCATTATTGTAGTTCGTTTTTATGTTTTTTTTTCGTTTTTTTTGGCGTTGTTGTCGTCTACCTGCCCACGCGATCAGAGATCAGAGCGTAGGGATTATAATACGGCAGAGCGAAATGTTCCGGTCTTCGCCAGGGATTAGTAAAGCGGATCTTTTTACGGATTAAACGAAGCGAAAGACGTGTCGACCTGCAGTCGAATCTGTGCCGTAAAAGTTCAACAATCGACTGACAACAACTGACTGACAAAGTGACAGACAAATGGCTTATCAATTTTGGAAGTCTCTTGAAGCTGCGTTACAACAACTTTCCAAACATACTCACACACAAGCAGTACGCCGCAAACCTATGATACCAATCAGGCAACTGAAATATTTTCATGCGTTATGAAATAAACGTTCTCAATTGCATTTAACTTGTGTATTGCGTTTGTAAACTATTTCTGCTTTATACATTTGTGACTATCAATTCACGTTCACGAAATTTGGTTCAATGTTTCACAGACACGCAAAAGTGCTATTTAACAAACTCACTGAGTGGCTGAGCATGATATTTACATGCATTGCACCAATAATTAAGTGTCAATCCGTGTTCTTGGAAGTCATTTTGTATATTGCTTACACTTTATTACACACTGAACCCATTGCAAATGTGTAAAAAAAATTATTGCTGGTTTTGGGCAAATGTAACATCATAAATTTGAAAAACTTTTTAAAAATTGAAGTTAAATAAATCTAGTCGAAATATCTCGGGCCATCTTATTTGATTTTGGTCGTCTTTGGGACACCATTACCGACCCAGGCGCGTTGGAATGAAGGAACAACAGAAAAAACAAACACGTATGTCGGATCTAGTAGGGAGAGCCCGACTCGAAGATACCCTGAAACCATTTGCAATAAATATATTAAGTTTATATTAGACTTTGGTCTACTGACTTAACTTCAATCAATTAAATTCAATATCTCCGGTGTTTCGGTTAAGAAATTATAATTTGAAACAAACTTGTTCTGCTTATGGTATAGGAGAGCTTAAATTCAAAATCTGAAGTCTCAAGCTCTTGAAGTCTCTGAATTCCACGCGTTCATACAGACGGATAGACGAACAGACGGACATAGCTATATCGTCTCGACTGTTGATGTTGATCAATAATATATATACTTTATAGGGTCGGAGATGCTTCCTTCTGCCTGTTACATACTTATGCACTAAACCATTTTACCCTTTCTACCCATTTTATAGGTTAAGGGTATAAAAAAAAAAAAAATAATTAATACAACAAAGTGAAGTGGAGCAAAGAAAAATTCAAAAGAAGAACAGGCATTAAGAAAAATGTGGCACTTGGTTTAACCTTTATCATAAACAAAAACAAAACAGTAGCAATAAAAGAAACAATATGTAAAGAGCGCAATCCGCATATTGTACAATACACACTCGCACAAAAACACTCACAGCTGACATACGTCGTCGTGGTACATGTGAACCTTTTTTGCTACAGCTCAACGCGTTTGAGAGGGCTAGTTGGCTGAAAATCATTTTGCTTAAGGCAACGGTAACGTCAACAGCGACATCACCAACAACAGCAACGAGAGATGCGATAGAAGGAGAAACCACAATAGGAAAAGGTCCTTCCTGTTAAACCAAAATGGAAAAAGGATCATTTAGAAATGCCCACAAATGCAGCCGGTTTTGAGACGACTTGCGAGCCACTTTGTTGCTTTTGCCATTTTACGCAGCATTTGCCACAAGCGACAAGCTACCACAAAAACAAACAGCATCACAGCCAAACAATAACACCAACAGCAGTGTAAAACAGCAGCAGAAGCAGCATTGTTGCCCAAACGGTAACAGAACGCGTTAATGCCAAAAACAGAAATTAATATTAATAAACATACATATGTATGTATGCAGAAGAAAAACCCAAACCGAAATCCCGAACACAGGACAACCCCAACTTTTTTTGGGGTTTGTTCTTTGTTTTTGGTGCCCTTGGCGTTATGCCAATCAAAACAATAGCCATGGCGGACTTGCAGTTTCTTATAAAAAGGATTGTTTGGCGGACCAAATAGATGTGTTTAGATTCACCAAAGAAAGAGCAGCAGCATGTATACAATATGTACATACATATAAGTATGGCTAATTGTTATTGGTCATTATTATGAGTCGAGCATTTACATGAATCCAAAAATAGATCTTAAAAATAAAATCAAACTTATCAAATAGTAGTATTGTAGTTATCGGCTTCCTCTATTCCGACATTTGTCTACACTGAGAAAAAAATAACAACAATTCTTAATTTTTTTGATTTTTAAATCTTGATTTTTTTGGTATCAAAAACGAACGGCGTTCTTAATACATGTTCTTAATTTTTATACTTGTTACCTTGCAGCTAGAGACTTGACACTTTCCAATTCTCTTTATTTGTGGGATAGTAAAATAAAGTGTCAAGATTGGGGCTCTACGATAACAATGGCTAATCGATGAATTCGATAACTCAGAACTGATAAATCCACATGTTTCGCACATCCTTACAGCTAGAACTACACAATTTGGTAAGAAAATATCTACTAGCAACCCGCAAAAAACTGCGTCAAAAATTTTAAAGCCACGCCCACCCATTCCACCCCCAGCCCTCCGCAAGTTTAAGTCAAAAAAGCCTATATCTCCCATAGTTTTTAAGCTATAGCCACCAAACTACACCAAAAGTTTGGATGCCCCGCCCACCTATACTGCCCTAGCGGCCCCCATCAGCCCCAACGCTTCATCAAAAACGAGAATGCGTGTATCTTTCAAAGTTGTGGAGTTAGAGCCACCAAATTTGGTAGGAAGATAGGTGGTAACGAACCCCAAAGAACTGCATCAAAGTTTTGGAGCCTCGCCCACCCTTTTGGCGATTTTGAAATCAGAAAAGCCTATGTCTCCCATAATTTTTGAGCTCGAGCCACCAAATATGGTACCAATATAGGTGATGATGAACTCCTAAAAACTGCATCAAAAGTTTGGATGCCACGCCCACAGATACAGCACTAGCCGCCCCTATCTGCCCCAACGCTTCGTCAAAAACGGGAATGCGCGTAACTACCACAGTTTTTTTAAACTAGAGCCACCAAATTTGGTATGAAGATATCTGGTGACGAACCCCAAAGATCTGAATGAATTTGGATGCCACGCCCACCCACACCACCCACAGCCCTCCAGCCTCCCTTCCCACTCTTTAATAAACTTTGAGCTTGAGTCACCAAATTTGGAGGGAAGGTTGCAATTGACATCCCACTAAGATCTGCAGCAAAAGTTTTGATATCACGCCCACCCATACCGCCTTATGCACTCCTTCCACCACCTATTAAAAACTTTGAACTAGTTTCACCAAATTTCGTAGGAAGATAGCATTTGACATTCCATAAGCATCTGCAGCAAAAATTTGGATGCCATTCCCACCCATACCCTTGAATAACAAGATATTGCAATTGTTAAGAAAAGGCTTTACAGTTTTTTCGTCTCAGGGTTCCGCTCTCAGAAATAATCTGTGCAATGAGTGTGAGGGAGCGCGATAGCGTTTTTGTTTCAGTTGCCTTTGCACTCAGCGGCCCGTCAATTGTACGACAAGCGGCAGGCCAGCGGCAACCAAGAACGGTAAAAATTTGTCACTGTATTTGTGCGTGTGTTTCCCTTTTTGCAGGGCCTGCTGTCTAGAATGTTGCAATTTTTCATATGTTGGTTTTTTCTGTGTCTGCAAATGACATCGACAAGTGCACTATTGAATACCCTTTTGAAATTTGTGTGCATCGCTGCATAAGTTGCGATGGCATAATTTGTGCCTAGTGTCATAGAATTAAAAAAAAAAGAAAGAGTATGAATGACCAGCAATTGCTAAAGTGAAATTTGACTTCTTGTGTTCATTTATGCATAAACAGCACCCTTAAATGTGAGTGTGTCAATTGTATATCGTTTATGACTGCAATACAAATTATATTAAATAAGGTCTTGTTATTAGCTTTATACTGCGTTTGAACGAGTACCAAAGAGACTTAGGATCAAAAAAAAAAAAAAAGTATCTTTAAGGAAAATAAACTTTTAGCTAGCCCCTACAAAATTCAATTGAGAAGTATGTAAGCAATAGCTATCAGTATTTCTTACACCAGTGCATGTCCTTCAAGTATGCCATGAGAGCTTTTTATAGAGCTTAACGCTTTACGGCAATACAGGAAATGTCAGTAACAGCAATAAAAACTGGTGGTTAGGTGTTAGGAGTTATTATTCCATCGTCTGGTGGCATTTATGGTCACTTTAGCGGTAATTGGTAAAGCGTTACGTCAAGGTTAGTAGATATTGGTTTATAGTCTGTGGCTTAATGAGTGGCTACCGAAGCACAATCTTCTCCCTTGTAACGCTATTAAGTTTACTGTGATTGACAGTTCAAACTATTATTTTCTTCTCCTAGTCCCAAATGTCAGACCTTCACGCAAATTTTGTACTGTTTTGTACTATTTTGTTGTCATTTGTGTAAGCTTGCACTTAATTTTGATGTGTGTTACGTGCAACATTAAAATGTGTATAAAAAATTCTATCCATTCTCTCATTCTTGCTTTAGTTATTCCAGTTAAATGCTTTGTCTTTAGTCAGCCACTTGGCATGTTTAGTGAAGTGTAAAGTAAAGCATGCACGCACAAAAGACCAGACTAGTCCTAAGCCCAAGCCCATCTCACTTTTGGTTGTGCAACCCTCTAGGCAACTGAAGTTGCTCTCACTCCACCACCGATTACTCACCCTAACTCCCCAAAGTCGGCTCACACACATATTCATTGGCATTTTCACGTTTCCTTTTTTGCTGGTTGCACTGCGTTTTTCATGGTTTGATGCGGCGTCACAAACTGTTGTGGTATTTATTGTTCGCGCTGTATCTGTTTTTGCTAAGCCCTTGTAAATAAAAAGAAAAAAAGTGGAAACGTTGCAGTCGGATGCAACCAACGTCGCACAGTGGCGCCCGTAGAACAAGTCAAGTGTCAAAAATAAAAAATTGCATGTGCCTCTAAAAAATATTGAATGAACCTACTTTATAGGAAATTTTCCAGCGATTTCAAATCTGCAATCCATAATGTAACCGGATTTTTTGTTTAGAAGATATAGCTTTTCAAAGTTGTCTGATTTTTTGTGTTACATAAAAATCACAATTTTAAGGTAATTTGGTCGGCTTTGAGATACAATATCTCAAAAACTAAGTTACGGATCGTCATTATTTTTGGTTCTATTGATATATCTATTTATTAAGAAAAGAATAAAAAAAAAAATTATACTGTTTGCTTTGCGTTTGGCCAGGCAATTCAATATTTACCAACTATCCACTTTTTCACTATTTCTCAACTTTGATGGAAAATAAAAAAAATTATATCACATTATATCGGCTATTTTTTTAAATTAATTTCTTTGATTATTCCTCTATTAAATGCAAAAAGTTTCAGCTGCCCGTTTTTGACCCTTTTTTTTAAATGTAAAAAAAGTGAAAAAAGTCATAGGAAAAAAATGTGTTGCATGCATTTTTGGGCAATTTATGACATATAACCGTGAAAACCCATTTTTGTTGTTGTTGTTACGTTCGATATTGTTAAGATACTTGATTTTTGTTTTTCATTCTGTAATGCTTACCTGAGATCATTTGTCAAATCCTGGTCCCTAAATTCAGGTGCAGTTACAGGATATACAAATAAATTACCAGGTACGCACCGAATACAGAAATTGCGTTTGCGTACAACTAGTCACACATCCCATTCAGGTAGGCACAAATCTTATTCGGACACGTGCCAAGTACCCAAATTGCATAAATTGACCTTATTGACCTGGACTTATACAAACAATAGGTAAATTTGTTATGCATGAAAGCTAACTCTTTTCTTGAACCCTTAGGTACCAAAGGTATCTATCAGGTAGTAGATTAGACTATATATGTGTTTTTCAAACAAGTTGGACTTAAAGTAGACTGTCCCAAGTACGGATACGGAAACTCAAACGATGGAAACACTTCAAGGAGATTTTTTGAAAATGATGAAGCTGTAACTCAAATCACAGGGATAAACAACCAAATCGTTAAGAGATTGGGAACGATCTTAAATATTTTGAACTGCAAGGAAAAAGATGATTCTGCCAAGTATGGAGAATATGCTTCAAAAACAGCATCACTTTTAGCAGAATTATATCCGCAGAAAAAGTTGACCCCGACAGTCCATAAAATATTGGCGCATGGCAAGGATATAATTGAGTATCAGTCTTTGCCAATTGGAGAGCTCTCTGAAGAAGCACAAGAGTCCCTTAATAAGTTTTATAAAAAATACAGATTGCTAAGCACTTTCAAAGCTTCAAGGGTGGGACAAAATGAGGACCTCTTCAACATGTTAGCAGCATCTTCAGATCCACTAATTTCATCACTGAGGCATGTTAAGTCACGAAAAGAATTAGAAAATACTTATAGTTCAGAGATGATTTCTCTTTTAGATATACCATCTTTTACGGATTGTGATGAATATTTTACAAAAAATTAGTAAAAAAAAAAATAAAAAAAAAAAATTATTTTAATTATTTTAATATTAATTTTAGATTATAAAAACCATTAAAACGAAACAATAAAAATCAAAAAATTTAAAAAATATTTTTTTTCCTTCCCGTAAAGTTGATTTTTCCACAAATTTCAACTTTGCATACCCATAAATAGGCACAGAAAAATCGTAGAATTCATTTCAAACGCTCATTTTATAGGTTGATTAATTATCTATAATTTGCTTTTTAAATTGTTCGATTATCTCATTTGGTTCAAAAGTTATGATTTTTGATATAAAAAAACTCAAATGGCCCCACTGTGCGTCGGTATACTCGGTATACCTGCATTAAAACCGATAAAAAGAGGCCTGATTGTAAAGGAGCGTGGAAACGGAAGGGGTATACGCTGTCTCAAAGATTATTTGAAAACTTTTTAGGGGAATGGGGCGGAATGGGTAAGCGTGCCTCTAAAATTTTGGAAGCAGGTTTTTGGGGGTTGCTAGTAGATATTTTCTTAACAAATTTAGTAGTTCTAGCTGAAAGGATGTGCGAAATATATGGATTTATCGTTTTGCTCGTGTCTTTAAGCTCTGCAAGCAATTTGATGATTGTTTTGATCAGAAACCCAATAACTAGTTCAATTTGAGTCATTTTGATGATTTAAAAACGATTAATCGCTTATGCGATTAAAGCCCGACTCGAAAACGACTCGCATGTATGCTTTAAATATGATTAATCGCAATCAAAAATTGAGCATGCCAGCGATTGAAATATGCTTACTTTGTCGTGACGTCAGTAAAAACGATTACTTTGAACAGCTTGGCGACTCAACAGCGACTTGCTTGCATGCTCAAAATATGATTAAATGCTTCAAATGTTAAGCTATCAAAAATTGAGCATGAAATTGAATAAAATATGCTTTATATCATAAATATAACTTATGGGCAATTAGGCTATGCTAGTCAATGACGCCTGATGGTCGAGCTGCCTAAGACGCCGCAAAAACGAAAGTTCCCGGTTCAACCCCTCGTTGGGTACAAATAAAAGGTAAGTTTAAATTGCGTAATCTATAATAAGCATTTACATTAACATTAATTGTTAACATTAAACAATTCTGATATTAAAGGCTCAAAAAACAACAAATATTTTTGACCAGCTTTCAAAAAAATACGACTCGAAAAATACTCGCTTTTGATTTGAAAAACGACTCAAAAGTTAGTGAAAGCTGCTGTAGTATACGACCTCTCAAAATCAGTCACAAATGCCGACCAATATATAACACAAAAATGTGATTTGTCATCAAAAAAATAGTTCATAAATGTTTACTTTCAATCATATGGTGACTGGAAAAACACTAGTTTGTCATTCAAAATGCTTGCTGGGTTGCTTGTAAACGAGCGTCGGTCTAGGATCATATTTGGATGACATGCAGTCGCTTAACCAAACGCTAAAGACAGTGCACCAGACAAATTAAATATGATTTATACAGAAATTGAAAATTTAATTTTTTGTTATGGCCGGTTACCATAACAATACGACATGAAGCAGTTTTATCAATCTATGAAGTTCAAATACCCCTACCTAATTCAGCTCGCATACGTTTTACTGGCAACACCGGCAACTCAGGTGTCGGTCAAAAGATCATTTTCAGCGCTTAACTTCATACTAAATGAGAAGCGAAGCTCACTAAACCCAAAAAAAAAATTAATTCCTTACTAGCTGTGAAAGAAAATAAAAATACATAAAAAATTCAACACACAAAATTGCATTCAGATTGCAGCAAATAGTAGTTTCACAGAAATTTCACACATACAAACATGAACACGAAAAGACACTTTTTGCTTTCACTTTTAACATTTTGCTCATTTGCGGAGGCTCATTTAATGAGCAACGACAATTTGCCTCACCTCAAGTCGTTATTGCAAGACTGTTTCGTGTGTATGCTCAATAGAAAACAAGTGGAAACGTTGCAGTCGGACGCAACCGACTGCGGCATACTCGATACCAGTATTAAAACATGTAAAAAGAGGCCTGATTGCAAAGGGGTACGGATGGGGCAGGGGTGTACGCTGCCTTAAAGATTCTCCGATGCAGATGGGGATGCCACCAACTATCTTCCTACCAAATTTGGTGACTCTAGCTGAAAGTTAGTAAGAGCTGTTGAAAGGGGGGCTTGGGGCAATATGGCTGGGCGTGGCATCCATAGTTTTGCTGCAGATCTTTGTGAAATGTCAATTGCTATCTTCCTTCCAAATTTGGTGACTCTAGCTCAAAGTTTGTAAAAAGTGGGGAAAAGGGGGCTGGGGGCGGTATGGGTGTGCGTGCCATCCAAATTTTTGCTGCAGATCTATGTGGAATGTCAATTGCTATCTTCATACCAAATTTGGTGACTCTAGCTCGAAAATTGTAAAAAGTGGAGAAATGGGGGCTGGGAGCGGTATGGGTGGGCGTGGCATCCAAAGTTTTGCTGCAGATCTATGTGAAATGTCAATTGCTATCTTCCTTCCAAATTTGGTGACTCTAGCTCAAAGTTTGTAAAAAGTGGGGAAAAGAGGGCTGGGGGCGGTATGGGTGGGCGTGGCATCCAAATTTTTGCTGCAGATCTATGTGGAATGTCAATTGCTATCTTCATACCAAATTTGGTGACTCTAGCTAAAAGTTTGTAAAAAGTGGTGAAAGGGGGGCTGGGGGCGGTATGGGTGGGCGTGGCATCCAAATTTTTGCTGCAGATCCATGTAGAATGTCAATGGCTACCTTCATACTAAATTTGGTGACTCTAGCTAAAAGTTTGTAAAAAGTGGGGAAAGGGGGGCTGGGGGCGGTATGGGTGGGCGTGGCATCCAAATTTTTGCTGCAGATCCATGTGGAATGTCAATGGCTACCTTCATACTAAATTTGGTGACTCTAGCTTAAAGTTTGTAAAAGGTGGGGAAAGGGGGGCGGAATGAATTGGCGTGGCTCCAAAACTTTGATGCAGTTTTTTGGGGGTCGTTGCAAGCTATCTTCCTGCCAAATTTGGTGGCTCTAGCTCCACAACTCTGGAAGATACACGCATTCCCGTTTTTGACGAAGGGTTGGGGCGGAAGGGGGCGGCTAGGGCAGTATTGGTGGGTGTGGCATCCAAACTTTTGATGCAGTTTTTGGGGGGTCCTCATCACCTATCTTGGCACCAAATTTGGTGGCTCTAGCTTAAATTCCATAGCTCAAAACCGATAAATCCGCATATTTCACACACCCTTACAGCTAGAACAAATTTGGTAAAAAGATAGCTACTAGCAACCCCCAAAAAATTGCATAAAAATTTTGGTGCCACGCCCCCCCATTCCGCCCCCAGCCCCCCCGCATTTTAAAGTCGAAAAAGCATATATCTCCCACAATTTTTGAGCTAGAGCCACCAAATTTGGTGCCAAGATAGGTGATGATGATCCCCCAAAAACTGCATCAAAAGTTTGGATGCCACGCCCACCAATACCGCCCTAGCCGCCCTCAGCTGCCCCAACACTTCGTCAAAAACGAGAATGCGTGTATCTTCCAGAGTTGTGGAGCTAGAGCCACCAAATTTGGCAGGAAGATAGTTGCAACGACCCCCAAAAAACTGCATCAAAGTTTTGGAGCCACGCGCACCCCTTCCAACCCCTTTCCCCACCTTTTACAAACTTTGAGCTATAGTCACCAAATTTTGTATAAAGGTAGCAATTGACATTCCACATAGATCTGTTTCAAAAATTTGGATGCCACGACCACCCATACCGCCCCAAGCCCGCCTTTCCCCACTTTTTACAAACTTTGAGCTAGAGTCATCAAATTTGGTATGAAGATAGCAATTGACATTTCACAAAGATCTGCAGTAAAACTTTAGATGCCACGCCCACCCATACCGCCCCCAGCCCCCCTTTCAACAGCTCTTACAAACTTTCAGCTAGAGTCACCAAATTTGGAAGGAAAATAGTTGGTGGCATCCCCATCTGCATCGCAGAATCTTTAAGGCAGCGTGCACCCCTGCCCCATCCGTACCCCTTTGCAATCAGGCCTCTTTTAACCTGTTTTAATACTGGTATCGAGTATGCCGCAGTCGGTTGCGTCCGACTGCAACGTCTCCACTTGTTCATTTTCTCAATTTGCACTCCGAGGTGCAGAAACTTGCTATCGACTTCCTAGCCCCCCATATCTGACGCAGATATGGACCAAGATATTTCAAATTTGTTCGTTAATTAAAGGACGTTACTAGTAATATACCTCTTACCGAACTACTAAATTAAATCAATTAAAGTGCCTGTCTAGTGCTGAACTTGATTTCAGGGTATCTTATCATTCGTTTATTTCTAGTTTTTTAGTTACTGCGGGCTGTTTTTATACCCTTAACCCATAAAATGGGTAAATAAGGGTATAATGGTTTTGTGCAAAAGTATGTAACAGGCAGAAGGAAGCATCTCCGACCCCATGAGGTATATATATTCTTGATCAGTATCAACAGTCGAGTCGATATAGCCATGTCCATCTGTCCGTCCGTCTGTATGAATGCGTGGATCTCAGAGACTACAAGAGCTAGAGACTTCAGATTTTGTATATAAGTTCTCCTATACCATAAGCAGAACAAGTTTGCTTCAAATTATCGATAACTATTCTGGTTTCCGATATACACATGCAATCGATAACAAAAATATAGAATTTGGAAAATGTAAAAATGAGGGTTGAAGTAATGGGTAATGATAGAACTTTTCTGAAAATTTCGTCCAAATCGGTTAAGAAACACCGCAGATATTGAACTTAATCGATTGAAGCTAAGTCAGTATACCAAAGTCTTACATAAATTTAATATCTATATATATTGCAACTGGGTTCAGGGTATCTTCTTGTCGGACTCTCCCGACTAGAGCCTTCTTACTCGTTTTTTTTTTTTTTTTATAAATTTAATGTATTGGTTCAAAAAGACAGTTTGAATTTATTACAACACAGTTATCTTCATTAGTTAATTCGGCAAGCCTGATTGACTTCAGCCGTTGTTGTCGGTCTAGTGGATGATCGGATCGGATCGGATCGTCACCAGGCTATTGCATCAGGTTTTTAAATGACCTGCGCTTAAGTCTTCTAATGACTCTTCTATCCGCAAGCTCTCTAGCCAGCCGGCTTTGTTGCCGCTGCAAACGAGCGTTGTATCTGATGGAATAAGCTGGTCTACATTTTATTTTACTTTTCACATCTGTTTACTTTGCAGAAAAAGCTTTCGCATTGTCAAGCCAAGGCGTAATTCTTAATGAAAAACGCTGTAAATCGGCACAGTAACTGACATCAACGAAACTAAGAAAGTACAGAAATAAAAGTGTCTTAATCACAGAGTCATAACACAAATTATATGGGGAGTCAAATGTGCAGACTAAATCTGTCACACTTAGATGAGCGGCATTGAAATGGGAGTTTAAGCGACTAAGGATGCTAGGAGCCGGTAAAAGAGTAGACAAAAATAAACCAACTTCTATGCTGATTATGCGGATCTCGAAGATAATTCCAATAGTCTTATGTGCCAGCAATAAACCAGAATATAACTGAGGCGCTGTTTAGAACCAGATTAGGAACAAATAGCACCTGTTGATTGAAGTGAATCGTTCAAAAGAGAATTAATTTTATTGTAGCTTAACGACTAAACCAGAGTTTCTCAACTCTCTCGCTCATGACTGAGCAATACCGATACTGTTAAAGGATATCACTTATACACACCAAGGAGCGATTTTATTAAAAAAAATATACTTTCTATGAAAATTGTACTGCATTGCAAATTCACATCACTTGAGTTGTGTTCCATTTGATCAGCAAGTTCTTTGCTTGATGCCCATTCATCTTTCATATTTAAAAAGCATGGTTGACAAACTGTGCGGTAGAAAAGTATGCATTGTCAAATACTTTTGACGTGACAACGTCTGATAAATCGCTGAACGCCGGCTGCATGTTCAAACAAGTAAGAAGGCTCTAGTCGGGAGAGCCCGACTTGAAGATACCCTGAACCCAGTTGCAATAAATTTTATGTAAGACTTTGGTGTACTGACTGAACTTCAATCGATTAAATTCGATATCTCCGGTGTTTCTTAACCGATTTGGACGAAATTTTCAGAAAAGTTCTATTATTACCCATTACTTAAACCCTTTTTAGATTTTCCAAATTCGATATTTTATTGCTATCGATATTATGTGTATATCGGAAACCAGAATAGTTATCGATAATTTGAAGCAAATTTGTTGTGCTTATGGTATAGGAGAACTTAAATACAAAATCAGAAGTCTCTAGCTCTTGTAGTCTCTGAGATCCACGCGTTCATACAGACATACAGACGGACAGACGGACATGGCTATATCGTCTCGGCTGTTGATGCTGATCAAGAATATATATACTTTACGGGGTCGGAGATGCTTCCTTCTGCCTGTTACATACTTTTGCACAAAACCATTATACCCTTATTTACCCATTTTATGGGTTAAGGCTATAAAAAGTGTCCAATAACACGTCTTGTCCAGTAACGCTCATAGTCCAGTAACCCTCAATAGAAGAATTTGCTAACTTCGCAATGTTTTAAGAATGGTCGTATCGCTGCTGAACAGACGCTCCTGTTTTGATTTTTTGATTCGGTGAGGCCCGAGATCAACACCACGTTAGAATTTCAACAATACGTTTTTTATACTTGATACCCAAGGTAAAGAGTATATTGAGTTTGTGCAATGTCCGTCATGGTGACTGTCCGTCTGTCCATCAGTATTAACGCAACTTTTTTCCACACCCTTCAAGCTAGAGACTTGAAACTTTGCAATTCTCTTTATCTATGGGATAGTAAATTAAAGTGTCAAAATTCTACGTTCTACGATGACTGGGGGGCTGGCAAATCGATAAATTCGATAACTCAAAACCGATAAAACCACATATTTCGCACATCCTTCCAAATCCCATCCCCCGCATTCCCATTTTTGACGAAGCGTTGTGGCAGATGGGGGCGGCTAGGGCTGTATTGGTAGGCGTGGCATGGATGGCGTGGATGCAGTTTTTGAGGGTCATCATCACCTAGCTTGGCAACAAATTTGGTGGCTCCAAAATTTTGGATGCAGTGTTTTGGGGGTTGTTAGTAGCTATCTGCCCACTTAATTTTGTAGTTCTAGCTGTAAGGATGTGCCAAATTTTTGGACTTATCGGTTTTGAGTTATCGAATTTATCGATTTGCCAGCCCCCCAGTTATCGTAGAACCCCCATCTTGACACTTTAATTTACTATCCCAAAGGTTAAGAGAATTAGAAAGTTTCAAGTTTCTAGCTTGAAGGGTGTGGAAAAAAGTTGCGAACATACAGACGGGCGGACGGAGGGACGAAGAGACGGACACCATGACGACGATTGCACAAAACCAATATACTCTTTACCTTCGGTAACGAGTATAAAAATATGCAATCATTTCATCAATGTTTTGTTATTATGTTCCACGCTAAACTATTTTAAGCCGACGTTACAGACAACCAATTTTGTTTGTTTACTTTTCCTGTATATATAAGCAATACATAAAACTAAAATATATGTATAAATTTTGTTTTTAATTCGAGTTTATTTACAATCTGTCTTTTGAAGACAATAAGAAAAATTGGTCAAAGCACTACATAACATGGGCAAAAGGCGTCACAGTCTTTGCATTTATAGGTGAAAATGACTATATACAGGTATTATAGCGAATATAAAAAAAATCAAAGAGTGTTGGAACTCACGGGCGATGTGTTAACACCTTTTTGTTGGTGAGTTTGTAACTGTATTATTGCTATAAGCACGTTTTCTTGAACATCAAGTAAGTAGGCTCTAGTCGTAAATATATTTAATTAATATTTTGGTATACTGACTAAACTTCAATCGATTAAATGCGATGTCTCCGGTGTTTCTCAACCGATTTGGACGAAATTTTCAGAAAAGTTCTATCGTTACCCATTATTTCAACCCCAATTTTTACATTTTCCAAATTCGATATTTTTATGCAATCGATTGCTTGTCTATATTGGAAACCAGAATATTTATCGATAATTTGAAACAAACTTGTTCTGCTTATGGTATTGGAGAACTTATATTCGAAACCTGAAGTCTATAGCTCTTGTAGTCTCTGGGATCGACGGGTTCATACAGACGGACAGACGGACATGGCTATATCGACTCGGCTATTGATGCTGATCAAGAATATATATACTTTATGGGGTCGGAGATGCTTCCTTCTGCCTGTTACATACTTAAGCACAAAACTTTTATACCTTTTTACCCATTTTATAGGTTAAGGGTATACAAATGATTGCAGATTCGTCAAACAAAAGAATACAGTTTTGCAAGCAATAAAATCATTGCTTGCACGAAAAAATTGCATCGTCTGACGGCACCTTTATGACCTACTACTGGAAATTATAGTTTTGAACATCTAATTGATAATTATATTCTTACACGATCAGATTTTCGAGATATTCTCGCTTCAAAGTGTATTTCGCAGTTCGTTGCGTAACATATCAAAAACCTTCAGAGAAGAATAGTCTGCTTTCTTGTTAGCGAATTTATCGAAATTTGTTGGCCCGTGTAATTGTTATGATCGACTTAACGCTAATTAAAAGCAATGAAGGTTCAACTGAACTAAGGTTAATCAAGAAAAAACATTTCTAGTGTTTATATGTTGTATATATGTGTACATACATAAACGTTAGTGTTTGTGTGTGACAATTCCAATCAGTAACGCACTGACAGGATTTAACCTAATTTAGAAGACAACAAAGTTGAGCCGCAGCCGAACTGCGCCTCCCATCTCTTTACTCCATGCGTCTCCCTTCTTCTTTTACTTTACGTCGTACATGTACGACAATGACAACGACTCATAGATACTTTCAGTATGCGCTCATGTAGAAAATCCAGCGATCTGTTCCACGTCCATGCTGAATTTTCCATGCCCCGTACTTTGTGTGCAGTTAATAGTTGCCCATAAACACGCTTCCAGTTTCTGTCAAAGTCCTAGTCACCGCAATCTTAGCAATTCCCCAACCCAATCCCGTCTGTAGTCCCAGCTGAGCTAACGCAATTCGTCGACTCAGAACTACTGGTAAGGGAGCAACGTTATTCCCTTCCTCTTCTCTTATTTTAGTCTTTGAGGGTTGCCAGTAGCAAAAGACTCGATTTTTCTGCATCGTGAACCACATGATGCAAAACTAATTTGAAATAAATGTGTGTGTGCTTTGTCGTTCGCTGGGGCAAGGGATTGTCTGCGAAAGAAAACGGGGGTTACAATTTTAAACCGCCCACCACTTCCCAGCAGCTAACCACTTGCGCACTTGTCACGAAAACGAAAGGTACACAGCATAATGATTATAATATAATCACCAAACAAAAAACTTAGCTCTCGCTGCATAAATATATGGTTAGCCATAACTATGGATGACAATCTATCCTAGTCCCGAAGCTTTATGAAGTCGACGAGCAGTGCAAACGAGGAAAATCAAAGATTTGCTAAGCTCCAAATTATGTTTTACCTTATGAACCTTTTTTTGGAGAATCGGAAGGAAAATACATATTAATTTATCAGGATGGAACATTAAAATCAATTAAGTGGTTAAATTTTGTAACTGAGCGGACCGCGGTAAATTTAAATACTTCTCGGCCCACTGTGTTTAAAAAAAAATTTTCATTTGATTAAAAATACCTGCTTGGTTATACTGAATACCGAAGGTAAAAAGTATGTTGGTTTTGTGCAATGTCAGTCATGGTGTCCGTCCTTCTGTATGAGTGCTACTTTTTTCGACACCTGTTAAGCTTTTTAGCTTTGAACTTGCAAATTTTTTTTTTTACTTATGGCTGGGACAGATAAAAAGTCAAGATTGTGGAAATCAATAAATTCAATAACTGAAAATCGATAAACCCACATCCTTACAGCTAAAGTTAACAAATATGGAAAGGAGATAGCTAATGGCGTCCCCCAAAAAACTGCATCAAAAATTTTGGAGCCATGCCCAACCATTGTGTCCCACCCCTCCCGCATTTTGAAATCGGAAACGCATATATGTCCCACAGTTTTTGATGCAGAGAAACCAATATTGGTGCAAAGCTGGTGATGACGTCCCCCAAAGAACTTGATAAAATTTTTGGATAGCACGCCACCCATACCAGCCCAACCACCATATAATTTTTTAATTTGTTGTTTGTATAATGTCATCTATGAAAAGCCGACATAAAATCAAAATTGAATCAAATTAAGATACAGTTAAAATAATTAAGTGAAATTTTAAATTTATTGCTAAAATTCAAATTTATTATCTTATTTATTTTATTTCATTATTTAATTGGTCACATTTTAAATAAATATTGTGAAATTTAATCATTATATACTTTCTATCTTTGAAAGTTATAGGGTGCCAAATAAATATGAGTTGCAAATAACCAAAACTTAGATTAAAATTTGTAGCATTTTTGTATCTGCGTACGAAAACCTAATAATAATAATAATAAAAAAACTTCCAAGGCAGTAAAATTTCATTTTTGGTGCTGATCGGTCATGGCAAAAACAGGCGTACCAGGGATGGCTTATACACTTGGCCCGCTAGGCCCGAGCCTAGGGAGCCGTGGCAGAGGGGGAACCCCGAACTGGCGAAATTCGCAAGTTTGCGTGCCCCTTATCTCTTGCGCCAGTACCGATCTTATGCCCACTGCGACACATCCTGACCAGCGAATTAAAAATTTTCATGTGGACTAGTGTACAACTGTACTAGAAGCGTTTGAAAATCCTACGCTACCCGTAGATTTTTTTTGTGCTCTCGCTACAGCTTCCACTTTGATTTTATGTGTAGCAGAGCCATAGCCGAACGACAAAAAAGTATTTGCTCAGAGAAAATATCGGTGCTTTACGAACCAGCGATTAAAAGAACGATCACATAATTGCAGCAAAACCAAACGAAAAAGTATATGCCCTGCTGTCGTTGTAGTTTTGTCGTTTCATAATCTGTAGCAATAGCAATAGAAAACAAGTGGAAACGTTGCAGTCGGACGCAACCGACTGCGGTATACTCGTTACTAGTCTTAAAACCGGTAAAAACAGGCCCCATTGCAAAGAGGTACGGATGCGGCAGGGGTGTACTCTGCCTTAAAGATTCTCCAATGCAAATGGGAATGCCACCAACTGTCTTCCTTCCAAGTTTGGTGACTCTTGCTCAAAGTTTGTGAAAGGTGAGGGAAGGGGGGCTGGATGCGTAATGGAAGGCATGGCATTAACATTTTTGATGCAGATCTTTGTGTAATGTCAATTGCTATCTTAATTCAAAATATGGTGACTCTAGCTCAAAGTTTTCAAAAGGTGTGGAAAGGGGGGCGGAATGGGTGTGCGTGGCTCCAAAATTTTTAACGCAGTTTTTTCAGGGTTGCTTGTGGCTATCTTCTTACTAAATTTGGTAGTTCTAGCCTTAAGAATGTGCGAAATATGTGGTGGTGTGGTGGATTTGTCGGTTTCGAAAAAAGTTGCGTTCATATAGACGGACAGACGGTCAGACGGACATTGAACAAACCCAATGTACTCTTTACCATCGGCAACAAGTTTAATTAAACACATAAGGTAAAATACACTTTTTGCGTCCACTTTTAACATTTTGTCTCGTTTAGTCCTAATTAATAAGCATAGTTTTGAAGTTATAAAAACATATAAATTCCTGCAAAGTTATCACAATAACAGTGTTGTTATAGAAAGGCTTCGATAAAATAACTATGCAAGCTAAGGATTGTGTTTGAGGTGCGATTGCTGCTGACAAGGACGCGACTGTTGCAAGATGCATTGTCAAACATCGCACTTGACTATACAAACAAGTTCAATTGACGGCTTGGCTGGCCAACTTGTGCCGCTGTTTATTTATTTAGCTTCGCTGCGCCTTGTATGTTTGTGTGTTTGCTTGACTGTCAGTCAAACGAATGGGCTCAATTCTCAAGGATGCTGTCACCGTTTGCTGTTGCTGCACTTGTGTGTTTTCCTTAAGGACGCCGCTGGCTGTTGTTTGTCTAAGCCGAACAGCGGCGTTTGAAGTAAGTGCGTTTCAATGGGGAGGGGATGGAGACAGTACGGTAACTCGCGGCACAAACACCGAAAAATACGAAAGAAAAATACTTGTATATGCTAAAAATTAGTATCTGAACTTTTACGGCTGCCAGGCAGGCGATGCCATGCAAAGGCAGGATGAGGGTGAGTGGCTTGGTACACACTATGAGGGTTGCTGCGCTGTTGCTCTCGATGGTATAATTGATATTGCAACAACAACAATTACAAATAACAGCAACGCCAGCAAAACATTGATGCAAAGGTTATTGTGGCAATCAAATGAAGTGTTCCTGAATGGTTTTTAAAGTTAATTTGAGTGATGCTTGAAGCAAGCAAGTTGCTGTTGTTGTTGAGTAGTGGTTGCTGGTACTGACAACCCTCCCCGTGCTGTACACTCCCCTTGCTACAATGAACGTACCCAACTTGCAACTGACGTCTTCAAACGCTCAATGGTCGCGTGTTTATTAACATGTGTTAACAAAACCATAAAGCGCTCATATGGAACGCTATGCAATGGCATGAACATATGTATGCACGTACATGGAACATCAGCAGCGTCGGGTGGTTGAATGGTGTTACGCTTGTGGTCCAAATATATCCCTTTTAGTCTCAATTCTTTTGTCAACTAGGCGACATGTAAGCGATGCTGATAAACACTTCAATTTTCCTTAGGGTTCGTTTTTTATTTGAATGGTTTTGTTGGTTGAGTACTTGAGAATTTGAGAGACACTGTGGGTCAATTAAAAGATTTAAATCAAAAACGTTGCATTCGGACGCAACCGACTGCGGTACATTAGCAGGGGTAAACGCTGCATTCAAAAATTGGCTGATGCAGATCTTTCGCGGAATCCACAAGCTATGTATATTGCCACCAAATTTTGTGACTCCAGCTCAAAAACGGTGAAAGATACAAGCAATCCCATTTTAACAAGTGGAAACGTTGCAGTCGGACGTAGCCGACTGCGGTATGCTCGTTACCAGTTTTAAAACCGACAAAAGAGGCCTGATTGCAAAGGGGTACAGATGCGGTAAGGGTGTACGCTCCCTTAAATATACTCCGGTGCAAATGGGGATGCCACCAACTGTTTCCTTCGAAGTTTTGTGACTCTAGCTCAAAGTTTGTAAAAGGTTGGGATAGCTTGGCTGGGGGCGGTATGGGTGGGCGTAACATCCAAATTTTTTATGCATATCTTTGTGGAATGTCGATCGCTATCTTCATAACAATTTTGGTGACTCTAGCTCAAAGTTTGCAAAAGGTGGGAAAAGGGAGGTGGAATGAGTGGGCGTGGATCCAAAAGTTTTGATGCAGTTTCTTGGGGGCTGCTAGTTGGTAGTTCTATCTGTAAAGATGTGTGAAATATCTGGATTTATCGTTTTTGAGTTATCGAACTTCTCAATTTGCTAGCCCGCAATTATCGTAGAGAATTGGGAAGTTTCAAGTCTTTAGCTTTACGGGTGTACAAAATAGTTGCAAACATACAAACGGATAGACGGTCAGACCAACAAGTATGAAGCTCTTATAGAGTCGTCATGAGCCCAAAATCCCACTGGCGATACCTCTTTCAGAGAACGCTGTTGACTTTTTTCTCTGCCAGCGCATTTCGTGCCCGATTTCCAAGTAACTCTGCTTGCCGACTGTGTTACGCCTTTTTTCCATCATAGCACAGCCAGCCAGCCATACTGTGTGTATGCGCCCATAGCCAGCTATATTGTAGCTCACAGACCCTTGTTTTTGGGCTGATCGCCTGTTATTGCATGCTTATGAGCGTGTGTATTCTTCATATTATCATATGGTTTGTCTCCTTCCTTATCGCTTTTTGCGACATTGCCATAGCTTCATAGCACTATATTCAGTTTTTTTTTATAAATGCAGTTTTGCTGGGATATAGGCTTTGTAGCGATTAAAGTTATTTTGTTTGGGCAGGCTACCATAAGCATGCATATGTGTTTCTGTATATCTACATGTGCATATTTTAATGTATGCGTTTGCATTTGCCATGGCATTCATTGACCTTTCTCTACTATTATCTATTAAATTTGGTGAATAATTGTATTTTGCCTTCAAAAACCTTAAAACCAATAACTTCCAAGGTAGTCAAATATCATTTTTGGTGCAGGTCGAGCATTTGAGGAACAGGCGAACAGCAAAATAAACAAGCGTCTAGTAAAATAAGAAGGCAAATATCAGTTTTGCATTGCTGATCATTCATACTCTACCATGTTTTTAGCTCTTTCACACTTTCCAACCATTTTGCAAGCGCAACTACCAGGCAGTTATGCAGCGATGCGCACAAATTGCGAATGTGTATTAAGTTGTGCATATGTCGAAATCATTTGCTGAAACTTCTGAAAAAAATAGAGTAAAGTCTTAGAATTTGCTGCTGATCGGCTGGTGTCGCAGACACTAAGTCTACGTTTTTGGTGCGAGAGGTGTCGCCATGATTTCATAATACAACTGGTAGTGGGATTTTGGGCTCATAACGACTCTATAAGAGCATCATACTTGTTGGTCAGACGGACAGATGGTCAGAAGGACAGACGGACGGACACCATGGCGGACATTGCACAAACCCAATTTACTCTTTACCTTCGGTAAGGATCATAAAAAGGCGTTGGGTCGTGGATCATAGTTTGGAAACGTAGCATCAACATTTTTACTACGTATCTTTGTGGGATACCAACTGTTGTCTTCCTACAAAATTTGGTGACTCAAGCTCAAAAAGATAAACGCATTCCACTTTTTAAAAGGCTGAGGACGGTGTGGATGGGCGTGGCATACAAAGTTTCGATGCAGCTCTTTGGCGGTGGCTACCATCTATCTTCATACCAAATTTTTGGCGACTCTGGCTTAAAAACTGAACCGATCAACGCCTTCCCGTTTTTAACAAAGCGGTGGGAAGGCTAAGGCGGTATGGAAAGGCGGGGTTTCCAAAGTTTTGATTAAGTTTTCTTCGAACGTCGCACAGTGGCGCCCGTAGAACAAGTCAAGTGTCAAAAATCAAAAATTGCATGTGCCTCTAAAAAATATTGAATGAACCTACTTTATAGGAAATTTTCCAGCGATTTCAAATCTGCAATCCATAATGTAACCGGATTTTTTGTTTAGAAGATATAGCTTTTCAAAGTTGTCTGATTTTTTGTGTTACATAAAAATCACAATTTTAAGGTAATTTGGTCGGCTTTGAGATACAATATCTCAAAAACTAATTTACGGATCGTCATTATTTTTGGTTCTATTGATATATCTATTTATTAAGAAAAGAATAAAAAAAAAAATTATACTGTTTGCTTTGCGTTTGGCCAGGCAATTCAATATTTACCAACTATCCACTTTTTCACTATTTCTCAACTTTGATGGAAAATAAAAAAAATTATATCACATTATATCGGCTATTTTTTTAAATTAATTTCTTTGATTATTCCTCTATTAAATGCAAAAAGTTTCAGCTGCCCGTTTTTGACCCTTTTTTTTAAATGTAAAAAAAGTGAAAAAAGTCATAGGAAAAAATGTGTTGCATGCATTTTTGGGCAATTTATGACATATAACCGTGAAAACCCATTTTTGTTGTTGTTGTTACGTTCGATATTGTTAAGATACTTGATTTTTGTTTTTCATTCTGTAATGCTTACCTGAGATCATTTGTCAAATCCTGGTCCCTAAATTCAGGTGCAGTTACAGGATATACAAATAAATTACCAGGTACGCACCGAATACAGAAATTGCGTTGGCGTACAACTAGTCACACATCCCATTCAGGTAGGCACAAATCTTATTCGGACACGTGCCAAGTACCCAAATTGCATAAATTGACCTTATTGACCTGGACTTATACAAACAATAGGTAAATTTGTTAGGCATGAAAGCTAACTCTTTTCTTGAACCCTTAATCCAAGGTATCTATCAGGTAGTAGATTAGACTATATATGTGTTTTTCAAAAAGTTGGACTTAAAGTAGACTGTCCCAAGTACGGATACGGAAACTCAAACGATGGAAACACTTCAAGGAGATTTTTAGAGAATGATGAAGCTGTAACTCAAATCACAGGGGTAAACAACCAAATCGTTAAGAGATTGGGAACGATCTTAAATGTTTTGAACTGCAAGGAAAAAGTTGATTCTGCCAAATATGGAGAATATGCTTCAAAAACTGCATCACTTTTAGCAGAATTATATCCGCAGAAAAAGTTGACCCCGACAGTCCATAAATATTGGCGCATGGCAAGGATATAATTGAGTATCAGTCTTTGCCAATTGGAGAGCTCTCTGAAGAAGCACAAGAGTCCCTTAATAAGTTTTATAAAAAATACAGATTGCTAAACACTTTCAAAGCATCAAGGGTGAGACAAAATGAGGACCTCTTCAACATGTTAGCAGCATCTTCAGATCCACTAATTTCATCACTGAGGCATGTTAAGTCACGAAAAGAATTAGAAAATACTTATAGTTCAGAGATGATTTCTCTTTTAGATATACCATCTTTTACGGATTGTGATGAATATTTTACAAAAAATTAGTAAAAAAAAAAATAAAAAAAAATTATTTTAATTATTTTAATATTAATTTTAGATTATAAAAACCGTTAAAACGAAACAATAAAAATCAAATATTTAAATAATATTTTTTTAATTCCCGTAAAGTAGACTTTTCCACAAATTTCAACTTTGCATACCCATAAATAGGCACAGAAAAATCGTAGAATTCATTTTATAGGTTGATTAATTATCTGTCATATGCTTTTTAAATTGTTCGATTATCTCATTTGGTTCAAAAGTTATGATTTTTGATATGAAAAAACTCAAATGGCCCCACTGTGCGTCGTCAACTAACTTGTCACCAAATTCGGTGGCTATAGTTAAAAAACTGTGGAAGCTATAGGCGTTTATGAATACAAAATGCTGGTGGCTGGGGTGGAGTGAACTGGTGGGCGTGTCTCCAAAGTTACCGAGGCATTTTTTTTTTTGGGATACCAATTGCTAGAAAAAGATATTAGCAAAGTTTCAAGTCTCTAGCTTGAAGGGTGTCGAAGAAAATTGCGTTCATACGGACGGACACACAGCCAGACGGACGGACGCCATAACGCACATTGCACGAACCCCATATACTCTTAACCTTCGGTATCAAGCATAAAAATATTTTTATCTGAACAACAATTGCAAAAAAAAAAAAAAAAAAAAATTAAGCTTCTTAAAAGATGTTCACCTAACGCAGTATGAAGCACCGATCCGATAGTTATTGCAAAAATATTACAGCTCTAGTATGTAATTGACCTAGACTACAAATAATAAAATTTGAAAAATCTTAAATCTACTGCTTAACTCATCTTAATATTATTGCCACAGATAACCATTATTATGCAAAAAATTCAAAAGAGCTGACGATTTATAAATTTTTTTTTTTTTTTAAGTAAAGCAAGCGAAAGCAAGTGGAAACGTTGCAGGCAGATACAACCGTCTGCGGTATACTTGATACCTGTCTTGAAACTTGTAAAAAGAGGCCTGATTGTTAAGGGGTACGGATGCGGCAGGGGTGTACGCTGCCTTAAAGATTATCCGATGCAGAAAGGATGCCACCAGCTATATTCCTTCCAAATTTGGTGACTCTAGCTCAAAGTTTGTAAACCGTGGGGGAAGGAGGCTGCGGGCGGTTTGGGTGGGCATGGCATCCAAATTTTTGATGCAGATCTTTGTGAAATGTCAATTGCAATCTTCATACCAAATTTGGTGACTCTAGCTCAAAGCTTGTAGCAGACTTTGGGAAAGGGGGGCTGGGGTGGAATTGCTGGGCGTGGCATCCGTTTTTTGATGCAAATTTTTGGGAGTCGTTCGCAGTAATCTTTATACCAAATTTGGTGACTCTAGCTCAACAACTCTAACATATACACGCATTCCCGTTCTTAAGGAGACGGTTGGGCCAAAGTGGGTGGCTAGGATGGTATGGGTGGGAGTGGCATCCAAACTTTTGTTGCAGTTTTTGGGGGGGTCATCATCATCTATCTTGGCACTAAATTTCTTGGCTATAGCTCAAAAACTGTGGGAGATATAGGCTTTTTTGACTTCAAAATTTGGGGGGGACTGGGGGCGGAATAAGTTGGCGTGGCTCCAAAATTTTTGATGGAATTTTTTGGGGGCTGTCACCAGTCATCCCTATCTTAGACACCATGAAATGTAAACGCATTCCCGTTTTTACCGTAGCGGTGTGCCTGGCATCCGAAGTTTTGTTGCGTTTTTTATGCCCCTAACCCATAAAATGGGTAAATAAGGGTATAATGGTTTTGTGCAAAAGTATGTAACAGGCAGAAGGAAGCATCTCCGACCCTATAAAGTATATATATTCTTGATCAGCATCAATAGCCGAGTCGATTTAGCCATGTCCGTCTGTCCGTCCGTCTGTCCGTCTGTCCGTCTGTATGAACGCGTGGATCTCAGAGACTACAAGAGCTAGAGACTTCTGATTTTGTATTTAAGTTCTCCTATACCATAAGCACAACAAGTTTGCTTCAAATTATCGATAACTATTCTGGTTTCCGATACACACATAATATCGATAACAATAAAATATCGAATTTGGAAAATCTAAAAATGAGGGTTGAAGTAATGGATAATGATAGAACTTTTCTGAAAATTTCGTCCAAATCGGTTGAGAAACACCGGAGATATTGAACTTAATCGATTGAAGCTAAGCCAGTATACCAAAGTCTTATATAAATTAAATATATTTATTGCAACTGGGTTCAGGGTATCTTCTAGTCGGGCTCTCCCGACTAGAGCCTTCTTACTTGTTTTTTTTTTTTTTTTTTTGAGGCTCGATATCACCGATCATGGCACCAAATTTGGTGGCTCTAGCTTAAAAACTGTGGAAGTTATAAGCGATTCTGAAATCAAACTGCGGTGGACTGCGGTTGGAATGGTTGGGGTTTGTTCCAAATGCAATTCCATTTTTGATGCAGTTTCTTGGGGTTTGCCAGTTGGTAGTTCTAGCTGTAAGGATGTGTGATATATCTGGATTTATAGGTTTTTTAGTTATTGAATATATCAATTTGCCGGCACCCCAGTTATCGTAGAACCCCAATCTTGACACTTTATCTGTCCCGACCATAGATAAAGATATTTGGAAAGTTTTAAGTCTCTAGATGAAAAGATGCAAATATCTCTGTCCATGTATGCAACAGTAAAGGGCTTAAGACTGAAGCGGTACGCCAGATGTGGGGTTGGGAAATTGTTAATATATCGGTGAACACACATACTTGGCACATTTGCACAGTTTGTTTGAAATGCCGGCGCAGTCGTCCGCCTATTAAAAAATTGAAATCCCTTTCTTTTCCAAAAAATTTGAAAGCTACAGTAACTGAAACTTAAAAGGTTGAGCCGCTGCCACCCACTACGGCAAGCAGTCCCTGTTTCGCAAGCAGACTGTATAACACCTGTTTTATTTTTGTTATCATTGAATTCTGATGTTGGTTGTCTTGTCTGTCGGTTTTTTATTATTTATCCACGCTTGATCTGAATTAATCGCACGTACAGGTTACGTTATAGCATCTGTTTTGTAAGTATTTGCGCTGCCGTAAATGCACAGTGAACAAATTTTAAAAAATATATATTTTTCATTTAAATTAATTATTTTGGCAATTTCATGGTGTCTATCCGTCCTATAAAGCTCGAAACTTGAAAATTTGAAATTTTTTTAATGTGCTTGACAAATATATTGTCACGATTGAGCTTCTTCGCCAATTGGGGCTGGGAAATCGATAAATCGAGCTAGATATTTAAATTAAACTAATTTTTGAAAAAAAAAAAAAAAATAATTTCGTTTCTAATTTGCATGCGTAATCTTTAACCAAAATCTAAATTTTATATTTTGATATTGCACTGCCTTATTATGCTGTGTGCAGTTCTAGCAACTGTTTGCAATGGACCTTCACCGTCGTTAGTCAAGAGAGAATTGTACTGGCACTCACATACGGTTTTTTGTTTTTGTATGTTTCAAATGCTCGAGCATGTGTAAATCTCGTTCTGCTTGTCACTTGCTATTCGGCAAATGGTATTCAGCTGCATTATGGTCATCATCTGACTTTGGCCTGTATGCTGATGTAATGACAGTGAGTCGTAACGTGCTAAGCTCTCAGGTCTTTCTTTTATCTCTTCTTTCCTTCCATTTGCTCAGTTGAAAGTCTGACAGGTGGATGGATTAACATGAATTGCCAGATTGTGTTAGGCTGCAACTGGAACTGATGCTGCAACTAAGGCTAATGACTCTTTTCTGGGCCCTAAATTTGAGGCAAATTGTGCGACATAGAGCACAAGTGAAAGCCAGGGCCCATAAGCAAGTGCTAGAGTGCAACCCCGCGTGGCTTAGGGTCTAGCAAGGGCTTGGCTGCTTGTGGACCACATCTGCTACGGATTAGGTTATGCATAATAAAGTGTAATTTATTTTTCGGAAACTCTTGAATGCTGCCAACTGGCTGAAAACAAACCAGCATCTAGGACTTGCACTTGCGCTTAACTGCCCACCCCCAAGGGAAAAAGGCAACGAGCAAGGTGGAGTCTACAAACTGTCCCCAGAGGCACAGGCACAGATTTTTAAAGCGAAGCGGGGTCACAAATAAGACAATCAAATCGAGCTTTTGAGTAAGACGTTTTAACGCGATTCCAACGGCTATAGAGTCAAGTCGACCTTATGGCCTCGTGCCGTGTTTATCTAAAGCTCTGCTGGATGAAGATGATATAAATGGAAATGTGAGCGACGCGTGTCAGCATATTATTTGGTTTGCATCTAAGCGAAAAGAGCTACGCAACCGACGGGTACAAGCATATAACAGTGCGCAATGCCCTTTAATCAACTTATTTCGGCATCAGTAGAGCGGCAAACACCAGATCGCTGAGGAAATGTATTTGACACGTGACTTGATAAATAGGTTGGGTGTTAGAACTCTGGAGGGAGAAGTTGGGCTACTTAGTGTATGAAAAGGCGACACGTGACCGAAACGAACGTCCGTGGCGTCGTTTTTTGCTTAGCTTAGCGCGAATACTATCTATGGCAATTGTATTTTAAGTGGTTCTCAGCATTTGGGCATCACATTTGTTTTGTTCAGCAATTTGTTTGATATTTTGTGTTAATTCGTTTCAAAGAGCTCCTTTCATTTGCATTGTTCCACATGAATGTAAGTAGATAAATACATTTATACTTTGAATTTTAAACTATCGCTCAGATTCACTAATGGGATCAGCGAGCGAAGACGAAGACGACGATGATCCGCCACATTTGCGTGGACCGGCGCTGGGATTGGGCGTGCTTGGACCGAATGGGCCAGACTCAGCGGGTGGCGCACTGGGCACCTCGGATATATCAGTACAAAGCATGAGCACCGATAGCAAAAATACGCATGACGATTCCGATCAGGTAAGAGTGCAACATAAGGTGTAAAGTGTGAAAAGCATACATCATTAGCAGGTTTCCGCTTCACACTAGTGCAGCTATCTTTTTTGTAAATATATATATGTATATGTATACATATATGTGTTTATATGAAGATAAGTAGATCCTCGCTGCCAGTTGTTCAGTTGTTTTCATTACTTTGTGTACACTTTCATACAACCTATAACAACATACATATAAAGAACACATTTATGTATATAAATGTAAACTAAGTTATGAATAGAATTGAATAACAATGAATTGGAAAGTGGGCCACACTTTGTAGACCCGACGTCAGACCCTTTTGATAAATGGTTGGCAAATTACTATAAGCTGATCTCTTTATATGTGGTAAATTTATATGTAAATCCCTTTCTCTTTCCGACATGGACGTAGGGCTCTTTGGATGGTGATCCCGATGGCCGCGGTGACTCACAGGCGGAGAACAAAAGTCCCGACGATGCCAATGGATCAAAACGACGTGGACCTCGCACAACGATAAAAGCCAAACAGCTTGAGGTTCTGAAAACGGCATTCAACCAAACACCGAAACCAACACGCCATATTAGGGAACAACTAGCCAAGGAAACGGGTCTGCCCATGCGAGTGATACAGGTGAGTTTTTCAATTCAAATTCGTTTCCTTAGATGTATAAAGGACTTTCATATGCAAACACAGAAAAAGCATTGTTTATCGTGTAAAAAGTTTTTTTTATTTTTATTTTGATCCCGAAGGTAAAGGTAAAGAGGCGCTACGCCCAATGAGCGATGGAAAATCGATAACAAGTCGATGCACCTTGAAGGGTAAATCGATAAAACACACATATTTCTTACAATTTAACAGTCACCAAATTTAGTGTGACTTATTTAAAAAATCTGCATCAAAAATTGGGATGCCACGCCCCAAACTATAACCCACCGCCTTTAAAAATTTGGTAAAAAAAATAGATGCTGGCATCACTGGCGTTGTTATGCCTTAAGCTTTGCTTCTCCTTCCTTTGATGCAGATATTTATAAATTGTCATGTCCGTCATGGTTTCTGTCCGTTTGTCAGTCTGTCCGTCCGTATGAACGCAACTTTTTTCCACACCCTTCAAGCAAGAGACTTGAAACTTTCCAAATATATTAAAATATTGCCGGGACAGATAAAGTGTCACGATCGCGGTTCTACGATAACTGGGGGGCTAGTAAATCGATAAATTCGAAAGCTCAAGATCGATTAACCCATCTACCCCATCTTAACAGGTAGACCTACCAAATTTTGTGAGAAGTTAGCTACTAGAAACCCCCAAAAAACTGCATAAGAACTTGAAATCAGAAACGCCTATATCTTCCACAGTTTTTGAGCGAGAGTCACCAAATGTGGTACCAAGATAGGTGATGACTTCCCACAAAGATCTGCAGTAAATTTGGATACCACGCCCACCCATACCGCCCCCACCCTCCCTTCACCATCTGCATCACAGAATATTTAAGACAGCGTGCACCCCGGCCGACCCAAAACCCTTTGCAATCAGGCCTGTTTTCAATAAAGGTATACCGCAGTTGGTTGTTTCCGACTGCAACGTTTCTTCTTGTGTATTGAGTGTGTTCTTACTCCAATTATTACAATAATTATTTTTTAATTTCTGAAAGTTCTTCAATAGGTTCACAACCCATGTAGAGCTTTTTAAGATGCTGTGAACCAGTCTCTTGCCTCATTTAGAAATTTTAACAACTTTAAACGTTGCAGACGGACGCGACCGACTGCGATATACTCGTTACCAGTTTTGAAACCGGTAAAAGAGGCCTGATTGCAAAGGGGTACGGATGCAGGAGTGGTTTACGCTGTCTCAAAGAATGTCAAATGCAGATGCGTATGCCACCAGCTGTATTCCTTCAAAATTTGATGGCTAGAATTTGATGGGTAGAATGGGTGGATGTCGCTCCAAAACTTTAATTCACATTTTGGGGGTCGTTACCAGCTATCTTCCTATCAAATTTGGTGACTCTAGCTCACAACTCTGGAAGATACATGCATTGCTGTTTTTGACGAAGCGTTTGGGCGGATTGGGGCCGCTAGGGCAGTATTGGTGGGAGTGGCATCCAAATCCCCCACGGGTTCTATTGCAAGCTCATGAATTTTTTTTTACTCCGCGGCAAGAAATCCTTGGAATAACCTCAACAGCTAGTTTGCTATTGATTCTTCTGGCGATACAGGGCACACAAGCCTCTTGTTGTTGTACCACTTAATAAATTTATATTTGTTTCTAGGCAGGCATCCGATACTTCATCGGATGATGTTGCAGCATATGTTAAAAGTCAAATCGATTCCCCACTTATTGTTGTTGAAAAGTTTAAATTTAAAATGCCAGTAGTATATCTACCGTGTACCGCCTGAACTTTTCTCGACAAGTTGGTCTGAAAAGTTTTGGCCTTAACGCTAAACTTGCTAAATTATATGTAAACAGCTTATCTTTTGATTCTCAAATAAATGCACTCACTGAAACCTGGGTAAAACCTGATATTTCTGATAATTCCATTTTGCCTTTAAAATATAACTTGTACAGATGCGATCGTGCCTCCCGCTAGGGGGTGGTGTTCTCATTGCTGTTGACTCTTGTTTTTCCTCTGAACAGATTCATTCCCAAGATTTTCCGGACATAGAGTTTTTATGTGTTAAAATATTACTTAACGGCCGTTCACTTTATGTTACTTGTTCTTATATTCCTCCTCATTCTGATACTTACTCATCCCATCTTAATGCAAGTTGCACTTGTTTCGTCATTGTTGACAGATATGGATAGTTTGATAGTGATTGGTGATTTTAATCTGCCAAATGTTGTATGGTTTGTGAATGACACATCTTCGGCGGTATTACCAGTCACTTCTGATGATTTTATCGATGGCCTACTGGAGTTAGGCCTATCGCAGTTTAACAGGGTGCATAACTGTAGTGGTAGAATGTTGGACCTAATATTTGTTTCGGACTCAGATTGCAGTAAAGGTAGAAGAATACCCCCTCTAGTGCTACCGGAAGATACCTACCATCCAACCTTAGAACTATCCATCGAAATTCTTAGCCCTAGTTCAGTATCTAATAATACTTTAAAAACCAGCTGATTTCGTAAAACTAACCTAACTAATTTAAATTATCTTCTTCAACATACTAATTGGTCTCGCCTTATTCTTGTACTGATATAGAAACTGCCATTGCCATATTTTATGGGACCTTGAATTCGCTTTTGGATATTTGTGTTCCCTTCACTTGTTCTTCAAGTGATAATAAACCACCTTGGTTTACGAGGGAACTATCGAAATTGAAAAACGCAAAGACAAGATCATTAAAAAAAATTTAAAAAATCGGGAACTACTTTAGATTTATCTTCGTATCTGTTAACAGATCTTCTTATAATAATTATCTTAATCGTTGTAGACTAAACCTTTCACGTGACCCTAAACAGTTTTATGAATTTGGTAACTCTAAACTCTAGTTGTAGTAATTCCTATCCTTTTCAAGTTCAAACGTCAAATTGCATATATGTCCCAGTAATTATTGAGTCTACGCTCCTGAGTGAAATAACTCTATCAAACCTGGCTATTTGCCTGGTCCTGATGGAGTGCCAAGTTGTATTCTTAGATACTGCGCGGATTCTCTTTGTGCGCCCTTAAAAAAATTATTAAACTTGTCTGTTGACTTAACTGTGTTTCCTGATATATGGAAGGAATCTTTTCTCATTCCACTCCATAATAATTCTGGTTCGCTGGTCAAACGTTAAAAATTATAAGGCTATATCCAAGTTGTCTGCCATACCAAAAGTCATTGAAAAAATTATATGTTCTCAACTGCAACTCGGATGTAGTTCAATTATATCGTCTTATCAACACGGTTTTGTTATGCGTAGAATTACTACCACTAACCTTCTTGAATTCACTTCGCTTTTTCATAAAGGGTTTCAGAAAAATATGCAAACTGACGTTGTTTACACCGATTTAAGTAAGGCATTTGACTCTGTTAGTCGTTCTCTGTTGCTTCATAAACTGAATAATATTGGATTTCCATCAAAACTTTTATTGTGGCTTTCGGAGTGCTTATGGGCCGAACACAAAAAGTGGTTTTTAAATCGTCTGTATCTAAACCTATTTTACTTACCTCTGGTGTACCCCAGGGTAGTTACCTTGGACCTTTGCTATTTAATTTGTTTATTAACGATCTTCCTGCTGTTATTACCAACTCTTTTGTATATATGTTTGCTGATGATGTGAAGCTATGTTTCACCTATAATGATGCTTTCCTGAATAATTTACTACAGTCGGATTTGGGTTGGGCATTGTCAGCCTGGTGCCGTACTAACTTACTAAATTTAAATTGGTCAAAATGTCAATACATGTCTTTTTGTAGAAGTACCCCTCATACTGCTCACTACTTGCTTGATGCTTCACCACTTGACCGCGTGTTTGAAATTAAAGATTAAGGCATTATTCTTGATCCTAAATTAAAGTTTGACGCTCATATTTCGTTTATGGTCAATAAGGCCATTAATGTCCTTGGCTTCATCAAGCGGTGGTAGAAAAAGTTTAATGATCCCTACACCACTAAAACGCTTTAAAAATGCGTAGTACGTCCTGGAGTATGGATCTTGTGTTTGGTCTCCACAATACTCGATTCACAAGGATAGAATTGAATCTGTGCAGAAGAAATTTCTTCTATTTTCCCTTAGAAGTTTTAAATGGGTTCCTGGAGTTGACTTACGTATTCAAGTAGACTACTTTTGATATATCTTCCCTCCCTGTTAAACCGTAGAACTATGCATGGAGTATTATTTATTACTAACCTACTTAATGGTGAAATCGACTCATTAGTTCTTTTGAGTCGAATTAAATTTAATGTCCCAATTAGATCTTCACGTAACTTTTTACCCCTTAGCCTTGATCGTTGCTTGAGCAACTATTTAATTAATGAACCATTTCGTGTTATATGTTCTGACTATAACAAGCTTTATTCTCTTGTCTCCTTGGAGGCTTCAACTCCAGTACTAAAAAGATTGATCATTTTTGATTGATCTAATCGTTACCAATACTAATCTAATGCTGATCAGATTGAGTTTTTCTGGGTTTATCCGAATCGACGCAACAAATGTTGGACTACTTAATTCTTTATTGAATTTCCCAGAGCCTTAACGTTAAGTTTTAAATTTTTGCGTAAATTTATTTTCAGATTTATATATAATTCTATTCTATACTTAATATAATTATTTTAACTCCTGTTTAATTTAAATTAAATTTGATTTCATTTTAGTGTCAGCTGCTCTTAGCTGACTTTAAATAAAAAAATAATAAATTAATAAAGAAAAATAATAAAAAAAAAAGGAAACTTGACTGTTTGTGTACATCTATGCATATAGTACAGCACTCTTAAATGTGAGTGTGGCAATTGTATATCGTTTATTGAACCGTCTTAGCTAAAGAAACCAAAAGATTCTTAACAAGCATAAATTATAAGTACTTATGTTTTGTTTTTAAATATTATTTATTTTAGAGTAGGATAGTGTTTATTTTTGAATAAAATATAATAATTTAAATGCATTTGTTATGAATTTCTCTAACTTTTTCATAAATGGTCAAATTATATAATAATACATATTATATACATATGTAGCTAAGACGGGTCAATAAACGATATACAATTGACACACTCACATTTAAGGGTGCTGTTTATGCATAGATGTACACAAACAGACAAATTTCAGTTTAGCAATTGCTGGTCATTCATACTCTTTCTTTTTTTTTAATTCTATGACACTAGACACAAATTATGCCATCGCAACTTATGCAGCGATGCACACAAATTTCAAAAGGGTATTCAATATTGCACTTGTCGATGTCATTTGCCGACACAGAAAAAAATAGCAAAATTCTAGACAGCAGGCCCAGCAAAAAGGGAAACGCACGCACACATACAAAAATTTTTACCGTTCTTGGTTGCCGCTGGCCTGCCGCTTGTCGTACACTTGACGGGCCGCTGGGTACAAAGGAAACTTTAACAAAAACGCTATCGCGCTCCCTCACACTCATTGCCCAGATTATTTCTGAGAGCGGGACCCTTAGACGAAATAAGTGAAATGCTTTTTCTTACCAATTGCAAATATCTTGTTATTAAAGGGTCTTTGCTTATGCCAATTATGGAGGCGACGCTGCTGACATCGACACTGACGATGACGTTGCCTAAATCGCCTTGCATTCAGCAGCTTACTTACACAACCCTGTACACTTTCAACCTTTGCATTACTGCTAATGTTACATTTTAATAAACCGAACCTATTGAAAATAAGTAAAAATTTTGTGCAAGTGCATATAACAAGTGAAAAGAAACATCGCATATTACCATTAAAGACGAATGGCCCATGTCCGCCCTGATGAACTCATCGATCTCAGGGATTGATAGAGTTACTGATTTTAAATTTGGAATATAAGCTCTCTTATTCAATAGGCAATTATTAATAGCCGTCCTAGATTTCGATGCATATCTTTTATATAGAACAATTAAATCAGAATCAGACTTGTCAGAATAATATAAACTCATCTTTATTTTTAATACAACTGTAAAAATTCATTTTAGCAATCATTTTTAAAGTAATTCATAGGTTAATACATATTAAGATACAAAAACATAGCCTTGACAACAACTAAATTTAAATTTTTAGAATAATTAAAATTGAAATTTTGGCATAAATATTAACATCTTTAAAAATTTTCAATATCAATAAAAACATACAGGGGTGCCACAGAAAACGCTTCCGCCCGAATTTCATGCCTTTTTTATTTCACGGTGCCACAGACTAAAACGCTCTGACATTTCCAACGATTTGAAATCGTCCGTAAAAAGGCTAGAATCTAATGCTGCCACCTAGTCCGAAGCAAATTTTTTGCAGTCAATGCAGTAATGCCACATTTCTGAAGCATAAATTCGGAGTAATGTGTTTAATAAAAATATATGTGGAGCCACTCCTGGTTTCTTTTAATTAAGCATTAAAAAATAGCTCTTTGAAGTAAACACAAACTTGACTTCAAAATTGTTTTACTTGTTGTGCAATTTGTGAAAACATTTGCCGAATATCTTTTAATTGTTTTCCCGCCCAAATTTAAATGTTTTCTTGTGTGTTTATTTGCTAAAAACAATCAACTTCTGTACAAAAACATTAAAAAATGTTAATAAAATATGAAACCAGTTGAAAGCCCCTTATTCTGATATGTTTAGACTACAAAAGGTGCTAAACAAACACTTGGCTAATTTAATCTGGCGTGGTGTCAACCCTTAGCAGCCAAGTCCGATAAGGTTTGTGCACACACTAAGTAAATGAAATCACTCGGATTTCTGTGGCACCGTGAAAATTTTAAGACGATTTTGCTTCTGGCGGAATCAAATTTCACTGACGTTTTCTGTGGCACCCCTGATAGTAGCGCATAGTTAATTTTGGCTATGCCAAGACTATGATACCCTTCACACAGCCAAATCAATGCTCCCCCCTCTTATTAATGTTTCTGTGCAGTTGTTGGTAATTTTTCGCTAATTTTTTTACTCTTGACCGTCATTTACTTGTTCGTGTGCGACAACAACAACAATTTGACATGTAGGTACTTCAAAGTGCACGACAGAGACAACAATTGATAGTACGATATGGTAAATTTGTATGGTGGCTATGTCGTAGAATGCTCCGATCGGGATGAAATTCAGCAACCAACGCTTCGCTTTTAAATTATCTTATTTGCTTTTGACGTTTCTTTAAAAAAGAAGATAACTATACAAAATTTAACTTCGGGTTATTTTCAAAAAAATAATTTTTAGAGCTTTAAAATATTAATTTGACTATAGTGCACAAAAGATTTATTAATAAAAATTAATTTAAGTGGAACTAGAGATATGCCAGAGAATTAAGTTCAGAGAATCTTTACCCAAGTTTTTTAAGCTGTGCTTCAAAACGTTACTCTAAATGTCCACTCGGTATTCATTTTGTTCTGAAGATAAGAGGCTTATTGCTGAATTTTAGTAGGATCCAGTTAAGCTTCTTCCTTCAAGATCTACGGTGCGTTAGGCTAGTTTTCAGTGTAGGAATATTAAACCTATGTAGCTCTCATGGTTCTCCTGAGGTATGATCAAGCTGCTGAGGTGGAATGTCGATAACATTATAGAGACTTTCTCCACTAGATATAAGAAAAAAAAATGTAAACAAGTTAAAAACTCTAGTCGAAAAAGCTCGACTCTAGACATTACGCGTTCAGTCATTGTTTGTATGTGTGTATGTGCACGCGTAAACGAAAGTGCCGTACTACTTATCTGCTGCATAATGACTAAACTTCAATCTCCGATATCTCTGGTGTTCCTGAACCTATTTTGATCAATTCACAGAGTTTAATTGTTAAACCCAAAGTTTGTAAAAAATTTTCACAATGTCCAAACTCAAGATTTGATTGTAATTGATGCATCAAAAACTGGGAGAGCTGTCGATAGTTCAAAACAATTTTATGTTGTCTATGGCTTAGGAAAACTACAACGAATAAAAGAATACATTTATTTTAAGGGATCGGAGGTGTTTCCTTCTGTCTGTAACATACATTTGCCCAAAAATATTGAACCCATTTAATGGGCTTAGGGTATGAAGAGAGCAAAGAGTTTTTCTGCCTTACAAAGTTCATTTTTGTATATGCTAGTAAAATAATTTTCTTAGTGTGCAACCAAAGCAGCATTTGATGGACTGCTGACTGCGCCCTTTGAGTAATTTGATCTTAAGCAGTGTCATCAAAGAGTTGACCCAAATTTAACAAATTGTTGTCAGGTCTTGAATTTTTTACGCACATCTTAAAAATCGAAACGCCACGCGAAACGTCCAAAAGACAAGCAAGTGCACGCTGTGAATTTTATAACACATTTCACAAAGGAATAATCAGTATCGAGAACAGCAACAGCAGCAGCGTGACATTAAAACTTCTTAAGAACTTTGCCGACAGTGCGCGACGGGTAAGTACCGCCCCATCCATGATTCCCAACTCCACCTTACTTTAAAAGATTCATATACAACAACAAGCTTCTGTGGTAAGAGAGGCGGGGTTGGTGGGAGTGTGAGTTAAATCAGAAATGTGGCATTGCTCACAACGGTGCAGTGATGAGTTGACAATAAAAGACAATATAAAAAAGATTAGGATGCAAATAGATGAGCATCCCAAACAAAAGCAACGGCAAAGCGAAGATAAAAAAATAAAAATAACAACAGCGGCAGACGCAAGACAAATACATCAGCATATTTATGGATTAAACATTAAACAAGTAAGAAGGCTCTAGTCGGGAGAGCCCGACTAGAAGATACCCTGAACCCAGTTGCAATAAATAAATTAAATTTATGTAAGACTTTGGTATACTGACTTAGCTTCAATCGATTAAGTTCAATATCTCCGGTGTTTCTCAACCGATTTGGACGAAATTTTCAGAAAAGTTCTATCATTGCCCATTACGTCAAACCTCATTTTTAGATTTTCCAAATTCGATATTTGTTGTTATCGATATTATGTGTGTATCGGAAACCAGAATAGTTATCGATAATTTGAAGCAAACTTGTTCTGCTCATGGTATAGGAGAACTTATATCCCAAATCTGAAGTCTCTAGCTCTTGTAGTCTCTGAGATCCACGCGATCATACAGACGGACAGACGGACAGACAGACAGACGGACAGACGGACATGGCTAAATCGACTCGGCTATTGATGCTGATCAAGAATATATATACTTTATGGGGTCGGAGATGCTTCCTTCTGCCTGTTACATACTTTTGCACAAAACCATTATACCCTTATTTACCCATTTTATGGGTTAAGGGTATAAAAAAAGCAACAGCAACATAAGGATATGGTTAAATGAATCATAACAACGACAAAAGGAATATGAAGTTAGGACACTGCTCAATTAAGGCGAGCACGCATGAAAATATTGCGACCCAAAATTGGCGTTTTTAACCGAAATTCTTTTAACTCATTATTTTTACAAATTTTAATATGCAGTCGAGCTTCCATATAACGAACTTCCGTACAACGAATTTTCTATACAACGAAGTCAGAAACTAGAACCCTGCAATTTAATTCAGTCAAAAACCCATTCTATGTTACGAATTTTCTCTATAACGCAGTTTTAAGATACGTTATATATTTATTTGTTTATTGTCAACTATGATCAGCTCACATAAAATCCAAATTAATAAAAATTAAAAAAAAACAAAATTTAAAATCGAAATTAAAATTAAGTAATATACAATTATATACAAATCTGAAAGAACGTTTAGGTAAAAAATTTATAAAAATAACGTTGGAGCTCTGAGAAATTCAACAATAAAACAAGTGGACACGTTGCAGTCGGACGCAACCGACTGCGGCATACTCGATACCAGTATTAAAACCGGTAAAAAGAGGTCTGATTGCAAAAGGGTACGCTGCCTTAAAGATTCTCCGATGCAGATGGGGATGCCACCAGCTGTCTTCGTTGCAAATTTGGTGACTCTAGCTGAAAGTTTGTAAGAGCTGTTGAAAGGGGGGCTGGGGGCGGTATGGGTGGGCATGGCATCCAAATTTTTGCTGCAGATCTTTGTGGAATGTCAATTGCTATCTTCATTCCAAATTTGGTTACTCTAGCTAAAAGTTTGTAAAATGTGGGGAAAGGGGGGCTTGGGGTGGTATGGGTAGGCGTGGCATCCAAATTTATGATGCAGATCTTTGTCGAATGTCAATTGCTATCTTCCTACCAAATTTGGTGACTCTAGCTCGAAGTTTGTAAAAAGTGGTGAAAAGGGGCTGGGGTGGTATGGGTGGCCGTGGCATCCAAAGTTATGCTGCAGATCTATGTGGAATGTCAATTGCTATCTTCATACCAAATTTGGTGACTCTAGCTCAATGTTTGCAAAAAATGAAGAGGGGGGCTGGGGGCGGTATGGGTGGGCGTGGCATCCAAATTTTCACTGCAGATCTATGTGGAATGTCAATTGCTATCTTCATACCAAATTTGGTGACTAGCTAAAAATTTGTAAAAGGTGTGGAAAGGGGGGCGAAATGGGTGGTCGTGGCTCCAAAACTTTGATGCAGATGTTTGGGGGTCGTTACCAGCTATCTTCCTACCAAATTTGGTGGCTCTAGCTCCACAACTCTGGAAGATACACGCATTCTCGTTTTTGACGAAGCGTTGAGGCAGCTGGGGGTTGCTAGGGCGGTATTTGTGGGCGTGGCATCCAAACTTTTTATGCAGTTTTTGGGGGGTCATCATCGCCTATATTGGCACCAATTTTGGTGGCTATATCTTAAAAACTGTGGGAGATATTATCTTTTTTGACGTTAAATTGCGGGGGGGGGGGGGGGGGGGGGCTGGGGTTAGAATGGGTGGGCGTTGCTCCAAAATTGTTGATTCAGTGTTTTGGGGGTTGTTAGTAGCTATCTGCCCACTTAATTTTGTAGTTCTAGCTGTAAGGATGTGCCAAATTTTTGGATTTATCGGTTTTGAGTTATCGAATTTATCGATTTGCCAGCCCCCCAGTTATCGTAGAACCCCCATCTTGACACTTTAATTTACTATCCCATAGATAAAGAGAATTGCAAAGAACATACAGACGGACAGACGGACGGACACCATGACGGACATTGCACAAACCCAATATACTCTTTACCGTCGGTATCGAGTATAATTAGTGTTCCAACATTTGTTGCGTGGATCGGGAAAAACCCAGAAAAACCCAATCTGATCAGCATTAGATTAGTAGTGGTTACGATTAGATAAGGCAAAATGTATCAATCTTTTTATACCCTTAACCCATAAAATGGGTAAATAAGGGTATAATGGTTTTGTGCAAAAGTATGTAACAGGCAGAAGGAAGCATCTCCGAACCCATAAAGTACATATATTCTTGATCAGCATCAACAGCCGAGACGATATAGCCATGTCCGTCTGTCCGTCTGCTTGTCCGTCTGTCCGTCTTTCTGTCTGTATGAACGCGTGAATCTCAGAGACTACAAGAGCTAGAGACTTCTGATTTTGTATTTAAGCTCTCCCATACCTTGAGCAGAACAAGTTTGCTTCAAATTATCGATAACTATTCTGGTTTCCGATATACACATAATATCGATAACAACAAATATCGAATTTGGAAAATGTAAAAATGAGGGTTGAAATAATGGGTAACGATAGAACTTTTCTGAAAAATTCGTCCAAATCGGTTGAGAAACACCGGAGATATCTAATTTTATCGATTGAAAATAAGTCAGTATACCAAAGTCAATTATAAATTTAATTTACATATTTATTGCAACTGGGTTCAGGGTATCTTCTAGTCGGGCTCTCCCGACTAGAGCTTGAAGCCTCCAAGGAGACAAGAGAATAAAGCTTGTTATAGTCAGAACATATAACACGAAATGGTTCATTAATTGAATAGTTGCTCAAGCAACGATCAAGGCTAAGGGGTAAAAAGTTACGTGAATTTAATTCGACTCAAAAGAACTAATGAGTCGATTTCACCATTAAGTAGGTTAGTAATAAATAAAACTCCATGCATAGTTCTACGGTTTAACAGGGAGGGAAGATTTATCAAAAGGAGTCTACTTGAATACGGGGGTAAGTCAACTCCAGGAACCCATTTAAAACTTCTAAGGGAAAATAGAAGAAATTTCTTCTGCACAGATTCAATTCTATCCTGGTGAATCGAGTATTGTGGGGACCAAACACAAGATCCATACTCCAGGACGTACTACGCATTTTTAAAGCGTTTTAGTGGTGTAGGGATCATTAAACTTTTTCTACCACCGCTTGATGAAGCCAAGGACATTAATGGCCTTATTGACCATAAACGAAATATGAGCGTCAAACTTTAATTTAGGATCAAGAATAATGCCTTAATCTTTAATTTCAAACACGCGGTCAAGTGGTGAAGCATCAAGCAAGTAGTGAGCAGTATGAGGGGTACTTCTACAAAAAGACATGTATTGACATTTTGACCAATTTAAATTTAGTAAGTTAGTACGGCACCAGGCTGACAATGCCCAACCCAAATCCGACTGTAGTAAATTATTCAGGAAAGCATCATTATAGGTGAAACATAGCTTCACATCATCAGCAAACATATATACAAAAGAGTTGGTAATAACAGCAGGAAGATCGTTAATAAACAAATTAAATAGCAAAGGTCCAAGGTAACTACCCTGGGGTACACCAGAGGTAACTAAAATAGGTTTAGATACAGACGATTTAAAAACCACTTTTTGTGTTCGGCCCATAAGCACTCCGAAAGCCACAATAAAAGTTTTGCTGGAAATCCAATAATATTCAATTCTGGAAGCAACAGAGAATGACTTACCGAATCAAATGCCTTACTTAAATCGGTGTAAACACAGCGATAAGAGTCGGCTTCTAAAACAAGTATGAAGGCTCAAGTCGGGAGAGCCCGACAAGAAGATACCCTGAACCCAGTTGCCATAAATAAATTAAATTTATAATTGAATTTGGTATACTGACTTAACTTCAATCGATTAAATCGATATCTCTGGTGTTTCCTAACCGATTTGGACGAATTTTTCAGAAAAGTTCTATCGTTGCCCATTACTTTAACCCTTATTTATAGTTTTTCCAAATTCGATATTTTTGTTATCGATTCCATGTGTATATCGGAAACCAGAACAGTTATCGATAATTTGAAGCAAACTTGTTCTGCTTATGGTATAGGAGAACTTATATCCAAAATCAGAAGTCTCTAGCTCTTGTAGTCTCTGAGATCCACGCGTTCATACAGGCGGACAGACGGACGGACAGACGGACATGGCTTTATCGTCTCGGCTGTTGATGCTGATCAAGAATATAAATAATTTATGGGGTCGTAGATGCTTCCTTCTGAAAAGGGGGGCTGGACCCGGATTAGGTGGGTGTGGCATCCAAATTTTTGATGCAGATCTTTGTGAAATGTCGATTGCTGACCGGAAATCGTGTTGATATGGTAAATTTATATGGTGGCTAAATCGTAGAATGCTCCGATCGGGATGAAATTTCACAGTGAACAAACCCGACATGATCTTAGCAATCTGTGAGAGTTTCATCAAGATCGGTTCAGCAGTTTGGCCGGAAATCGTGTTGATATGGTAAATTTATATGGTGGCTATATCGTAGAATGCTCCGATCGGGATGAAATTTCATAGCGAACAAACCCGACATGATCTAAGCAATCTGTGAAAGTTTCATCAAGATCGGTTCAGCAGTTTGGCCGGAAATCGTGTTGAAACAGACAGACAGACGGACAGACGGACAGACGGAAATCAATTCCTGAGCTCGTCCTGATCATTTTGATATATAGTTTATGGGGTCTCCCATCATTCCTTTAAGGCGTTACAGATTCATGACAAAGTCAATATACCCTGTGAAGGGTATAAAAATACTGTCTTGAACAGCTACACCTTTTTCGAGGAACGATATATTTAGAATAATAAATAGCTTCTCCGCACTGCTTTTGTTTACCGGTGATTTCAATGCATGGGGCTTTGCTTGTGGCTCCACCCACTCCTAGACGAAAAAATATCGATGCAATCTCAAAAACAATTTTATCTCTTTTGAATAATGGCAGTGCAACACATTTCTCCACACATGAAACATATATTATCTCATCTAATCTGCTCCCACTTTGCAAATGGAAGGTTTTACCTGACTTATATAGCAGCGACCATTTTCCAGTCATCACTGAAATTCAACATCAGTTTCATTTTGCAAAATCAAAGTTCTCCTCAAAATTCAAAATCGAATAAGCTAACTGGGAATTGTTTCGCTTAAAATATGTAAATCATTCCTCTGGTACACAAAATGCTAACATTCAACGGCAAGTTTCCCAAGTCACTAAATCAATACTTGCGGCAGCAAATAAGGCAATCCCACAGACCAAGCCCCACACATTTAAAATAAAGATAATGTGGTGGAATAAAGACCTGGGTGATCTTCGGGATAAAAAGCAAAAGCTCTGGCAAGCCTATAAGTGCAAAATGACCAATGCTAATCTTAAAGCTTACAATGCATGCAGCAAATACCCACTTTAAGCGTGCAGTGAAAGAAGCAAACCGGGAAGGCTTCGAAGCCTTCACAGCTAAAATTTCTCTCCAATCATCCTCAAAACAAATCTGGCGCGATATTAAATCTCTGGTGGAAGTCCCTCCTCCACAGATTAAGTGTATCATATCCCATAATACATTATTAACTGTATCGTTAGAAATATCTAAAAAATTTGCCACAACTTGGTCAGAGTATTCAGAGGACTGCAATTTCAGCAATAACTACAAAGTTTTGATCGCTTGGTTGCCCATACAGTTCTTCAGCAGCTCGCACAATGGGGGGTGGCTACTAAAATCTTCTTCTTCAATATAGTGAAGGCTTTTATGTCCCACCGGTCATTTTAAGTTAGAATTAACAACGTATTCTCCAGCTATTACAATTTATATACTGGCATTCCTCGAGGATCGCCACTGTCGGTAGTTTTATTAATTATAGCATTTGAAGAAATCAGCCAAATTTTATCTAAATATAAACAAATCAAATTAATTATGTACACAGATAATGCTTTAATCTTCAGTAATATCAAAGACTTAAAAAAACTAAACAGTATATTAATAAAAATACTTAATGAAATATACAACTGGGGTCAGGGTCCTGGGCTCTGGTGCAACCTTGACTCATAGTAAATGTAAAATTTATCACAATTGTAAAAAAAATTTGTACACACTCCAATTTAAGCTCTAACAACTATGTTATAAAATGAGTCCAGGCTCTTATGATACAAGACTTATACATCGACAAGACAATGACATTTAAGAATCAATGTTTATACTTAAGAGATAGCCTTGACAAAAAACTGAACATAATAAAATATCTTAGTTCTAAACATTCACTAGTAAATAGAAATACCCTTACTAATGTATGAAGGGCTCTTATACTGTCCAAAAAAACCTATGAGTTGCCCATTTTCGGATGGTGCGCAAAGTCATATATCCGCTTGTTTAAAGCAGCCTACCATACCGCTGTCCGATGCAGTATAAACGCCTTGGCAACATCCGCAATAAAAGGTATCTTAGCAGAAGCGGGTTGGCCAAGAGTAGAAGAGAGAGTCGCAGAATCAACAGCTCTGCTGATCCCTAAACTTTTCTGCTCACCCAACCACCTCCTTTAAACAGTGGTACGAAAGGCTATAAAACAACGAAAAACCTACCGACACCTCTCCAAACTGCGTCGATGCGCTGTCCTCTCTAATGAATGGAATATCATAGCCCCAGCAGCACCGAGAACGTGCAGAACCCCCCCCCCCCCCCCCCGTGGGTGGGGCTTCTTCGACAATCCTCAAAAAACAGTGCGCTCCAGGAATACCCAAAAAATCTTAGAAACAGGGAAACTTACCACCAACTGTTCTATACAGAATCTACCACGAAATTTTACGACAACAGAACGTGGATATTCCCTGACGCAGCAAAATCAGCTGATCTAACTGCGATGGCAAGCGTTGACATCAATGGTAAAATTCTTTCAGCAGGATCATTTCCAGAATACTACTCTGTATTTTCAGCCCAAGCAGAAGCTGTCCATCGTATACACACAAGGCAAAAATGGAAAGTTCACTTTAATTACCGACAGCCTTTTGACTGTAGAATCCATAAAAAATATTGCCAACACAAACCCAACAATCATGCAGAAACGGGATAGCTTAATAAAAACCCCATTAGAGCTCAACTCATTATGGGTACCCAGCCACGGAGGTATTAGGGGCAACAGGCTAGCTAATAACGCAGCAAAAGCAATGTCAAGGTACCCCACATTCATCACACCCCCATCAGCTGAAAAAGACCTGCGCAAAGCCATTCACAAGCAGCTGTAATCTCAAAAAACGGAAATCTGGTCCCAATTTCAACACAACTACAAGAGCAGCAACCCAAATTTGGAAAAAGTAAAGTTCCCGTACAATACCTCCCGTACAAACCATGATTACCTGCCTTCGGATAGGACACAGCAGTATTACCCACAGCCATATTCTACCTGGTGACCCAAAACTGAACTGGCACTTATGTCGTCTACTGCTCTCTACCACACACCTACTGGACTCATGCATAAGATTAGAAAACATTAGAAAAGCCAATTTTTTAAACACACTTCCTTCATCCACCCTACCCTTCCCTACAACCCTAAATATAAATAAAATATAAAGGTATATACATAATTGTAATCTGACAAATAAGATATAATCCTTCATAGAGCTGAAGGCCTGGACGCTAGCGCTCGTTTATTTAACTTAGCTTTAGTATTCTTGTGTATTATAGCTAATTTTTTAAATAAATAAAATAAAATAATAAAACATTAAGATCTGGGCTCTGTGCAGAAGTTTGCACAAGTTTCGAGCGGTTATGGATTAGTTAAAGCCTCACAACGCCTTATGTATGCTTCGGGTCTTTTACAAAATTGCTCGTGATACCCAATTTCTCTGCACTCAATGTAATGTCCGTCATGGTGTCTGTCCGTCTGCATGAACGCTACGTTTTTCGACACCCTTTAAGACTTTAACTTTGCAAATAGCGTTTCCTATGGACACGATAGAAAAATTGTGAAGATTGGTCTTCTACACCTAATAAAGCTTGGGCAATCGATGAATTCGATAAAATCGATAAATCCACATATATTCTACAACCTTACAGCTAAGGTTACCAGATTTGAAAAGAAATAGCTACTGGCGTCCCCCAAATAATTAAAATGCATTAAAAATCTTGCAGCCACGCCCACATAGCCCAATGTCAACCGCCCCCCCCCCCCCCCTTCATTTGGAATTCGGAAACACCTTTATCTTCCACAGTTTTGATGCCAAGATAGGTGGAAATGTCCCAGAAATAACTGCATCAAAACTTTGGATACCACGCCCACCAAACCACCCTAGTCACCCCCAGCCGCCACACCGCCTTGCTTGAATCGGGAAACGACCCCCAAAATTATGCATCAAATCTTTGTATAGCCCGCCTACCTATACCACCTGCAGCCCCCCAACTTATAAAAACTGGTGTGCATATATCTTCTTGAGATAGAGTCACCAAATTTGGAAGGAAGATAGCTGGTGATATCCCACAAAGATATGTAAATACATTTTGATGCCAATCCTGCCGCCGCTTTTTAAAATCTGTAATCCCCTTATTTTTCTCAGTTCATAAGCTAGATTCATTTGGGGGCATCCTCGAAAGATCTGCATCAGTCAAACTTTGAACGCAGCGAACACATCTACCGCATCCGGCACCCTTTGCAATCAGGCCTCTTAATATCCGTTTTTAAACTGGTATCGAGTGTATCGCAGTCGGTTGCGTCCGACTGCAACGTTTCCACTTGATTTGTTTGCTTCAGTTAGTCGAGACGATGGTGACATGGGGAATTGTTAGCACATGAGAGTATCGTCTGATGTTTTGAATGCATTCGTTCAAGACTTACTTCATATAAAGGTTGAGCAACGCCCAACTTAAAACAAAACCATAAAAAGCCTCAATTGGCTCATCAATGCGCTCTCTTCCCTTAGTCTAGACTCTAGACTACAAGGTCCTGCTCTACAACTATATTCTTAAACCAATCTCAACCTATTCTGCCAAGTTAAGGGGGGCTTGCAACAGCATCATCGTCAGTGTCCAGAGAGCTCAGTCGAAGATTTTGAGAACCATCACCAGGGCAAAGTGGTATGTTCGAAACGAAAACATTCATAACACTCATCGGTCCCTTAGAAACAATAACAAATCAATCCCTGGTGTGTCAATTTGACACAATCAAACAGAAATATAAGAAAAAATATTTTTAAAATTGAAAATATTTATTTATGTAACAAAATTAAATAATAAACACAAATATATCTATGAATCGCATATTTCGCTTAGAACAAAGCACCTATCGCATTCGGCAGAGTGGATGTTTGCATTCTCTGCCTGTTGGCATTTGTGCAACCTTGCGCGCTTCCCAGTTGGCGTGTGGTGCATCAAGCGACTGTTCGCAGATGTATCAGCTTCGGCTTGGACTAGCTGCTCGCCGTCCTGAATCCCACGGACAACGTTCTCTCGCCTCGTGGTGCTCGTTCCCGTTGGTCGATGTGCAGCGTGACTATAGAGTACCCAAGTTGAACCAAAAAATAGCGGTGAGGTATGTTTCAGTTTGGGTTCAATTCCGTGAATAAAATGAACGCATTCAACGCAGATATATCTAGCATATTGCAAAATACTGCGACAGGCCATCTGTTGACTTTGCGTTTGCACCAATAAGTGCCTACCATCTCATCCATAATGTCGACGCCGCATTTCGTTTTATTATAAAAATTTATAATTTCCGCTTTTTTTTACATCTTTCTCTTCTATTTGTGTCGATAGATGCATTGTGTTGACCAACGTTACGAAACGAAGTCTCTTCGTTACGTACGAAACCACTGTCGAATTCAGCACGAGATCGAACACAAATTGAGTATGGTACAGTGGTTTGTTCTTCATGTCAATTACCAGAGGTGGCAGCTCCTTTCTGTTTTTACGAATAGTGCCAACGGTTGTCATTTATCTCTGCTCCAACTTTACCGCAAGAGCGTGGGATGTGAAGAAATTGTCGGTAGTAACGTTTCTTCCGTTAATTCCTTCTGTAAGCTGCAATACAACCCTTTCTGCCAGGTTTACTTCGGGTGCACAGTTTAGGTTACGACCAATGTAAACATCAACAGCAACCATGCAAAATGTTGATGCGTCACACAGAATCCAGTGTTTAATACCGAATTTGCAGGGTTTCGACGGGATGTACTACGTTAACGGACATCGACCACGGTATGGTAATAACTACTCGTCGACGGCTACATTTTAGCCAGGAATATAGCACAGTTTGAGTCGATATGCCCATTTATCAAAAATTGCTCGCACTGGGGCGAATTTGTCTCGAAAACGGAAGTGTGCTCTCTCTTCCCGATCGTCGAACCACAAACACCGAGTGATCTGCTTATAACGCTCGAGCGACATTGTTGCTGCAAATATCGGTCGTCCGTTCTTCAGATTCCACAGCTCAGTGATTCATTCACCATGCGACCGGTGCACTCCTGCAAGCAGGAAAACTCCATTATATGCTCACATAGTGCAGATGTCGACATTCTTCCATTTACTTCCACAAGTCCGTAAATCGTACAAATTGGTCATGTTGACAATGGTCTGCTCCATGGGTTCGAGAAATAAGAGCATTGCTGAGAGCTTATGAACACAGCGTGACGCTGCAAACACTGTGGCACCTGACGACGGAAACAAGATGAATAATAAATATCCTGTTGAATACTAAGCTTGCGACGCAAATTATTTGTACCTGAGCTTACACGCAGGTTAAAAATAGCTTGTCGTATAGTTTTCGGTTGGTCTAGCGAGTACTCAATTTTTTTGTCTTTTGGCAAAAATTGTAAGCTGGGCTCAAGGTATACTTAAGAAGGTACTCGCGCTCGGTCTCTCGCTCTCTTTTCACTTCTTAAATTGTCAGTCTGTTAGCAGCAGTTGTGAGCGACGCATCTCCGCGGACGATTTTCTAGCATGATGTAAGACTACCAGATGAGGCATTGCGCATGTCCGCCATATTGCTTTTTATCAGCTGACCGTTTTTACGTCACGATAGACTAGCTGTGGTTTGTTTACATTTATATAATTTGTGAAAAGAGTTTTAAAGAACAAAAGAAATTATGCGTTGTGCTGTGTTTGGGTGTGGAAAAAATAATAATGTTAAAGATGTTAAAATGCATTCATTTACATTCCCTAAATGCAAAAATCTAAGGGCATTGTGGATAAAATTTAGCCGCAGAAATAACTTAAATGCTTCACAATGGATGATTTTTCAAACAATATGCAGTTTGAAATGGGTATTTAAGTGTGCATTTGTCATCTTTATATATACTTAACAGTGGAGTTTAGGTTTTGCAAAGTTGAGACTGTTGAATGCCACAGCTTGTCCAACTATTTATTCAAAGGTCGCTCAAACAGAAAAAGATTGCCAGCGAACTGCTCAAAAAGAGACCCTTGAACGGGTGGCTACACTCTTAAAAGACAATAATAGTCTTAAGCGAGTAAACCAAAATATAGAAAATGTTAGTCGTAAGCAAAAATACCGAAAAATAATAACATAAATAGTAAATTTAATTATAAAATTCGTTTTTGGAAATGGGATTTATTTTGATTTACCTAAAATCTAGCAAATTGATCCACTTATATCGAATAACTCTCTCATTTCATACCATTATACACAAAATGTGTCTATCGTGACGTCATGCGCAGAACGAGTCAAAAGTTGTGCGCGTAAATGCCTTATCGTATGTTTTTGTATCATGATTTTTTAGTGTCAAACTTTTTGTGCTACAGACTTTACGTATTTTTGCAATGGCGCCTCCATATTGCTCTCTCTTTCTCTAATGTCATTTTGACACTTAAGTACGAAGTCGTGAGCGAGCAAATGCGGCTACCTTGTTGAGTGTATTTTGACTGGGCTCTGCAACCAATTCTCGTCTCACATCCTCGCATAAAAAGTCGGTATCGCTTTCAATTTCAATTTCCACATCAGTTTCATTTTCATTTGGCTCGCTGTCATCGTCATCTGATTTAAACGGATCGATCTGCTCGTACTCCTCATCGCTCATCACTATTCTTCCCGATGCCGACGCCACATTCTTGGTTTTTGATATCCTCGTATATTTTTTGTAGGTCTTCTATAGGTTCAAGCTTGAACCAGTTGTGAATTACAAGAAGAAAAAAACCCATGCCAACTATTTTGGTAGTACATAGTAGGTAGCAGGCAATAAGGAAAAACCATAAGGCCCAACCAAACGATGCTTAAGTGCTTAAAGCATCGCTGCAAGAATAAACGAAAAGCATGCTTAAGCATTAAGCAACAACGTCTATATCCGTACGTTGCTTAAGTGCTTTGTCTTTTTTTCTTTTTTCTTTTTGCCAACCATTGTTTCCACATGTTCTATTTTTATTCCATTAAAAAATAAATGTTAACATTTTATGTAATATTATGTGAAAAATAAAAATAACACATGGCTTATAGATCTAGTATATTATATCAATATGTTTATAAAACATATTGATCAATATCTAAAAAATTTTTAAATTATTTTCAATATAACTAAAAAAAAAACAGCGACAGCTCTATAGCCTTAACCCTAAAACCGTAAATTGGGCACTCAGTGCCCAGAGCGGTTTTCAAGGCCGAATATCTCGTAGTGCAGGTGTCGAAACCATTCCTTTGACTTTTTGATAGCCTGTAGTCTTGCCTACGTATATTCCAAAATTTCATAAAAATCCGCCCATATTTGGCAAAGTTATGAACGAAAACATGAAATATGCCCCTAAACCGTAAATACGGGACTCAGTGCCCATACTTTTTTTTCAGGTAGTTTGTATGAAAAATTTGTTTTATAGCCCCAAAATGATGCTTGTATAGGGTTTTTTTTGCTTGACACGTGTTACTTCTTCTACCTAGACCGGTTTTTTTGCTTGACACGTGTTACTTCTTTTACCTGGACCTTTTTTTTGACACTCACAAGGATAAAATGCTGTTTTATTTCAAAGTTTTGGTCAGTTTGATTTCAATTGTGGCAGCAGCAAGATACAATTTTTAGTTTGTGGAAGTGAAAAAAATCAAAATGAATCAAGACGCGGAAAATCTAATCCAATATTTATACAAGAAGGACAATTTGACTGAGGAAGAAGAAAGGCAGTTGGAAGAGTATTTGGGCCAGGACAACAATGGAATTGGTGGACGTAATTACAATTTATTATCAACAAATGAATCAAATGGCGAAGAAAATATTATCCCAAGTGATGAAAGTGACTTTGATGAAAGTGACAATGAGCCGCTTTCCAACATACGCTTTGGAGAGTACTTGGAACAAAACACTGAACTTTTGGAAGACACTGAATTAGAGGAACAACCTATACCAGTTGAGCCAAATCGTGGACATAAATATTCTAGTCATGGTAAAAACAATAATACAGTTTGGTGGCAGCATACAGGCTGTTTGAAATATGCCATCCAGCTTGGATTACAAGAACAGCAGAAAAAAAGAAGACATTTATCAAAAAAATGGCAATGGATTTGGCTCTCAATCATCTGCGCTCAAAAACTTAAGTAAATTTGACAACAAAACTGGCAATGGACCTAATAGGATTAAAATTTGACACCTCTGTCCAACGGCGGCTCCCAACTATACAGGTAGTTTGCATATAAAATATAAAATATTTCGTTTTATTTATTTTTTTGTTTGTTTTTTTTTTTCAGACAAACCTACAAAAAAAGCGCTCCGTTTCATGCCAAAAAGAAAAAAATTACAATAAAACAACTGCCCAGTGTGACCTTTGTTCTTTGCCAATGTGTACCAAGCACTACATTAGGAGTTGTCAACCCTGCTATATTCGCAAATTCAATTATGAGTCGGATTCAGACAGCGACAGTAATAATAATCAGCCAACATCATCGACAGCATCAAATAGCAGAAAACTCCGTGGAAATTCGCCGATAAATTTATAATTTTTAAGTTTTATTTCAAAAAAATATTTTATAACATATATATTATGCATGATTTTTTGTTCATAAGGCTTAGTTTTAACAATAAATAAAAAAAAAAATAACATTTTATCTCAAACCACCGAAATAATAGTGTTTTTATTGAAAAAAAATGCATGCAAAAAGACGTTTTCCCATTGTGGGCACTCAGTGCCCATATTTACGGTTATGTGTTGTAAAACCTATTTACGGTTTGAAGGTTAAGCGTTTAAACATTGTTTCATTTCAGTGAAACTATGCTTAAGGCCTATAACCATTCGTTAAAAACAAAAACTGAACGAAACCGTGCGTGAGCATCGTTTGGGCACGGCGTAGCATATGTTGAAACTTTGCGTGCTGCGATGCTTTAAGCACATAAGCATCGTTTGGTTGGGCCTATAGTTTGCCAACTATTTAGGTATTTGTATCGGATGTCAATTGCTATCTTCATACCAACTTTGGTGACTCTAGCTCGAAGTTTGTAAAAAGTGTTAAAAGGGGGCTCGGGGTGGTATGGGTGGGCATGGCATCCAAATTTATAATTCAGATCTTTGTGGAATGTCAATTGCTATCTTCATACCAAATTTGGTGACTCTAGCTCAATGTTTGCAAAAAATGAAGAGGGGGGGTTGGGGACGGTATGGGTGGGTGTGGCATTCAAATTTTTGATGCAGATCTTTGTGGAATGTTCCTATCTTCATATCAAAGGGGGGTGGAATGGGTGGGCGTGGCTCCAAAACTGTGATGTAGTTTTTTGGGGGTCGTTACCACTTTCTTCTTATCAAATTTGGTGGCTCTAGCTCCACTACTATAGAAGATATACGCATTCCCGTTTTTGATGAAGCGTTGGGACAGCTGGGTGCGGCTAGGACAGTATTGGTGGGCGTGGCATCCAAACTTTTGATGCAGTTTTTGGAGGGTTGCTAGAAGCTATCTTCATACCAAACTTGGTAGTTCTAGCTGTAAGGATGGGCAAATAATTTCGATTTATCGGTTTTGAGTTATCGAATTTATCGATTTGCCAGCCCCCCAGTTATCGTAGAACCCCCATTTGGACACCTTAATTTATCATCCCATAGATAGAGAGAAACTTTCAAGTCTCTAGCTTGAAGGGTGTGGACAAAAGTTACGAGCATACAGACGGACAGACGGTCAGAATGACAGACGGACGGACAGACGGACGGACAATATACTCTTTACCAACGGAAACGAGTATAAAAACTTGGGCGCTTGTGTCATATTTTTGGTTTATCGGGCGCCCGGTTGTTACACAAATTATTTTAACGTTTAATACCCCGATTCCATTAGGCTGCATCTTTCATTAACAGTGAGTGAAAGATGTAGGTGATTCAACTATATATCCAATTGCATAGTTGCTTCTTGATTTGACAGGGTCTGTTAAAAGACAGCTGTGTGCTGTATGTGTGTGTGTTATACGTTTAAATTTAATTGAAAGCAAATCTGAGCTCGAACACAAATAAAACAAGTAAGAAGGCTCTAGTCGGGAGAGCCCGACTAGAAGATACCCTGAACCCAGTTGCAAAAAATTTTATGTAAGACTTTGGTATACTGACTTAGCTTCAATCGATTAAGTTCAATATCTCCGGTGTTTCTCAACCGATTTGGACGAAATTTTCAGAAAAGTTCTATCATTGCCCATTACGTCAAACCTCATTTGTAGATTTTCCAAATTCGAATTTTTTATCGATATAATGTGTATATCGGAATCCAGAATAGCTATCGATAATTTGAAGCAAACTTGTTCTGCTCATGGCATAGGAGAACTTATATCCCAAATCTGAAGTCTCTAGCTCTTGTAGTCTCTGAGATCCACGCGTTCATACAGACGGACAGACGGACAGACAGACAGACGGACAGACAGACGGACAGACGGACATGGCTATATCGTCTCGGCTGTTGATGCTGATCAAGAATATATATACTTTATGGGGTCGGAGATGCTTCCTTCTGCCTGTTACATACTTTTGCACAAAACCATTATACCCTTATTTACCCATTTTATGGGTTAAGGGTATAATTAGTGAAGCCAAAAATGCAAAAATTATTGCTTTACTTGAGCGCAAAATGCAAACATTGTTGAACGAATATTCCAGTTTGTTTTTACATGAAGCTTTTTTACTCAAATCGGCACTGTATAAACCTTGTATCGATTACAATTTCATACTATCGACTATGTTAAGGCTCTGTTCAGTGCTCTGTAATGTTAACTTCTAACATTCCCAGTTGGTCGGTTTCGAACCAACTGGGAATGCAGACAAACAGACAAATTTGAATAAGATTCCCATTGTACAAATGGGAATCTAATACAAAAAGATGCGGCATCTTCAAGTTCCAATTACATACTTGCATCTTGCTGTAGTGGAATCGGGGTATTAGTTCGGTATTCTTTAAAAGCGTGTTTGTTAGTTTTTTTAAACTGTATTTATCTGCATACGCGTGGAAACACTCATATACATGTGAAATGACAGTCATAATGTTTCGGGTGCAGGGAATCTCGTAGTCGAGATATCTCAACTAAAGCTTTCTCACTTCTTTTGTAAGCATTTATAAGTCTGCGTTCATTCGGTTTTATTGTTTTTTTGGTATTGTATGAAATCATCCGCTCCATTTACGCCAACATGCAGAGCACTGGCATCAGCAGCGTCGTCAAATAACAAATCTTTAAAAGTTATAAACAAATAGTTAGCAGAAAGGCGACCGGTAAGCGCGACAGCGGGGCACCGACAGTCTAAATAACCGTTTCGGTCGAGCTCAGTTAATGAAGCATGCGTTAAACTGGCGCCATTGGCAGCGATCAACAGATACAAGTACGACTTTTCATGTGTATCTTGAGCAATGTCTCCAAGCTCAAGCCTCTCATATTTATGCAGAGGCGTTTCTTTGTCAACATACAAATTTAGATCGCATATTAAGGTTACATATATTTCGTTTTATCGCTGCGATATATGCATACAAACGATTGTTTCTCTTAACTAAATTTTAATTTTCAATTTGTGTTTTCTCTTCGGGTCATTTATTAATATTTTGTAGTTTTTTTGGCCATACAATTTTATTTTGAGGCATTTTGACTAAGATATGAAACTTGGGTTTTTATTTGACGTGAAATTGGAAAGGAGTGCAAACACAAAGAAAACGATTTAGAGCACTATATGAAGTCGAGGGAGCTCGACTACGATCAAGCTTTATTTAAAAAAATAAACTACAATCGCTTCTTGCCTCAAATGGTTGAATTTCGATGATTTTGCAAGGTGAATTTAGATTTTTTACACATGCAAGCAGGCGTACTGAAAATGCTTTCGTCTATTGCTAGTATGTTCTGATTAATACGATATAAATTTTGGGTTGGTGTAGGAAGCATTGTGATACTTAAACTATCTAAATGAAATATTAACGGATGCTCACTATTAAGTCAAAGACTCCGTTTACGACGTGGCTATAATGTGCCGGAAATTGTTGGATTAGCAAGACTTTTTCTTGCGAAAAAAATCGACAAACAACCAAAATCAACTGTTTGCCGATGTTTCTGCTATAAGTTTTTATACTCGACACCGAAGGTAAAGAGTATATTGAGTTTGTGCAATGTCCGTCATGGTGTCTGTCCGTCTGTATGAACGCAACTTTTTTCCACACCCTTCAAGCTAGAGACTTGAAACTTTCCAATTCTCTTTATCTATGAGATAGTAAATTAAAGTGTCAAGATTGTGGCTCTACGATAACTGGGGGGCTGGCAAATCGATAAATTCGATAACTCAAAACCGATAAATCCACATATTTCGCACATCCTTACAGCTAGAACTACCAAATTTGGTAAGCAGATAGCTACTAGCAACCTCCAAAAATATGCAACAAATATTTTGGAGCCACGCCCACCCAATCCGCCTCCAGCCCTACCCGTATTTTGAAATCGGAAAAGCGTATATCTCCCACAGTTTTTGAGCTATATCCACCAAATTTGGTGCCAAGATAGATAATGATGACACCTCAAAAACTGCACCAAAAGTTTGGATGCCACGCCCACCAATACTGCCCTAGACGCCCCCATCCACCCCAACGGGAATGCGTGTATTTTCCACAGTTGTGGAGCTAGAGCATCCAAATTTGGAAGGAATATAGCTGGCAACGACCCCCAAAAATCTGCCAAATACCAAATTTGGTATGAAGATAGCAATTGACATTTCACAAAGATCTGCATCAAAAATTTGGATGCCACACCCACCTAATCCGGCCCCAGCCCCCCTTTTCTACAGCTCTTACAAACTTTGAGCTAGAGTCACCAAATTTGGAAGGAAAATAGCTGGTGGCATCCCCATCAGCATCGGAGAATCTTCAAGGCAGCTCACACCCCTGCCATATCCGTACCCCTTTGCAGTCAGGCCTCTTTTTACCGGTTTTAATACTGGTATAAAGTATGCCGTAGTCGGTTGCGTCCGACTGCACCGTTTCCAGTTGTTTATATTATACGGATGAGCCCATAGAACCAAACGCAGTGATCAAAACGTTGCCACATGCATCAAAGTTGGAAGTGAACTTGCTGGTGCTAGCCTAAAACATGACTTGGAAACAAACGCAAAGTTAACATTGTACCAGTTTTAAATAGAGGCAAAAGGTGAAGCAGTAAATCTTCAAATTATAATTTTAGCAACTCATCAGCTCGCAATTAATTACATATGTATATTATATACTAGTTAAGACTTTTTTAAAGCACCGCTAAGCGCCGGCTACCATCATAGATAAAAATTTAGAGCTAAAACCCACACCGAAATCGAAACAGACATTAAGACCATTTCATCAATAGCTAAGGTAAACAAAATTTTAAAACTGCGTTGTCACTTGGTCCTAGTTGCCACATAAGACCTTCAACAGAGACTGCAAGCCGATTGAAGAGCGGCCGCAACACCTACGATTAAAACAATAGCTACTATGAGTTAAATGCAAGCCAAGGTTAATTATTAGTAAAGTCTTACTCAGAGCTAATTCCCGTATCAAAGCTTGCTTTTTCAAATGCGCATGTCTATGCGGATTTGTAAAAGTCATGAAAAAAACTATGAAACGCTTAGAATAAGATGGCAGCACACTAGCTTATTTGGCTCTTCTTCCTTGCGAGCTTAGCACTCAGGTTCTTTATTAATACTAGAAACTGTATTATTCTGCTGCCTAGTGGATTCTATTGGATTTATTTTTCTATTTTCCTTCCTTCCAGTTAGCTTCCCTCCCAATTTGGTGACTCCAGCTCAACGTTTGTAAAATGTTGGGGGAGGGGTGCTGACGGCGATATGGATGGGCGTGGCATCCAAATTTTTTCTGCAGATCTTCGGGGCTCCAGATTTGGTGGCTCTAGCTCAAATACTGTGGAAGATACATAAGATTCTGATTTCAAACTGCGGTGGTCTGGGAGCGGAATGGCTCCAACATTTTTTATGTAGTTTTTTGGGGGTTACTTGAAACTATCTTCTCACCAAATTTGCTAGTTCTAGTTGTAAGGATGTGCGAAATATGTGGATTTATCGGGTTTGGGTTATCGACTTTATCGATTTCCCAGCCCGCTAGTTATGGTTGACACTTGACACTTGTATTTACTATGCCATTGATAAAGATAATTGAAAAGTTTCTAGGCTCTAGCTTGAAGGGTATGGAAAAAAGTTGCGTTATTACGGACGGACACACGGACGGACAAACGGACGGACGGACAGACACCACGACGGAAATTGCACAAACCTAATGTACTCTTTACTATCGGTTTCGAGTATGAAAACTAGTAAATTATGTTAACCAGAGTTAACAATCAAACTGTAGCGGCAAGAATGTAAAATAGAGTAATAACTTTAAAATATTTTTCTTTCAAATAAAGCCACCCAAGCCAATGAAAGAGTTCATATTTAAGTTATTTGAATAGTTTGGGCTTATAAAATTTGATACCTAGGTAGAAGAAATAATTTGCTGTGTGCAGTGTTTTTTCTGGATCTAACAGCTGGTTAAGCGTCCTACAAAATATAAACAAAAGAGCGCTACGCCCATTGGGAGGCTGGAAAAAACAAGTCGGTGTATCGGGACCCATTTAAAAAAAATAAAAGATATTTTCTATTAGGGTGTTCACTTTGTCTTGCAAATGTGCAAAAGTGTGACCTTGCAACACCGCTGTCATGAACACCCAATTGAACAAAACAAGTCTGATAACTTTACACAATCAGCTGTTTGCTATCGTTTGGGCTGAGTTGGCCATTTGTGATATTTAATTTGCTGCTTGCCATAAATAAATAAATTTAAAATTGCCCTTTAAAAGCGTGAAAGCATCACTCCTAGAACGGACAGCATCCCATCAACTGGTTTATTTAAGAAAATTAGCAATCCATCCCTCCTTTACTTTTAGCGCCTTTTCACAATGAACAGCTGTTTGTTTTGATTTAGCACCTAAAGCACAAAATTACACCAAAAAAAAAAAAAAAAACAGAAAATTGATTGTATTGTGCAACACACTTTCACTTTTGTATAATTTTTTAACACTGAAATCGTTGTAAAAGTACAACGATATTTTAGTCATAGGCAGGGGTCTAGCAAAAAGTGCAAACTCGATTCTGTACAAATTGTTGTTGGGGTGGCTTGCAATTTACACTTATACACTTTTGCAACACAAAGTGAACACCCTATATATTTTTAAAACTAGGGTAACAAAATATGATGGGACGTCTGGTGAAGTTTCTCAAAGATCTGCAGAAAAAAGTTGGAACCACGCTTACTCTCCGACCTTAGCCCCACCTTATAAATCGAAAATTTATTTATCATTGTTTTTAGGCTAGATACGCAAAATTTCATGGCTGGTGATTGATCTTCAAAATTTTCTTGAGCCGCTGCCGCCCCTGGACGTAGACTCCTTTCTACTTATTTTTGGTGACATTAAATTGATATCCGATTAATTCACAGTCGGCAATCTTCTCACTTGTTTAATATTCATCTAGGCCCTTTTGTTCGTATTGTTTTTAAGAAATCCCATATCTTATATTAGCGAGCTCTGATTAAAACATAAGAAGCGCATTTCATGTTTAATATGAGGTAAAATTGAAAAATGAAAGGAAAACTGCCAGAGAACTGCGGAAGCATCGGCGACGAAGGTTTAATGCGGATGGACATATAATTCCCAAATACCAAGCACCCATGCTTAACATTGTATATGTCTTGTTCAACAGAACCGCTTCTAAAACTTGTGAACCTGCACGGAAATACGTGACACACATATGCAACATATCCTCATGCTCTAAACGTGATGACAGGGGACGAAGATCTAAGTCATTTTACACCAAAATAAGACATGCAGTTAAATCTTAGGCTTAATACAGGTAACAAAAATCAACTCTGACTTTTAACTGGCGGTTTCACAATATATATGTTTAGGCTTGATTGGCAAACAAAAAGGTGCAAGAAATGGGAATGGTATGCGATGGTAAACGGGGTTAAAATAGGGCGATAACTGAGCCCCACCCGCGCCGGGAGAAGCCAAGCTGGAGAGCTTTCAAGCGTCAGTACATCGCCCCTCCACTTTTTACCTACTATAAGCGCTGCTACTAGGTCTCTCTTATGGTTAAAATAACAATAATCATTTTGTTATGTTTTGCTTGACTATAGAGCAGAGTGCCAAGGTTCTGTTCCTGAATGCTACCATGCCCCTTTTGTTACTTTGTTTGCCATTTTATGTCAGAGCCTAACCTATAATTTCTCTAAATGTTGAAATGTTCAACGTTTGGCGAGCAGCGGAGCCCCACCGTAAGCGGCCACAGAGCAACAAATTTTATGAAAGCTACACAAAATTGGATACAAATTTTGTATCTTTGGTTGTTTCGCCTTGTTCTGACATCACTACTTAAGTGCGGAAACAAAATGTTATAACCGTTGACCAAATTACACCATCAGGGACCAATTTGGCTGGCACAGCATATCATATTATATCGGAACATACCATAATTTAAACTCTTGTTCTTGTGAGGCGCAAGTCGCAAGCCACGATTTACAACCAGCACTAATTATATCATACGGTCCTCCGCACAAGACTACAATTGTCATCGTATGAAGCATGGCGTATTATAGGCGTACTTTTGTTTTTAACCGCACACATATATACACACATATATATATTTATATGTATGTAAAGATATAGATATATATATATTCTTTGAGTTTTTGCAAATGCATATGGGAGTGCGTTCACATGTATACAGGAAATGTATGCACTTCCTGCTAGGCTTGAACATATTTTAATAAGGATATCTTTCAAAAAACTTAGCCATCATAATAAAAATTATCACTGATGATCAATATTATCTCCTAGTTTTCAAAAAAAAAAGTTTTTTCAATTCCATATTGTATTTTATCGAAAGTACCGGAATAAGACGAAGTTGCAGATAATTTAAAATTAACTAGACTAGTATGTTACACACAAACAAATTTTTTTTTGTAATCGTATAATTTACAGTAAGATTCAAACATTTTTCGGATTGGTCGCGAAAAAAAGATGTTGTCGAAATTATAAAAGAACTGAACTCGTTTAAACTTTTTATATCTACATAACTACTGTGAAGTTTTTTTATTGCAGTGACATGTATTGAGTATTGAATGAGAAAAAAATGTTCTTTAAGCAAGCGTTTAGGTTGGTTGTTGTTGTATTGACATTTTTTTTGCAGCTTTTGTCATATTCAGCGAGTTCTAATTTTAATTCAAACGTAACCGTCAAAAGTCACACGCTTGAATGAACTTTTCACCCAAACTGCTCGACACGGATTTGGACTTAAAGTCGAAAGCGTCGCATGGCTCTTGGTCAGCCTAGGTGTAGCTGCTTATGCACAGCATGCTACTTCCTTTTGTGCATCCTGTTTGGAGTTCCCACAGACTCAAAGACATTCTTGTGAATTTCTTGCTTTGCCACAAAATGTCCGTCAACTGCGGGTGAGGTGGCGTAGGGGGCAGCAGGCCAAAACCCAACTTATATGCATTTCTAGGTTCGGCGTTTGGTTGGGTAATGATCGCCAGTCGTCCAAGCGGGCAGTTGGGAATCGGCAGTTAGGCGAAATGAGTTTATAAAAATGCTCCTCAAATTTAAATGAACTGCAAATGACGACGGCGCTGATCATTAAAATTCGCGCTTAAATTGCCTTTAAGAACAGCATAAGGCAACTGGAACTGGGAGTAAATGCTGATGACGCTGCAGACGAAACCCCCAGACAGCCACAAAATTTTAGCTAAATTCATCGGAAACTATTCGCCAAAAGCGACAGAAAGGAAACAAAACAGCTATAAACAAGCGAGAACAGGAGATATCTCGACTAGAGGATACCCTAACCCTATATCATTTGTGTATTGAAAACCGGAAAATCTCGCGATAATTTGAAACATGCTTGATCTGCGCGTAGTACACGAAAAATGACAATCCAAATCTCAAGTCTGTATATCTTCGGAATCAACGCATTCGTACACACGGGCAGACGAACAGACAGACGGACTGGCAAAATCGACTTAGCTGTTCCTGTTGATCAAAGTAATATATACTTACTAAAATCAGAGATGCTCCCTTCAGTCTGTTACAAACATTTGCACAAAACCATTATACCCTTTTTCCCATTTCATGTGCTAAGGGTATAGGAAAACGGAAAACAAAAGCCAACACACATAAATCACAAAATTCATTGAGAAAAATTTGCTAAAACATAAAGTAAACACAATAAAAAAATATAAAAAAAAAGAATATAAAAAAAACACTAAAATCAGCAAAAGTCCAATGTGAAAACAGATTTTTGACCGCCAGCAAAAGATCATTAAAGTTTCGTTCGATAAATGAATATTAAAATCAGAAAACAGAAGAAAAATATTTTATAATCCAACCAAAATATTAATAAACAAAAAAAAAAAAGAACAAAAGGAGATAAAAAGCGGCCCGGGAAATAGGAAAAGGTGCCAGTAAGACCTTGAAATAATGTTCTTATCTTATTGCTTTGCATGCTGTGCAGGTTGCTTCTGGATGCAATGCCTCGTAAATATGTTTAATTCTGACTCCACATTCACGATCATCAAGTCGCGAGGCTTATTTTGCCATGCCCGCTTGATAAAGTGACGGTAGCTTCAATGTTCACTCAGAAAAAAAATCCGTTATGACTACCAAATAAATTTTGGTACAGTCTGTTAAGTCTGCTTTTTCTAAATACACCTATCCCCGATGTACACTGGAATAGAAACAAAACCATGTGAAATGAAATCTTTGTTTTTCATATATAAAACCGTGTAAAGAGAAAAAAAAAAACTTCAAATGAAACAAGAGTAGAACATATCCAGAAACTTTAAACTAGGTAGTATAGTTTGCACAAAAACTGGCGTGATGTCTTTGTGAACTTATTCTTAAAATGAAAAGAAGAATATAAAGGGGAATCCCTTGTTATTGCAATCAGTCTTGCCAAATGAAAGAAACTCAAAAATTATTGCAACATATGTATTGTGAACATGATTAGTATGTAACCAAAAATACATTTTTGGAAATTTTCCGATTTTCATTAGTTTATATGTAAAAGTGAAATCCTGTAAAACGAGTATTGTGTAATTCGGGTGATAGGTGTGTATAAAAGCTGGACATGTTTAATGAACGAAATTTTTATGAACGCCGTTCGGTCGATATGAACGGTTTAGTCATACATTCAAACTTACATTAAGATACTTTTTCATAGTTTTTAGTCGATGTGAACGATATGCTTGAACTTTAAACATTTGTTGTTGTTTTTTTTTTTTTAAAGATATTTCGAATAACTAGCTCAAAATCAGTCCAAAACAGTGGTTAAACCAAGCAAAGTACATAACATACAACAGGAAATTATTAAAAAACTTTATGCTGGGTGACGGCAGAGGGGCAGGAACAGCGCTGTTAAGATTGCTGCCAAACATACTCATGCATACATTGCAGTTGGACGCAACCGCCTGAAGTATACTCTATATATATGGCGACTACAAATTTTAAGAGTAGGCGTGGCATCCACTGGGGGCGGAATGGGTGGGCGTGGCACAAAAAATGGTGATGCAATTTTTTGGCTATCCGCTTACCAAATTTACCAGCTTCAGCTGTATGGATGTGAGAAATATGTGAATTTATCGATTTTATCGACTTCCCAGCCCCCAAGTTGGCGTAAAAATCCAATCCGTTGCTGTTAAGTCTATGTTAACAGAACAAACTTCAATTCAGCGTCCGGTGTTAAATACGTTCTCATATTATGATCAAAATTGTTCCATTTGTACTGAATCATGAAAATTTCATTACCAGCGTTCTAGATTTAAGAATGACATATTTAAAACGATTCCGAAAAATACTAATATATTGAAATATTTCAGAACGTGTTTTTTTTTTTAATACTCGATACCGAAGGTAAAGAGTATATTGGGTTTGTGCAATGTCCGTCATGGTGTCCGTCCGTCCGTTCGTCCGTCTGTCCGTCTGTATGTTCGCAACTTTTTTCCACCAAAATTGGTGCCAATATAGGTGATGATGACCCCCCAAAAACTGCGTCAAAAGTTTGGATGCCACGCCTACCAATACCACCCTAGCCGCCCCCATCCGCCCCAACGCTTCATCAAAAACGGGAATGCGTGTATCTTCCAGAGTTGTGGAGCTAGAGCCACCAAATTTGGTAGGAAGATAGCTGGTAATGACCCCCAAAAATCTGCATCAATGTTTTGGAGCCACGACCACCCATTTCGCCCCACTTTCCACACCTTTTACAAATTTTTAGCTAGAGTCACCAAATTTGGTATGAAGATAGCAATTGACATCCCACATAGATCTGCATCACAAATGCCACGCCCACCCATACCGCCCCAGCCCCCCTTGCCCCACTTTTTACAAACTTCGAGCTAGAGTCACCAAATTTGGTAGGAAGGTAGTTATTGACATTCCATAAAGATCTGCATCAAAAATGTGGATGCCACGCCCACCCATTCCGCCACCAGCCCCCCTTTCCCCACTTTATACAAACTTTTAGCTAGAGTCACCAAAATTGGTATGAAGACAGCAATTGACATTCCACACAGATCTTTAGAATAACTTTGGATGCCACGCCCACCCATACCACCCCAGCCCCTTTTCCCAATTTTTTACAAACTTCGAGCTAGCGTCACCAAGTTTGGTATGAAGATAGTAAATGACATTCCACAAAGATCTGCAATAAAAATTTGGATGCCACGCCCACCCATACCGCCCCAAGCCCCCCTCTCCTCACTTATTACAAACTTTTAGCTAGAGTCACCAAATTTGGTATGAAGATAGCAATTGACATTCCACAAAGATCTGCATCAAAAATTTGGATGCCACGCCCACCCATACCGCCCCCAGCCCCCCTTTCCCCACTTTATACAAACTTTTAGCTAGAGTCACCAAATTTGGTATGAAGATAGCAATTGACATTCCACAAAGATCTGCTTCAAAATTGGATGCCACGCCCACCCTACCGCCCAGCCCCCTTCCCCACCCTATAAACTTCGAGCAAGAGTCACCAAATTTGCAACGAAGACAGCTGGTGGAATCCCCATCTGCATCGGAGAATCTTTAAGTCAGCGTACACCCCTGCCGCATCCGTACCCCTTTGCAATCAGGCCTATTTTTACCGGTCGGTTGCGTCCGACTGCAACGTTTCCACTTGTTTTTCTTGTTTTGAGTATATAACAAAATCAACAAATACTACTTTAACATCAACAAAAACTAGACATAACAAAAAGGCTCACTGAAACAAAGAAGAAAAAACAAGTAAATAGGATTTAGTCGAGAACGTTCCTTTAGGAGTTAACCTGAACCGTGCATGTGTTTTTGTGTAAGCAGAAAGTGAATGCTTTTTTGCGTGCTACATGCTTAACTTAATTTCAAAATGCGACATCTATGGCGTTTCTCAACCGAATTAGATGCAATTTTCAAACGTGATTATTATTTCAGCTATAGTTTTTGTATCAATTCTACAATTTTTCAAATTCAAAATATTTTGCTATCGGTTCCATGTGTGTATCGGAAACCAGCAGAGTTATCGAAAATCTGGATCAATTTTGACCTGTCACTAGCTCCTATAGTCTCTGAGATCGACGAGATAATACAGACAGGCGAACATTGTTCAAAACCATAAAAAAAAAAATTCAGATCGATATACAACACACAAGTGAAATCTTAGTCGCAGGTTAATCTTCGTTTTTCGCTTTGCTCTCTCTGTTGCAGGTTTGGTTTCAAAACAAACGGTCTAAGGAGCGTCGAATGAAGCAAATCACTAGCATGGGCCGTCCACCGTTTTTTGGCGGTGCACGTAAAATGCGCGGCTTTCCCATGAATCTTTCGCCGGGCGGCCTAGATGATGGATCTGGCTTTCCCTACTTTTCTGCAGATGCTAAATTCGAGTTTGGCTACGGTGGGCCGTTTCATCCGCATGACGGCCCCTTCTTTCCCGGCCATCCCGGCGGACCAATGCCCTTCAATGCGCCAGGTAATATGCTCTGTACGAAAATTGATGGGAATTTTTCAATTTCTTAGAACAAGTGCTTTAATTCTGGCCTGACAAAAGGAGATCGCATTTAAAAACAGATTAGTTAATTGTCAAAAATATTTTTTCAATTCTATCAAAATCATTTAAGATCTTGATTTAAAATTAAATATCTTTAAAATATTGAAGCGTTGTCTTCTGCGCAGTAATTGTTTTTTATTCTAGCCTTTGAACTTCCAATCTGTAACAAATCAGATTTTTTTTTTCAAATAAATGTTGCGAAAGAAAACTTATTACTTAAATATGTATCAAAAGAGAAAAACGATGGAAATTTGTTGAAAATAACCAGAAACAGATTAGCCTTAAGTCAAGACACACTCAATCACCCTGTGAATATTAATCAACTATCAAAAAAACATAATTTTACTAAGCACTTTTAAACATAATAATATAATATATTATATTATAACAGCACATAAATATAACAAGTGAAAACAAGTGACAACGTTGCAGACGGACCAAACCGACTGCGGTATACTATGATGCCATTATAAAAAACGGGTTAAGTGTGTCCTCATCAAAGGGAGAATACGGCTGCGGCAAGGGTGTAAGCTGCGTTCAAAAATAATTTGATTTAAATGTTTGGCGGATGCCACTAGCTAATCTGCCACCAAATTTGATGAATCCAGCTCAAAAACTAAGGAACATATGGGGTAGGCGAGGAATCAAAATGTTTGATGCAGATCTTTGGGAAATGTTACCAGCTATCTTCTAACACAATTTGGCGGCTCCAGCTTAAAAACTGAGAAGAATTTCGGATCGAATTTGGTGGATCAAATACTGTTATATAGTCTTTTTCGATTTCTTGTGTCGCTGGGTGGGGTGGGGGGAGGGCTGGTTGGTGAAATGGGTGGGCGTGGCTCCAAAATTTTTTATGCAGTTTTTTGAGGGTTGCTAGTGGCTATCTAGATTTGGTAACCTTAGCTATACGGATATGGAAAATATGTGGATATAGGGATATTCATTTATCGAATTTATCTATTTGATCGATTATATCGATTTCCCAGCCCCCTAGTAGGCATAGAAACCCAATCCGCCCTTACAAAAAGTTATTTTCACAGTTTCAAGTTTCTAACTTAACGAGTGTAGAAAAAGTTCCTTCCATACAGATGGTCAAACGGACAGACAGACAGACGAAGAGATACCGTGATGGACATTGCACTTTTTACCTTCGCTATAGTGTATTAAAAGTTAATGTAAAACAAGTGACATCGTTCCAGTCCGACGCAATCGCGTCTTCTAGTATAAAATCGGATGTCAAGGAGTTTGCTTGCTTAGTAGGAATACGGCGGCAAAAAGGGTGGTCGCAGCGTCAAAAATACTTTGATTCACTCCTTTGGCGGTAACTTGCCACAAAATTTGTCGACTATAGCTCAAAAACTGTGAAGATATGGGGATTTCAAATTTTTGATGCAGATCTTTGGAGATTTAAACAGCTATATTCCTACTAGATTTGGTGCGTCTAGCTTAAAAGCTGCCAAGGATATAGGCGATTCCGATTTGACAAGGCGGCTCACAGTGGTGGGTTTTCTGATTAAGCCTTGCAAAAATCGTAAAGGTCGAACTAAAAGAGTGTTTTGAAAAATTTAAAAATAACAAAAAATTGCTGAAGCTTTGAAATGAGCGTTAAAAAAATGTAGGCTCACATGATGACTTATGGTTGGCTGCCAAAGTGCAAAGTTTAATATACTAAAAAAGTTGCGTGCAAAATGAAAATTATTTAGATATTTTTATAACGATTCATTAAAGGTAAAGTTGTATGACTAATTGAAATGAACAATATTTAATAAATAACAAATTTTTGTTCTTAAAAATATTTGTTTTCATTCAAAAAAAATCAGCCGATTTTCTATTTAAATGTTATAGATATAATTCTTCAAGTGTTCTGATGTGTCTAAGAGATAAGTGGATCAGAGGAGGCCGACAACATGGTGAAAAGGCCCTTGGTTTCTTGAAGTTTAGATTTTAAGCACGTGTAAGCATATACATACCCTTTGTTGTCCTTGTTTTTAGATTCTCGGGCTCTTGTCTTCTTGACATATTTTCCATATTAGCAAGCATCAATATTTTTGCCACAGCTTAGGACATTGATAATGATCTTAAACCTTTTTATGACATTCAGATGAATTCCTCTGTTCTGAGCAGCTTCCTCATCGTTGCTAAAAAAAACCTCCAAGATGTTTTCATCATTCATGTTTCCATAGCCCTGCTTGGGGCAGTCGACTTTTAGACCAAGTTCCGCCAAGAACTTCTGTTGTACATCCAAATTCCTTATACTTTCCCTTGTTTTTATGCTCTTAGCTCTACCTGCGGTTTATATTTCTATGCGAAATCTTAAGAAGCAAGAAAAGGGTCTACCTGTCAAAAGGTAGAACATGATTTAACGGATCTTATTGCCTACCCTTTAAATGGATGTGTACCTGAAATGCATAATTAGCATAACCAAAGACCGTGGAATATCAAGATGTTGGAATTGTTAAATAAAGCTTTGTCTCAGGGGTTTGCCTCCGAATAGCGGATAGCATGTGCAGCCGTTTTTATACCCTTAACCCATAAAATGGGTAAAAAAGGGTATAATAGTTATGTGCAAAAGTATGTAACAGGCAGAAGGAAGCATCTCCGACCCCATAAAGTATATATATTCTTGATCAGCATCAACAGCCGAGACGATATAGCCATATCCGTCTATCCGTCCGTCTGTCCGTCTGTATGAACGCGTGGATCTCAAAGACTACAAGAGCTAGAGATTTCAGATTTTGAATATAAGTTCTCCTATACCATGAGCAGAACAAGTTTGCTTCAAATTATCGATAACTATAATGGTTTCCGAAATACACATGCAGTCGATTGCAAAAAACATCGAATTTGGTAAATCTAAAAATGAGGGTTGAAATAATGGGTAACGATAGAACTTTTCTGAAAATTTCGTCCAAATTGGTTAAGAAACACCGGAGATATCGAGTTTAATCGATTGAAGCTAAGTCAGTATACCAAAGTCAATTATACATTTAATTTATTCGTTGCAACTGGGTTCAGGGTATCTTCTAGTCGGGCTCTCCCGACTAGAGCCTTCTTACTTGTTCATATTTTGGTTTTTTCAAAACAAAACAAAACAAAACCCCACTGATGCAACCCGTCATCACCCTGCTATGACCATAGAGTGATGATATTAAAACACTTAATGCTGGTTATGTTGCGAAAATCTGCGCGTTGGTACCTGGAAAAATAATTAAAGCTGGAAAAAACTCAAAAGAGAAAATTAAACGATGCTGAAAGACACAGCTCTGACTTTAGAAAACTAAAGATTCTTTACGAACATAAATAATAAGTATATGTATAATTTGTTACCAAATTTGTATTATTTATTTTAGAGTGGGATAAAGTTTATTTTTGAATAAATTATAATAATTTAAATGCATTTTTTATGAATTTCTCTAACGTTTTCATTAATGGTCAAATTATATATGTATGTAGCTAAAACGGGTCAATAAACGATATACAATTGACACACTCACATTTAAGGGTGTTGTTTATGCATAGATGTACACAAGCAGTCAAATTTCAGTTTAGAAATAGCTGGTCATTTATACTCTTTCGAAAGTGTATCCAGTAATGCACTTTTCGATGTCATTTGCCGACACAGAAAAAACCAAAATATGAAAAATAGCAAAATTCTAGACAGCAGGCCCAGCAAAAAGGGAAACACACGCACAGTGACAAATTTTTACCGTTCTTGGATACCTCTGGCCTGCCGCTTGTGGTACACTTGACGGGCTGCTGAGTGCAAAGGCAACTGAAACAAAAACGCAATCGCGCTCCCTTACACTCATTCCACAGATTATTTCTGAGAGCGGAACCCTGAGACGAAATAACTGTAAGCCCTTTTCTTAACCCGCCTAAATACATACCAAGGATGAAGGATACATTCTCATTCAGAATATTTGTTTACATTAGCATAAAATTGTGTAATTGCGTTAAACATCAAATTGAAATGCCATTTAATGTTACAGCTTGCTTTGATTGAATCTCAGTACACAGTTAATTCAATCTTGTACCAAACAAATATAGTTTAAAAAAACTTAAAAAACTTTTAAGACATTGAACTAAAAATTTAAAAAATAAGATTTAAAGTATGCTTAAAACACTAATAAACGATAAATGCTAGTATCATTGTGAATAAAGCGTCATGCGCTCGAAGAAGAACATATAGAACACATCGCCAACGCTTTTTTTTTCAAAAAAAAAAAATGTATATATATATACAGTACGACCTCGGTTAACGCAACCTATTAAAATTTGGCCAGTTGCGAAAACTGAGGTGGTTGCGAAAACTGAGGTGAAATTTTCTGGTGGCCACGCGACCTTTTTAAATAAAAGATGCCTTCGCTTACCTTTAAAATTAAATTTTATCGAATAAGACTTTGTTTAAAGCAAGAATTTCATATTGTTTTACCTATTTTTTAAAAAATTGAGAAATTCGGGTCTGTACTTTTTTACAATTTCTTTAGAAATGGGAAAATTACGCTCTCTTTGTTTTAGAAACCACGCGTACAATGATTTCTCCATATTATCATTTTCGCAAGCATGTAAAAAAAAAACAAAAAGAGAACGAAAGAAAAGTGGTAAAACCGAACTAAAACATACTTTTCCTTAGGAAGTTGCGTCAAATAAGGTAATTTTTTTTTTAAAGTTGCGTTAACAGAGTCAACAATGTTAAGAATTCGGGTGTTGCAATAATCGAGGAGTTGCGTGTAACGAGGGTTGCGTTAACCGAGGTCGTACTGTATATATCTTTAAATTTTGAGTGCAATGTTTTTTAAATGTGTATTTTTAAGTTTTTTGTTTTTCTAAATACATATATATTTTTATAACCATAATTCTTACTAAATATGAAATATAAAACAAAAAAATCTATTTTAAAAACATTACATCTAACATTTTCCTTTCGGGCACCCTAACCACCAGATCATATAGTGTGTCTTTCAAACCTAATTCATAGCTTTTCTTAGAGTTACAAACTCACCCCTTTCAAGTGAAGTTAATAACCAGTTATAAAAAGGTTAAATGCTGTTACAAAAGGCAATAAGGGCAATCCTATCTATTGGTATATTTTATATCGAGATGTGCACAGTCGAACTTCCATGTAACGAATCTCAAGAAGACAAGAAAAAACTTTGTCTTACAGAAAATTCGTAATGTATAATGGGCTTATGATTGAAACAAACTGCAGTGTTCCGGTTATGATTTAATGGAATGGAATGGATTTGGCTGTATTTTACTATAATTTTTACAGCGGAATGCTAAAATATTTAAAATTAATTTTTTACGGTCCATTAAAGTTGGAAATTTTGGTAAAATGGTAGTACTTTTCTAATACGCCAAAAAATTAACTTATTGAAATAAAAACAACATTTTCATGCTGAATTTTGGTTTGGTTTTTATACGTTCCCAAACGTGACTTTTGTAATAAAAAAAAAAAAAAAAATAACTACTGTAAAATCCACAACAATTAACAATTAATGAAGCCCTAGCAACCCGTTCACTCATTGCTGTGACAACAACGTCAGCTGTCGCAAGGTATATTTAAATATACACACAATACTCGAATGGATGTCAGCTGATTGTATTCAAGTTTCTGTTCTTTTCAACAGAGATTTCATGTAAGCTAAAACATTTGTTTTGATCATTAAATTTTGTATTTTGTGCATTAATATACATTTTAACGTTTTGTATGTCTAGTGTGCGGCTGCATTACATAGTGCCATCTATTGGATACTTACTCAAGCCAGTCAACGTACTACCTTATACCACAAACTGTTAGAATCTTATCGAACCAACCAGTTATTACTTTATTTAATAAAGTATATGCGGTGAAATTCAGTGATCATAAGGAGGATTCTTCTTATCAAATTGGGTAACTCTAACTGTAAGGATGTTGTGGGAATATGTGGATTTGTCGTTATTCAGCTATACATTTTTTTGATTTCCCAGCCCCCAAGTAAGCGTATTAACCCAATCTTGACATTTTATCAGTCCCGCCCATAAAAAGAGATATTTGCAATGGTTCAAGGCGCTTCGAAAAAAGTTGTGCTAATTTTGGACGTAGAGACACTCTTAACCTTTGGTATCAGAGTACAACAAGTAAAAGAGTTGAAGCCGAAGTCAACCTGCAGTAAAGCTGTCGTCAATAAACTTTGAACAGACGTTCTTGATTTAGAACCTTGTGTTAAAATTGGAACGTAATAAAATCTATACTTCTTAATAAGGTACAAATATATCGAAATGGGTTCCATTTGCACCAAATTAAGAATAATGTTCATAAAATAAGAATGCATTTAACACCCGAAGGTGAACCGAAGTTTGTTCAGTAAACATTACCATTAACATTTTATTCGACAGAGCATGATACAAAATTTGATCTAGTAAAATGAAAAACTAAAAGTTCTGAATTATGTCCTTAAGCTTAAAAAACTTTACAAATAAACATAAAAATTCAGTATTGCTGCAATGCGATTCTCATGTTGGCATCCTCGCTATTTTGAAACTAATAGTTCACTATGTGGCACAAACTCTTTCACATTTTGTGTGTTTCTTTCTTTTTCTATATATCTCTGCCTGTCTTTTTGTGTATGCTTATGACAGGTGGACCAATGGATCACAGCGGCCCCATACCGATGGTGAATGAGTTCGGCCTGACGCCCGAGTCAACATTTTTGAGTCAGGCGGGCGCACCGCCAATGCATTTGCAAACGGCTGTGGGACCACCGCCACCGCCTCCACAAAACGCCGCTGACCATTTGCTGCAACAAGCGGTTCAAAATGCGCAACAAGCAAGCCAAACGCAGCAACAACAACAAAATGGCCCGCGAACTGCATCGCCCGAATTCATGAACTCTGCAAACTTCAGCGAACCCCCAGAATATGCAAATGAAGGACTTGTTTGGTAATATACAAAACAGTTGGCAACGCGCTTTCTGTTTCTTAAGACCTACACTCAGCGGCATGAGCAAAACCAACGACAGTATGGGGAGGAGTAGCAGCAGCGGCAAAAACAACTACAACAAAACAGTAGCAGGGACAAAACTTCATCTTCACCGTCGCTGTTGTCGTCGTGAACGTCGTCATTGCTGCCACCGCCCACTGCGCGCACACTAGTGTCATCTTGCTTAGACACACAGCGAGTCACACACACACACTTTGCATCGTATGCGAGCGAGAGAGCTGTCGTGCTGTTGCGCTAGCTCGTTCACAATATAGTAGATGAGGAAAAATTTCGTGTGTAGATGGCCCTGCCTAAAAGTCTCGCCACTTACCCATTCAGAACACAAATGCGCTGCCTTTGGCAAAAAAAAAAAACATCTGCTCTGTTTGTTTTCGAAATATTTATTATTGTTCAGTACTTTTTATAGCTGCGCCAAAATACTTTTAATCTTTTGTTTTTTTTTTTTGTTTACATAAATGTTTTGCAAAAATAAAAAAATAAAATAAAATAATAACAAAGTCTCTATGTACATTGAAATGGGCGCTGCGCATGAAAAACGCATAAGAATAACTAATAAATTAAATCAAACTCATATAATAATAAATAGTAAAAAAAAATTAATTTGTAAACTAAACGTCTTGTGTTTAATAAAAAAAAAAAACATTATTATGGGCGAATAATAAAAAAATCAAATAAAATCAACAAAACACAAATGCGTCGCCGGAAATGGCAAAAAGAAACTTTATACTATATTTATATTATTTTTTTGTAAAGAAGCACTTGTTTTTTTTAGTTTAAAACCAAAAACTGTAAAAATATTATTTTCATAACAAATTTTGATAGCATACAATCAAGCAAATAAATTCTATGTAAATCGTTGTCTAACAACAAAAACGTAACTTATCATGTATTTTTAAAGTTTTTACTAGCATATATATAAGTTGTTCTTTTTTTTTATATGCGACCATCTACTTGATGAGTGTTTATTAAAAAAATATTAAAAGTATACATATGCATATGCGTATACGATATTTTTATACACATAAATAATTTGTGTGTATATACAAATATATATATGTGCAGGTATATGTATGTAAATACTATATATAAATAATAACAAAAGCATATGCGTATTATATACATATATAGCTATAAATTGCTTTTTTTGTGGTCCTAGCAAGTAAGTAAAATATTTCATTATAAACAAATCTAATAATGAACAACAAAAAACAAAACAAAACAAATTATTTACAACTGCTACTTAAATGTAATATCAAAAATGTAAAACTTACAACAAATTACAAAAAAAAAATTATAATAAATATAAAAATTAAACAAATATTTAAAACAAAAATATAAGGCAATATAATTTAAAATTTATATAGACTCACAGTTATATGACGATACCGGCTAACACTTTGAGTTTTTTTTTATTAATTTTATGGAATCGCAACAGGAACTGAAGATGAATCTGCGGCCGCATGAAACTATTTCACTTATTATAATTAGTGTTAGCTTATTTCGTAAGTTTAATAATTTATGGAAAAGCAACAGAACCAGGAATATTTATCTTGCAAAATCTGAAGCAAAGAAAATTAATAACAAACATTCACAAATTTTGAAAAAAGAGGGCAAAACTATAACATCAAACGATACTCGGAAAATTTTGATGGAGAGAAATATGCAAATAAATACATATAAAAATGCGTTCTTTTTAACAAAACTTTTAATTGTTTTTATTTTTAGTCATCAGAGCCATAACAGCTTTGTGCACGTTAACTTAGTTTATTGGGCTTAAAGTCCAATAGCACATTTAACAAGCGGAAACGTTGCAGTCGGACGCAAGCGACTGCGGTATACTCGATACCTGAATTAAAACCGACAAAAAGAGGCCTGATTGCAATGTGGTACGGATGTGGGATGGGTTAACGCTGGCTCAGATGCAGATCTTTGTGGTAAGTCAATTGCTATCTTCCTTGTTAATTTGATAACTCTAGCTCAAACACTATGAAAGATACACGCATTCCCGTTTTTAATGAAGCGTTGAGGCGGCTGGGGGCGGCTATTGCGGTATGGGTGGGCGTGGCATCCAAAGTTTTGATGCAGTTTTTTTGGGGTCATCATCAACTTTCTTGGCACCGAATTTGGTGGCTCTAGCTCAGTGGAAGATATAAGAATTTCTGATTTCAAACTGCGTGGTGGTAACTTGTCCGCCTCAAAATTGCAGAAAAGTCCAAAGCCCGTTAACCTCAAAAATTCTGGGACGACGTCTTTCTGTTAATTTGTCGATGGTGCTCATAAGGGGCGTCACTTGTAATGCATTATTAAATTTTCTTTAAATATTGCATCAGTACCTATAAGAAGAGATTGCAAAGGCTCTGGAGGAGTTTCATCTGTAGTTTAATTAGCGTGCAACAAACGCTGTCGTGTTGAGGCGCGTGTCCAATATTTGCCATTTGAATTTTCGCTGAAAATACTTAGCTGTAATGTTTGTACATATTGTAAAAACTATGCAACAGAAATAATTTAGACACTACTTATAATCACTACTAATTACTTATTAACTTATAACTACTTTTTTTTTTTATGTGTTTATTGTTTATTGTTTATTGTCAACTATGAACAGCTGACATGAAATCCAAATTAATTTAAATTTAAATTAAAATAAAATTTAAAATCGAAGTTAAAATTAAGTTAAATAAAATTATATATAAATCTGAAAGTACGTTTAGGTAAACAATTTATAAAGTTAATGTTAAAGCTCTGGGAAATTCAACAATAAAATTAGTGGTCCAACATTTGTAGCGTGGATTGGGAAAAACCTATAAAAACCCAATCAGACCAGCGTTAGATTAGTAATTAGTGGTTACGATTAGATAAAGCTAAAATGATCCATTATTTTAGTACTGGAGTTGAGGCCTCAAAGGAGACAAGAGAATAAAGTTTGTTATAGTCAGAACATATAACACGAAATGGTTCATGAATTAATTAGTTGCTCAAGCAACGACCAAGGCTAAGGGGTAACGTAAGGATCTAATTGGGACATTAATTTTAATTCGACTCAAAAGAACTAATGAGTCGATTTCCCCATTAAGTAGGTTAGTAATAAATAAAACTCCATGCATAGTTATACGGTTTAACAGGGAGGGAAGATTTATCAAGAGAAGTCTACTTGAATACGGGGGTAAGTCAACTCCAGGAACCCATTTAAAACTTCTAAGGGCAAATAGAAGAAATTTCTTCTGCACAGATTCAATTCTATCCTGGTGAATCGAGTATTGTGGGGACCAAACACAAGATCCATACTCCAGGATGGGACGAACTAGGGATGTATAAAGCGTTTTAGTGGTGTAGGGATCATTAAACTTTTTCTACCACCGCTTGATGAAGCCAAGGACATTAATGGCCTTATTGACCATAGACGAAGTATGAGCGTCAAACTTTAATTTAGGATCAATAATAATGCCTAAATCTTTAATTTCAAACACGCGGTCAAGTGGTGAATCATCAGTAGTCAGCAGTATGAGGGGTACTTCTACAAAAAGACATGTATTGACATTTTGACCAATTTAAATCTAGTAAGTTAGTACGGCACCAGGCTGACAATGCACCCAAATCCGACTGTAGTAAATTACTCAGGGAAGCGTCATTATAGGTGAAACATAGCTTCACATCATCAGCAAACATCATGTTAACATCTATACGCGTGGGAGCGTAACTATTCCACACACTATCAAACTTCTCTGCCGCAACTCACATGCATACCTCGCTGCCGTAACTCGCTACCGTAACTCGCTGCCGCAACTAACATAGATGGCAAGTCCAAAATTGAAATAGTATGTGGTTGTTGTACAACAATTTTCTCTGCTTCTAAACGAATATGAGGGTATTGGTGTTGCGGTAGAGAAAAGCGGTCGTTAAAGACGAAGTCTCGCTCTTGAATTAACGAACGCTGTCTGTTGCTGTGCATTCGCTTTGTTTAATGTTGTGCTTAGTTGCAGAGAAGCAGCCGACTGAGACAGTCAAGTCACGCGGTTCTGCTGTTTATGTTACGTCTACAAACAATCACAAAAGAAAATACTATTACGTACAAGCTAATTTTGTTTGTAGGTGCAGGGTTTCTGGGTTGGCAATTATTAATATATTTAATAATAATAGACAATAATGGGTTGGCAATAATTAAATTAATCTATAATAAAAAGTGTGAGTTTGTGTGCATTCACAAAAGAAGCAAAACAGAAATGCACTAGACGAATGATGAATGTTGGATACCCTAATAAAATAAGTATAAGTGCTATTGTAGATATGTAGTTATAGAACATATTTGCAAAAATTTCATATTTTGATAATTTTAATATAAATAATATATTCGTTCAAGAAAACGTGCTCATAGCAGTACTACAGGTACAAACACACCAACAAACATGTGTTAACACATCGCTCGTCAGTTCCAACACTCATTGACTTTTCTTTAATATTCAGAATTAACAAATCACGTGTTGTTAGGCACGTAACGAAACATCATGCATACGTATACGCAGCTAGTGAAAGATAGTGGCTTGCTTACAGAGAAAAAGATAATGTTCAGAAAGGTATGTATGTACATATGAACATAAAATAAGAAATCAGAGGTAAAGCGAAGAGATCGTTACTCACCACCATTGACTTTGTGATCCTTGTCTTCTTCGTCTGCTTAAGTTCGTTTTGTGTAGCAAAGAGAAAATAACATTGATAGACGTGATTCTTCTTGAACTACTTCTTCTTGAACAACTTGACGAGTATTGCACAAAGCGAAGGAAAATTTAAACGTACGGTTTGCATATTTTTTTTAATAGCTAGGTCCCTAGAAGATCCATGGTAGTTTTTTATACCCTTAACCCATAAAATGGGTAATAAGGTTTTGTGCAAAAGTATGTAACAGGCAGAAGGAAGCATCTCCGACCCCATAAAGCATATATATTCTTGATCAGCATCAACAGCCGAGATGATATAGCCATGTCCGTCTGTCCGTCTGTCTGTCCGTCTGTCCGTCTGTATGAACGCGTTGATCTCAGAGACTACAAGAGCTAGAGACTTCTGATTTTGTATTTAAGTTCTCTCATACCTTGAGCAGAACAAGTTTGCTTGGAATTATCGATAACTATTCTGGTTTCCGATACACACATGCAGTCGTTTGCAAAAAACATCGAATTTGGAAAATCTAAAAATGAGGGTTGAAATAATGGGTAACGATAGAGCTTTTCTGAAAATCTCGTCCAAATCGGTTAAGAAAAACCGGAGATATCGAATTTAATCGATTGAAGTTAAGTCAGTATACCAAAGTTTTTTATAAATTGAATATATTTGCTGCAACTGGGTTCAGGGTATTTTCTAGTCGAGCTCTCCCGACTAGAGCCTCCTGACTTGTTTTTATAATGCCTTTTTAGAAAATGTATATTATTATAATTTAAAATTCGGTGGAAAATTAAACATTCAGACATATTTTCTTTGAAAAAATATTCATTCATTTTTCAGTTTTTTAACGTGTAAAATATTTATTAAAAAGCTGAACAGCAACTGACTTGATTGGCTTTCAGGCCTATTTACTGTCGACTTAACTTAACTTTACTTAATTTAACGTAACTTAACGTAACTAAAGTAACTTAACGTAACATAACTTAACTTCAGGAATGTATGCTTTTAATCTGAACTTAACCTAACTTAAGAAATCAGTGTGTCAGTGCTGCAGATTTATATTAGCAGTGCTATTAATTACAGAAAAATATATTGACCGCTCGTTGGCGCATTTTGAATTCAACGTTGCAACCAAGTTCATTGGCAATTGCAGTCCAAACATCTCTTTTTATACCCTTAACCCATAAAATGGGTAAATAAGGGTATAATGGTTTTGTGCAAAAGTATGTAACAGGCAGAAGGAAGCATCTCCGACCCTATAAAGTATATATTTTCTTGATCAGCATCAACAGCCGAGACGATATAGCCATGTCCGTCTGTCCGTCTGTCTGTCCGTCTGTCCGTCTGTATGAACGCGTGGATCTCAGAGACTACAAGAGCTAGAGACTTCTGATTTTGTATTTAAGTTCTCCTATACCATGAGCAGAACAAGTTTGCTTCAATTATCGATAACTATTCTGGTTTCCGTATACACATAATATCGATAACATAAAATATCGAATTGGAAAATCTAAAAATGAGGGTTGAAGTAATGGATAATGATAGAACTTTTCTGAAAATTTCGTCCAAATCCGTTGAGAAACACCAGAGATATTGAACTTAATCGATGGAAGCTAAGCCAGTATACCAAAGTCAATTATACATTTAATTTATTCGTTGCAACTGGGTTCAGGGTATCTTCTAGTTGGGCTCTCCCGACTAGAGCCTTCTTACTTGTTTTAATTATTAATTAATTATTCTTAAAGTCTTTTGACTTTTTATCATAAATTAAACTATGATTTGCAACTTAACTTATGTTCATCCATTTCAATATTTGACTTTTTAAACAGCGCTTAACGTTTTGCATCACAGTTTTTGATCAGCTGTTTGATTTCCACGTTAATCAACCTACAGGTTCAGAATTAAGTGACGTTAAGTTAAGTGACGTTAAGTTGAGAGTAAACTCTAAGATTGACAGCCATAAGGTAGATTGAGTTAAGTTAATCGAGAGTAAACAGCCCTTAACAGAAGTGAAGCCCTAACCATCGTGCGCTTGTTTCAGTTTTTTTTATAGTGTCAACCAACAAGAATAGAACTTATATAGAGTCGTCATGAGGCCAAATTCTGACTGCCAGTTGGAATAGGCAATCGTGGCGACACCTCTCTCACAAAGCGCTGCTGCTGCTTTTTTCTCTGCCAGCGCATTTCGTGCCCGAGTATAAACTCACTCGGCTTGGCGACTGTTATACGCTTTTTCCCTCATAGCACAGCCAGCCAGCCATGCTCTGAGTATTTTGCTTGTATAAACATATGAGCGTGTCTACGTCACACGTATTATCATTTTTTTTTTATCATTTTTGCGACGCTGCTTAGTGAAGCTATGCACTATACCCACATACATATATATTTTTATATGTTTGCAGTTTTGCTGGGATTTCTACTGATTTTTGTTATTTTGTTTGGGCTGGCTAGTGTTAGTGTGTTAGTGATTTTGTATTTCTACATAACATATTTTAATGTAGTATGCGTAGCATTTGCCATGACATTCATTGACCTTTCTCTAATATTATCAATTCAATTTGGTGCAGAATTTGTATTTTGCCTACAAAAACCTAAAAAGCAATACTTCCAAGGCAGCCAAATATCATATTTTGTGCTGATCGACCATTTGCAGTATCAGGCGAACAGCAAAATAAACAAGCGTCTAGTAAAATAAGCAGGCGAATATCAGTTTTGCATTGCTGGGCATGTATACTCATTCATGTTTTCAGTTCTATGACACTTTCCAACAATTTTGTCATCGCAACTACCATACAGCTATGCAGCGATGCGCACAAATTGCGAAAGTGTATTTAGTTGTGCATATGTCGAATTCATGTGCCGAAAACTTGGAATATAAGCAAATAAAGAATGAAAGAAAATAAACTAAGAACTAAAATAAAGGGTCGGCCAATGTTTCACATACATTCACATAGTCATATATGTATATACATTTTGCTGCATACACTCATATCATTTTGCTGCTTATCGCCAATGTTCACCAAAAACCTAGACTTAGTGTCTATTTTACATTTTGCTGCTGATCGGCAAGCAAATTTTGTTTGTTTTTTTCATTCTTTATTTTCTTATATTCCGAGTTTTCGGCAAATGAAATCGACATATGCACAACTAAATACACTTTCGCAGTTTGTGCGCATCGCTGCATAAGTGTATGGTAGTTGCGATGGCAAAATTTTTGGAAATGGTCATAGAGCTGAAAACATGAAAGAGTATATATGACCAGCAATGCAAAACTGATATTCTGCTGCTTATTTTACTCGACGCTTGTTTATTTTGCTGTTTGCCTGATACTGCAAATGGTCGATCAGCACAAAATATGATATTTGGCTGCCTTGGAAGTATTGCTTTTTAGGTTTTTGTAGGCAAAATACAAATTCTGCACCAAATTGAATTGATAATAAGTAGAGAAAGGTCAATGAATGCCATGGCAAATGCTACGCATACAATTACATATGTCATGTAGAAATACAAAACCACTAACACACTAACACTAGCCAGCCCAAACAAAATAACAAAAATCAGTAGAAATCCTATCAAAACAGCAAACATATATAAATATATATGAATGTGGGTATAATGCATAGCTTCACTAAGCAACGTCGCAAAAATGATAAAAAAAAAATGATAATACGTGTGACGTAGACACGCTCATATGTTTATACAAGCAAAATACTCAGAGCATGGCTGGCTGGCTGTGCTATGAGGGAAAAAGCGTATAACAGTCGCCAAGCCGAGTGAGTTTATACTCGGGCACGAAATGCGCTGGCAGAGAAAAAAGCAGCAGCAGCGCTTTGTGAGAGAGGTGTCGCCACGATTGCCTATTCCAACTGGCAGTCAGAATTTGGCCTCATGACGACTCTATATAAGTTCCATTCTTGTTGGTGTCAACAGTAAAATCAAAATATTGCTGGCCTATAGCCTGTTATAGGAAACGCTAAATGCGCCGATCGCTGGTCTAAAGGCTCAGATACCGGAACTTAACTTGACTTGAACTTAACTTGATTTGAACTTGAACTAAACTTGAATGTGAAATTCTAGCAATTACCCGAACCTAACAAAACGTGAACTTGAATCTGAACGTGAACGTGAATGCGACCGTGCGCATCAGCTTATCGAACAGCTGTTTGTCATTGTTTTGATATTACAGTCGAACTTTCATAAAAGGAACTTCCTCATAAGGAATTTTCTATACAACGAAGTCAGAAACCAGAACCCCTGCAATTTACTTCAGTCAAAAACCCATTCATTTTTTTCTTTTCCCCTTGAGATTCGTGGCATGGAAGTTTGACTGTATCAGACCGAAGCGGGTTTTATAGAACAAAAAATAAATAATTTGTATAAAAAATTTGCATCAAAATTTGTTTAGCCATGCCCACCCATCCCGCCCCCAGCCCCCCCGCATTTTCAAGTAAAAATAAGCCTATATCTCCCACAGTTTTGGAGCAATAGCCACAAAATTTGGTGCATCAAAGTTTTGGAGCCACGCCCACCCATTCCGCCCCCAGCCACCCGCATTATGAAATCAAAAAAGCCTATATCTCCCACAGTTTTTGAGCTAAAGCCACCAAATTTGGTGCCAAGATAGGCGATGATGACCCCCCAAAATCAAAAGTTTTGATGCCACGCCCATCAATACTGCCCTTGCCGTACCCAGCTGCCCCAACGTTTCGTCAAAAACGGGAATGCGTATATCTTTCAGAGTATTGGAGCTAGGGCCACCAAATTTGGTAGGAAGATAGCTGGCAACGGCTCCCAAAAATAAGCATCAAAGTTTTGCAGCCACGTCCACCCATTCTTCCCCCCTTTTCGCGCCTTTTACAAACTTCGAGCTAGAGTCACCAAATTTGGAAGGAAGATGGCAATTGACATTTCACATAGATCTGAATCAAAAATTTTGATGCAACGCCCATCAATACTGCCCTAGCCACCCGTAGCTGTCCCAACGCTTCGTCAAAAACGGGAATGCTGTATCTTCCAGAGTTGTGGAGCTAGAGTAACCAAATTTGGTAGGAAGTTAGCTGGTAATGACCCCCAAAGAAATATATCACCACACCCACCCAATGTAAATGCGTTCATATTTCATGAACTGTGTTGTTAATTTGGTAAAAATTAGGAACAAAAGATTTTACTTAATCTTCCCTCCCTGTTAAACCGTAGAACTGTGCATCCACTTAATGGTAAAATCGACCCATCATTAATTTTGTGTCGTATAAATTTAGCTGTCCAAATTAGCTCTACCCGACAATTTTTACCCCTTAGCCTCAATCGTTAGGTAAGGCTTGGTTGATCAGGCTGAGCCTCCCTCTCTCTACCAAACGCTAGAAGTTTTTTAGGTTGCTGGTTGCTGGCTTCTTCAAGCGTAGTCAGAAAGGGAACTTTGAAGTGGTGCAGTCGTTGTGCTGGTAGTGCGGGCAGCTGCAAAGGAGGAGCTCAAGCGTTTCCTTGGAACCTTGATCCTTGCATTTCCTGCATTCTTCGTTGTCCGCTATGCCCAGCTTGATCTTGTGTTCTGCGATTTGGCAGTGGCCTGTCAGAAGACCCACAAGCCTTCGGCACCCACGCCTTTGTAGCTTTAGCATATATTGCTTTAGCTTGTCGTCGTAGGTTTTGCACATTATTTTAGAGATTCTGCAGTCAGTTGTGTTTGTGCTGCTGAAACTCCGGCGTGTGCTTCCATGTTGGAGTGTAGCGTTCGCAAAGAGATCAGAACATCGGCAGTATCACTGTTGAGCACCTTGCTTAGCAAAAGTGCTTTCTCGTTGCCCTCGAAGCCCTGATGGCTTGGAATCTAAGAGATGCGCACTTTCTAAATGTGCTGATTGCATCTAGTGTTTCCCTGCTCGCCAGGACATTCTGAGAGCTTATTTTGTGTTCCTGCAAGGATTTAATTGCAGTACACTGCTGCGCCGACTCCCCCCTCATTTTTGGGCTGTCTGTATATATGTTAATGGCCCTGTGCTCCTGAACGCCATTCATCTTTTCCTAGGAGCGTGGGCGTGAAGTTAAATATGTTTCGTGGGATCATAAGGAACGTTTCGATTTGGCTCCGTTTTCCAATCGCACTATGCCCGTTATTGTAAAGTCATTTGCAAAAACTTTGATCAGTCTTTTTTTGCTGTAAGGCGTGCCTGTATGTCCACGGGGTTGACATTCAGTGTGGTCTGTAATGCTTTAGTAAGTGTAGTCTGCAGCGCCCCTGCGATACACGTAAGTGCATGTCGCTGGGTTTTTTCATTCTTTTTAGGTACGTGGACTACTCTGTGGCCTTCCACCAAACCAGTATTCCGTAGAGCAGTATGGGGCGCACGATTGAGATTAGAATCCAGTGCATCAGGCTTGGTGAGAATCTCCAAGTGCTACCCAACATCTTTTACGATATATAGAGTGCATTGGTGACCTTCTTCGCCCTTTCCTCCACTTTGAGCTCCCAACTCAACTTGCTGTCCAATACTACTCCCAGGTATTTGATACTTTCCTTTGGTGTCAGCATCTTATCGTTTATTTTCGGTGGCGTCCAGCGAGGTACCTTGTATGTCTTTGTGAAGAGAGTGAGGTACATCTTGTCCGCGTAGATACTTAGCCCGGCTTCCTTGGCCCAAGCTAGTATCTCTTTGAGTGTGTGGTCCATGACAGAGCTGATTGTCGATGGACACTTGCCTGTCCAACGCTATCGTGACGTCAGTACTGTAATTAGACACTAAGTAAGCATATATACCTTTCCTTACTAGGATCACGGTCCTTTCTCTACGAACTGTTGTCGGGTAGAATATGTTATAGTTTGGACTTTTCAGTCCAGAAACCTTGTTCCCCGACGCTAACCAACGCTCCTGAACTAAGGCGACGTTGCACAGTGGCGCCCGTAGAACAAGTCAAGAGGCAAAAATCAAAAATTGCATGTGCCTCTCAAAAATATTGAAATAGCCAACTTTATAGAAAATTTTCCCACGATTTCAAATCTGCCATCCTTAATCCAACTAGATTTTTTGTTTAGAAGATATAGCCCTGCAAAGTTGACTGATTTTTTGTGTTGCATAAAAATCGCAATTTTAATGTGGATTTGTAGGCTTTGAGATACAATGACTCAAAAACTAAGAAACGGATCATAATTATTTTTGATTCTATTAACAAATCTTCTTATCAAAAAAGAAAAAATAAAAAAATTTTAATGTTTGCTTTGTGGTTGGCCAGGTAAATAAATATTTCCCAACTATCCATTTTTTCACTATTTTTCAACGTTGATAAAAAATTAAAAAAAAAATAACCCTTTTTTACCTCTGCCATATTTTCAAAATAATTTCTTTGATTATTCTTTTATCTAATTCAACAAGTAAGAAGGCTCTTGTCGGGAGAGCCCGACTAGAAGATACCCTGAACCCAGTTACAATAAATTAATAAATTTATAATTGACTTAAGTATACACTTGGCCCTCGCTTAACACGGACTCTTTTAGCACGAACTCGGTCTTACACGGTTACAAATTTGCTCCCTTTCCTCTTTAAACACGCTGAAAACCTCGTTCTTACACGATTGCAAAATATCAATTTTTTTTTTTCTGTTAATTGATGCGTTATTGCCTTTGTGCTTGTATCATATGTAGTCGGACCGACGCAAACATAGCGTAACTATAACCTTAACATTAGTGTAACATTAACATTAACCTGTTAGCTGCGTAATATTTTTTTTGTCAAACATTCTCTCGTTGCTTTGGTCAAATTTAGCGAAGACTAGTTATCTTTTTTTTAAACCCATTAAGTAAAAATAAACGAATATATATTACTACATTAACACTTATTAAAAGTTTTTGTCCTTTTACCTCCTCGAAATTTTTTACTTTTCAAAAAGAGTGTTTGCTTGGACGAGTAAACTCGTCTTACGCAGCTAACAGGTTAATATAACATACACGTACATGATCTTACTATCTTAAGTTACTTTATGATTTCAAATTCTAGTTGCACTGGTGTTAGTGCAAGTCCCGTTAGGGCATACACTTATGCTTGGTTAATATATAAAAGAACATTTGTCTACCACATACACGCATGGGTGCTTGTAGAAAAAGCGGAATCCCACATTTGAGCTGTAAGAGTGTTTTGGTTAGTGAAAAAATCTTGAGCTTTGCAGACGCGCAAATAAAACATCAAAGATTTTGTGGTAAGTAAAAAGGTGGTACAGCTTGATTAAATCAAAAATAAATAAATAAATTTCAGCTTTTACAATGGCAGAAAGAAAGAACAGAGCTCCTTTAAAACGAAAAGTCATTTCCATAGAAACAAAAATACAAATTCTTAACCGCTTAGACAATGGGCAAACTGCCACGGAAATTGCAAGAAGCCTTGACTTGAATGAGGCAACAGTTCGGACTATCAAAAAAAATTAAACAGAAATACGACGTGCAGGAAAGATTGGGTCATCTATATCTACAAAATTTACCAGTAGAGCACGTGCACCCATTTTGGAGAAAATGGAAAGAGCACTTAGCATTTGGATTGACGATAGCTACGAAAAAAAGATCCCTTTAAGCCAGCGAATCATTCAGGAAAAGGCACTCAGGATTTATGAACTGCTCAAGCAAAATGGAGAGCCCTCTTCCAGCATACATTTCGCTACTAGTAATGGATGGTTCGAGAAATTTAAAAAACGGTTCTCCATTCATAGCATCAAATTTAAAGGCGAAGCGGCATCGGCCGATAATGGAGCTGCTACCACATACCCAGAAGGAATTCGGGGGTTCATTGAAGAAGGGGAATTCTTGCCTGACCAAGTTTTCAATGCTGATGAAACTGGACTTTGCTGGACAAAAATGCCAAGTCGAACTTTTTTATCAAATAATGAAAAAGTAGCTCCCGGCTTTAAGGCACAAAAAGATCGCTTTACACTTTTGCTGTGTAGTAATGCATCAGGCGACTTTCAAGTAAAGCCAATGGTTGTTTATAAGTCTTTGAATCCCCGTGCTTTTAAAGGGATAGACAAGAGCAAATTACCCGTTTACTGGAAAGCAAATTCCAAAGCTTGGATAACTGCAGAATTATTTAAAGACTGGTTCTTAAATTGTTTTGTTCTTGAAGTTGAAAAATATTTAAAAAAGAAGAATTTACACTTTAAAGCACTTATGTTGTTGGACAACGCTCAGGTCATCCGAAAGATTTAAGCCATCCGAATGTTATAATAAAATTTCTTCCACCTAATACAACATCACTACTGCAGCCAATGGATCAGGGTATAATTTACACTTTCAAGACATATTACATCAGGCGCTCTATACGCTGGATTTTGGATACAACTGAAACTGACTCCATCGATGTAACCAGTGCTTGGAAGAAATTTTCTATTAAAGACAGCCTTGAGTTGGTAAACTTATCTTTAAAAGAGATTAAAGTGTCAACATTAAATAGATGCTGGCGAAAATAATGGCCAGAGGTTGTTAAAAGCCATGAAATAGAATTGCCAAAATGTGGATTCCAGGATATATTGGACCTTGCTCATTCAATTGAAGGTGAAGGTTTCGACGACATGGCATTTGATGATGTTCAAGAATTGTTTGAAGACGAAGGAATTAATGACGAATCATTGCTTGATATTGCTGAAAATGAAGCAAAGAATTCGAAATCAGATGACGGCAGCTCTGAAGAAACCGATCCGATTTGTTTAACGATAGAAAAGCTCCAAGAAGGATTCTTATATGCTAGCAGCTTGGAATCGTGCTTTTTAAATTCAGATCCGGTCATCGAACGACGACTTAAGTTTAAGAGAGAGTTGGAAAAAATACTTTTGCCTTAAAAGGAGTGCTATAAAGAAGCTTTAAATGCCACCAAACAATCGAAAATGACTGATTTTTTCGATAAGGAGCCACCGAAAAAGAAAACATGTTGAAACAAAACGGCTTAAGCTATGCATAAATGAAACAAATGATCTTCTTACTTCTTAACATTTTTGAGTTTTTAAAAAGTTTAGCCTGTTAATTAATTATATGAAGTAACTTTTTTAATTTAATACCAACTTTTAATTTTAAAAATATGAATGTTAAACATATATTTAAGGCATATACATAAGTAACTTTTGGTTAATTTTGAAAAAATATATGAGGATTAAATATAAAAAGACCAAATTTAAAAATTAAAAAAAAATTTTGTTGCCAAATTTGAATTTCAGGAACGTAACCCCTTGTTTTGTACTGAATCCATGTTTCGCTAAACACGATTTCGCTCAACACGAGGTTTTCTAGGAACGTAACCCCCGTGTTAAGCGAGGGCCAAGTGTACTTACTTAACTTCAATTGATAAAATTCGATATCTCCGGTGTTTCTTAACCGATTTGGTCGAATTTTTCAGAAAAGTTCTATCGTTACCCATTATTTCAACCCTCATTTTTAGATTTTCCAAATTCGATATTTTTGTTATCGATTCCATGTGTATATCGGAAACCAGAATAGTTATCGATAATTTGAAGCAAACTTGTTCTGCTCATGGTATAGGAGAACTTATATACAAAATCAGAAGTCTCTAGCTCTTGTAGTATCTGAGATCCACGCGTTCATGCAGACGGACGGCCAGACAGACGGACAGACGGACGGACAGACGGACATGGCTATATCGTCTCGGCTGTTGATGCTAATCAAGAATATATATGATTTATGGGGTCGGAGATGCTTCCTTCTGCCTGTTACATACTTTTGCACGAAACCATTATACCCTTATTTACCCATTTTATGGGTTTAGGGTATAAAAAGTTTCAGCTGCCCGAATTTACCCGTGTTGTCTTTAGAGGTAAAATAGTGAAAAAAGCCATAGGTAAAAAATGTGTTGCATGCATTTCTGGGCCATTTGTGACACATAACCTTAAAAACCCATTCTTATCGTTAGTGTTTCGTTCCTTATTGTAAAGATTGTAAGGTAGTTTTATTAGCCGAGGTACAGATCTCAGTCTGGCCAAGGCTCGCGTACAAGAAATAATTTATTCATCACTGAGACTCTTTAGCTATTTAGACGCAAGTTTGCGTTACCGATATAACCCGGAGTTTCGCAGCTGAAAAGCAGGGATATCAAGGATGATGTACATTCGTACGATTTCCGCTGATTCCACTAATGTTGCTCCGTACGAATCAGGGATAAGATCGCCGATAAGTAGGAATGCGGGAAGGAGCTAATACCGCTGTTAGCGCGATGCTGTATCAATTGAGTAATCGGGGAATAGCGAGAGGAGACTCCGTCTTATGCCCTCCGCCGGTTTCTCAAATATCCAATCCCTGCAAAATCGAATCGTAGCGTGTTTAACACCACGTGCGCGTGTATATATATTCACGCGTTTATATATATATATATATATATATATATATATATATATATATATATATATATGTAACGCGGCTCATGGTTTTGTCTCGCGTAATAATGTATAACACGTGAGAAGGGTTTAGGTTATTTCAATTCACTTTTATTTGACTCCACTCGTACTTACGGCCTGTTCGGCCCTTCTGCTCTCTAACGCTAGCCTGCCCTTGTTCTCTTATGCTAGATCGCCTTTTCTGTCTTGCTTGTCTTCTGATCGTTGATTATGTTACATGCTAGTGTTATAATTGTATTTTATGTTTATGTGTAAATAATAAAGTCTCCTAGACTATGGTTTATTATGAATTAAATGTGTTCTTAGTCTAAGGATTTAAACATATTAATAATTATGATAGTATAAATGTGGGGGAGGCCGGTGGACAGCCTACCTCACAAGATGCATGATTTTGTTTTTCATTTAGTTATGCTTTCCTGGAACATTTGTTTAATTCTGGTCCCTAAACTCAGATGCAGTTACAGGATATACAAATAAACTACCTGATACCTGATAGAAATTGCCCTGGTGTTCAACACATCCCACATCCCTGTAACATCCCACACAGGTAGGCATCTTATTCGGACACGTTCGTAGTACCCTAATTGCACAAATTTACCTATATATAAGAAATATATAAAAAATATTAGGTAAATTTTTCAGGCATGAACCCTTAATCCAAACGGTATCTATCAGGTAGTAGATTAGACTATATATTGAAAAAAAAAACTTATAATCTCTGGATTAGTCTACGACTGAAAATTGGCGAGACAAGTACTGTATTACTCTTAGAACATGTCGTTGAACAATCAACAATTATTTGACCTGGTTAGGAAGTCAGACACACCAACAAATTTCATGGAAGCTGCCTTCGAAGAACTTGATAGTTTATACGGCAATGTACAGAGAAGGGAAAATGTAAAACATAAACTTGCCTTGAATTATGCCAGACTAAACTCAAGATGGATGCAAGCAAACAGAACGATTGAAAGATTCAACTCCAAACACCAGGACTGGCTTAATAATGATACCATCCTGGATACATTGACAGGAGATGAACCCAGCACATCAACCGGCCGAGCAAAAGGAAGGCCAACTAAAAACATGGAAGAGTGCTCAAATTTTACAAGAAGAGGAAACTTGCTGATTCAACAAATGATTTATCCACGGAACATTTATCGGAAGCGCTGTCTATAAGATATGCAATTGATGTTGAAAAAATAAGGTCACAGATTGCAAAATCAGTTGCTATTGCCAGCCGGGACTACAAAAAATTAAGAAACGGATTTCCGCGCCCCCAAACACAAACCTTTCAAAGTATGGTCCCGAAGAAGCTTTGGCGTTGTTTAGGGACTCAGAGCTTTCAAAAGAGAAATATGAGATACTACGGGCATCTTTGAGGCAACATGGAGCTGGCATTTTACCGGGATACAAACATATTTCGAAAGCAAAATTAGATTCACGACCACTGCATATGGAGTACTCTGAAGTCTATGTAAAAACCAACATGCAGGATCTAATGGACCATGAAACAAAACGGCTGTTGGAAAGTCTTGCTTAAAATGTGATTGAAGCTCTTCCTGAAAATCAGACATTGTTCAGTAAATGGCACTGCGATGGATCACCTGGACAAAGCGTGTATAAGCACAGAATATCTTCCGATGACGCTACAATATCGGACGGGAACATGTTTATGGCATCTGTTGTTCCTTTACGGCTAAAATCTGATGTTTCTTTACACTGGAAATATCAACGACCGTCATACGTACATAATTGACGACCAATAATGTTTCAGTTTGCATGGGAGTCGCCGGAACTTAGCAAGGGATAATTAAGACTAAATAAGCAAGATTAAGCCAACAAAGCTCGAAATCGGAGAAGGAAAATACATTGAATGTAATTACGAGTTTCACCTGACCATGGTTGACGGAAAAGTGGTCAACGAACTGACAAACACAAAGTCAACTTTGTCATGCCCAATTTGCAAAAAGACGCAAAAGAACTTCGACGATTTAAACGATTCTACAAATGAAGAGAATTATAAATTTGGGATCTCACCTTTGCACGCAAAAATAAGATGTATGGATTTCTTGTTAAAATTAGCGTATACGCTTCCTCAAGAGGAGGAACACTTTGGTGAAAAATCATCAAACAAAGATAAAAAAAAGTTCAGGAAGAAGCAAATACAGGATGCGTTTTTCAAACAAGTTGGACTTGAAGTAGACTGCCCCAAGTGCGGAAACGGAAACTCAAACGATGGAAAAACTTCAAGAAAATTTTTTGAAAATGATGAGGCTGTAACTCGAATCGCTGGAATCAACAATCAAATCGTTAAGAGATCGGGAACGATCTTAAATGTTTTAAGCTGCAAGGAAAAAGTTGATTCTGCCAAATATGGAGAATATGCTTCAAAAGCAGCATTACTTTTAGCAGAATTATATCTGCAGAAAAAGTTGACCTCGACTTTTCATTAAATATTGGCGCATGGCAAGAATATAATTGAGTATCAGTCTTTGCCAATTGGAGAGCTCTCTGAAGAAGCACAAGAGTCCCTTAAAAAGTTTTATAAAAAATACAGATTGCTAAACACTTTCAAAGCTTCAAGGGTGAGACAAAAGGAGGACCTCTTCAACATGTTGGCAGCATCTTCAGATCCACTTATTTCACCACTGAGGCATGCTAAGTCACGAAAAGAATTAGGAAATACTTATAGTTCAGAGATGATTACTCTTTTAGATATACCATATTTTACGGATTATGATGAATATTTTACAATTGTAATATTAATTTTAAAATTTAAAAGCCTTAAAAACAATACAAAAAATAGCAAAAATCTTAAAAAATATTTTTTTTCTTCCCATAAAGTTGATTTTTTCACCAATTTCCACTTTGCATACCCTTAAATAGGCACCTAAAAATCTTAGAATTCATTTTATAGGTTGATTAATTATCTCTCAGATGCTTTTTAAATTGACCGAATATCTTGTTTGGTTTAAAGGTTATGATTTTTGCAACGAAAAAGTCAAATGACGCCACTGTGCGACGCCTCCAAGGCCTAATGTAATTTTTAGACGCTCCTGTGTCGATTAAAAAGATCATATCTGTCCCTGCTACTCTTCGCCGTATGAACGGCAGCGGGGACTTTCACCTAAAAAAATTTTTGCTGTCACTCTCCTAGTCTGCGCCGCCATCTTCCTCTGTCTCCGCCGCCACCTCATTCGCTGCGTTAGCGTAGCTCGCGCCTTCTTCTTCGCTCGCCTGAATGTGGTCGACGCTTTGTCGTCTTTGACCAGTTGCCCTGTCAGAGCCAGCAGGCCGCTTGGTCGCTTCACCCTGATTATTGTTAAACCTCGCACAGCCCTGGGCTCGCTGGAAGTTTGTGGGCTGCCAAAGTTTTGAAGAAGAAGGATCGACATCCATGGGAGATGGAGCATCCTCAGGTCCCGATTTCTGTTGTGACATGTCCGGCCCTTGGCCGTTCTGTACCTTAAAGTGAGGGCTGTTACCTTGTCCTACCTTAGGGAAATGCTGAACATTTTGCTGTTTGCCTCCTTGCTGTTGCTGGTCTGACTGTTTTCTATTCTCTTGAGTTTTTGCGAAAATTGTTGCAAACACATAAGTCTCATGGTTTGCTTCGACTTTCTGAGCCAATGCAAGCGGCGAGAGCAGATCTGAAGCGGTGGCTGCAAACAGTACATCAGTCAGATTGCGCCTCAATCCAGAAACGAACACCCGGAGTGCATCACCTCTGAATTTATTGCACATGCCCAATGCTTAATCTTTGTCGAAAGTCATATGAGATTTGTTCGTGAGCAATGTGAGTTTTTTTTTTTCAACCTCATCATGATATTGTAAGATTGATAAGCCACCTTGACTAAAAGTCTATGACATGGATTGGTCGCTTGTCACTATATGTAAAGTCAAGCTTTGCTATAATTGCCTCAAAGTTCAAGGGGGTGTTAAAGGACACTAGCATAGCGTCTGCTGGGCTTCTAATCTTACTCCTGATCATAAGGACGGCTTGATAGTTGCAGGAGCTGCCAATGTATTCTTTGAAATCGAAAATTGTATACGATGCATGCGCAGCTGAGTCCCATGGAACTCAAGGAGACACTTCATTGCATCGAGGGACATGTCACTCGTGACCGCTTTAATTATTTCAACTTCTTTATAAATTTTTAATTCCGGTTTTGAAAGTTTAACATTTTTTAATTTGGAAGAAATTTGTGAAATTTGCTGAGAGCGTTTTCTCTTGTTACATACTCCTGTGTTTGCGCCGCGAGTGCGCTCTGAACAGCGGCCATTACTAACTTTTGTATCTATTCTGGTTCCATGGTTGACCTAATTTCCGTAAGCTACTCAGTGGGAACAATGAGTCTCGATACCTGTAGGGTATCAAAGTTTCCTCTGTTGTGTTCTTGACTGTCTGCTGAGTCACTGTCGCTCATTCGGCTGTAAACAAAAGTCTATTCCTCACCGTACGTTGCACGGTGCGAAATTTTTTATAACTTATGACACAAAAACGACTCTCAAAATAATGTTTCCTTCGCTTGGCCTCCTTTTTGGATACAAGTTACGCAAAGGGTGTACATATTTATATTGTTAATTTTTTGTTTTATATGTGTATACCCTTAACCCATAAAATGGGCAATAAGCGTATAATGGTTTTGTGCAAAAGTATGTAACAGGCAGAAGGAAGCATCTCCGACTACACAAATTATATATATTCTTGACCAGCATCAACACCCGAGAGGATATAGCCATGTCCGTCTGACCGTCCGTCTGTTCGTCTGTTTGAATGCGTGGATTCAGATTTAGAATATAAGTTCTCCTATACCAAGAGCAGATTAAGTTTGCTTGAAATAATCGATAACTATTTTGGTTTCCGATATACACATGCAATCGATAACAAAAATATCGAATTTGGAAAATCTAAAAATGAGAGTTGATATAATGGGTAACGATATAATTTTTCTGAAAATTTTGTTCAAATCGGTACAGAAACACCTGAGATATCAAATTGAATCGATTGAAGTTAAGTCAGTATACAAAAGTTTTTTATAAATTTAATATATTTGTTGCAACTGGGTTTAGGGTACCCTCTAGTCGGGCTCTCCCGACCAGAACCTTCTTAATTGTTCCTTTTGTTAATGTTTATGTGGATGTTGAGTGTTTGCGACTTGATCACAATTGGTTGGTGTCTTTATCGCGAATTTGTTGATGTCTTATATAATATTTATTTGATGCAATAAAATGTCACTTGAAAATTTTAATGAAGCCGTCTTTCACCTGGTTGGGAATTGGTTGGCGTCTCTGATAACTTTATCCAATACATTAGATTGTCACTTGAGGACTCTAATGAAGCATGCCTTTAGGGTCGCTTAAAATCTTGGCGCATACTCTTAAGGTGAATGATATTGTTCACTATCACTTGAAGAATGGCATCCACATTTTTTATCCAAATCTATGTTTAATGTCAACTGCTATCTTCATACCAAATTTAATGACTCTAGCTCGAAGTTTGTAAAAAGTTTTAATAGGGGGGGGGGGGGGGGGGGAGGCTGGGGGCGTTATGGGTAGGCGTGGCACCCAAATTTTGGATGCAGATCTTTGTGGGATGTCAATTGCTATCTTAATACCAAATTTGGTGACTCTAGCTCAAAGTTTGTAAATGGTGGGGAAAGGGGGGCGAAATAAGGGGGCGTGGCTCCAAAACTTTGATGCAGATATCTGGGGGTCGTTGCCAGCTATCTTCCTACCAAATTTGGTGACTCTAGCTCCACAACTCTGGAAGATACACACATTCCCGTTTTTGACAAAGCGTTGGGGTGGATGGGGGCTTCTAGGGCAGCATTTGTGGGCGTGGCATCCAAACTTTTGATGCAGTTTTTGGGGGGTCATCATCACCTATCTTGGCACCAAATTTGGTGGCTATGGCTGCAAAACTGTGGGAGATATGGGCTTTTCTGATTTTAAAATGCGGTAGGGCTGGGGGCGAAATGGGTGGGCGTGGCTCCAAAATTCTTGATGCAGTTTTTTGGGGGTTGATAGTAGCTATCTTCTTACCAAATTTGGTATTTCTAGCTGTAAGGATGTGCGAAATATGTGGATTTATCGGTTTTGAGTTATTGAATTGTTCGATTTGCCAGCCCCCAGTTATCGTAGAACACCCACATTGACACTTTAATTTACAATCCCATAGATAAAGAGAATTGGAAAGTTTCAAGTCTCTAGCTTGAAGGGTGTGGAAAAAAGTTGCGAATATACAGACGGACGGACGGACAGACGGACAGACGGACGGACACCATGACGGACATTGCACAAACCCAATATATTCTTTACCTTCGGTATCCAGTATAAAAAGCACATTTGGCTTGCGAAAAAAATGAAAGAAGCGTGCTAGACAAAGACGAAATATAGTGTAAAGAAAAGAGAAGAAGTGTAGTGTCCGACTACTACAAGTGTTTTTTTGTTGTTCTTTTTTGTTGTTGTTGTTGTGGTGTTTTGTTGTTCTTGCTTTTATTTTGTGTTTTGTGTTTATTTTCCATGCTAAGAGCGCATTATTTTCATAGGGACAACATATGAATGCCAATTTCCTCGATTAACTGCTTTTGATATATGGTGTTCAGGCTGAAGCATACACGCAAAATGTCAAGAGTCCTGACCTATACTGATTTACTGAACAGATTGCTTTTAACCTCAGATCCCTTCATCACGGGTCAAAGAAAATTTATTTACATATATTTATTTGTTGAATTTTTTTTATATTTGTTGAATTTTTACCGTATAATTAAAGCGTGTATATACATGAACTATGAAAAAATCTTTAATCATTTTGTGTTTGTTGTTGTTTAATTATTGTTTGTCGTTTAAAACAAAATAATTTTTCCAACAAAAAATCGATTTTAGACTGATTGTTCCTACGGCAGCTATATAATATAGTATCACGATTTTCACTAAGCTCGCCCTGGTTAAATAAAGTAGTTTTTAATTAAGAATTATAAGGTTACGTTGCAATATAATGGAAAACAAACAGTTTTCCATACAAACAGTTTTCCATACAAACACTTGATATCAGACCGATCGTTCATATGACAGCTGTATGATATGGTGGTCCGATCTGGCTGATTTTTACACATCATCTTACCATGAATTTATAAAAATTTTGTGTTAAGTTTCAAACCTCTACCTCAACTAGAAGTATTTTTGGCCGCCCTCCCCATACAACAGAAACCAGTGTGCATTGGGTTACGCGAGTTTTTCACACGTCGGGCGCCAATTAATTATGTGTAATGATTTGTTTGGTGAATTATTACTGGAGGTTCCAACAATATGGTTGCATTAATGAATGCAGCTGAGTTAACTAAACAATCAATAAATGTTTTACGGACGATACGTCGCGCTTTATTCAAGAATATTTTCAGACTGAATTATAAAGCTTTCAATAATCTTAAGCTAGCCCTACATGTCACCGGCCGCGCTGTCAGCGTCATCGTATCTGCCACCCCGCAAGCTGGCCGCGCGTGTGTGGTATCAGATTGCAGCCTGTGCAGGTGGCCCGCTCATAAGCTGCACTCGTTGTTGCTGACCGATAATCTGCCTAGATCAGCGTTTTATCGGTAGGCAACCGCATGGCGTGATGTGTCCACCCTTTGGACACTCGTTATGGGATAACTTATGTAACAGCATGGAGCGCTGTTTCAAAAAATTTGGGTTTTTAGTAAGCATGTTGTGCTTGGGAGAAGTGATTGATCGTGATCGAGTCTCTGGTATGTAGGCCCAGCAACCTTTCTAGTGTCTTGAGTAGAAAGGATCTTCGACTAATAGATCGGTTATCCTTTGGGGTCGTGTGTGAGGCTTGGCCGGCTTTCGGAATTACGACGACTTTGGATTCGAGCCATGGCTTGGGAATCGAACCTGTCGTGAGAATATCTGAGAAGATTTTCTGAAGCCAGTTTATGGCAGTATCCCCTGTATACTGCAGTTGGGCTGGGATAATTTCGTCCGGCCCTGGCGATTTAAAGGGCGAGAAACTTTGAATGGCCCATGAGATTATATCCGTGGAGAAAAGTTCAGTGGAGTCATGCTCCTTGAAAAATCTATTAGTTTATCTATATACATATATAAAAGACTTTGTCCTGATGAGACTAGAAGAGCCATAGCCTAAACGAAAAGAGCTAGAAGGCTGAAATTTTCACACAATTTTCCATGCAGGTAGTAAGTGAGCACTAAGAAGGGAATTTTTATTTGGACAACTCCTTCAAGTACTTCCCATACGATTTGGAGCACTTTTTAACCATTTTAAAAAACAAATTACAATTACAACAAGTACCCATTCCACTACTGTCGCCTGATTGTCGCACAAGCTGAGGGTTTGATCGCGAGCGAGAATACAAAAACAAAACAAATGCGCAGTGACTCCTTCGCGTCGCACAAGCAAAGTCATAAAAAAAGGTTCGACACCTGCAAAAAAAAAAAAAAAACAAAAAAACGGATTCCCGCTTCCTAATAAATAAGTGCATACACAATTAAGTGAACAATGCACTTGAAAATAATTTTCATAATTTTATGTGCATGTATCACTTCGCACAGTGCACATTTTTTTTTTCAAATTTGTGTGCCTTTGACAACTGATTTACGACCCAAGTAGCGTTTGTTGTTGTTGTCAGTGTTGTTGTTGGGCCCGCACTGCTACTTTTTGTTGGTGTCATTGATTTAAAAAAAAACAAAAAGTGGAAACGTTGCAGTCGGACGCAACCGACTGCGGCATACTCGATACCAGTATTAAAACCGCTTAAAAAGAGGCCTGATTGCAAAGGGGTACGGATGGGGCAGGGGTGTACGCTGCCTTAACGATTCTCCAATGCACATGGGGATGCCACCAACTATCTTTCTTCCAAATTTGGTGACTCTAGCTCAAAGTTTGTAAAAAGTGGGGAAAGAGGGGCTGGGGTCGGTATGTGTGGGCGTGGCATCCAAATTTTTGCTGCAGATCTATGTGAAATGTCGATTGCTATCTTCATACCAAATTTGGTGACTCTAGCTCAAAGTTTGTAAATGGTGGGGAAAGAGGGGCGAAATGGGTAGGCGTGGCTCCAAAACTTTGATGAAGGTTTTTGGGGGTCGTTGCCAGCTATCTTCCTAACTTCCTAATTTGGTGGCTCTAGCTCCTTTACTCTTGAAGATACACGCATTCCCGTTTTTGTCAAAGCGTTGGGGCGGCTAGGGCGGTATTGGTGGGCGTGGCATCCAAACTTTTGATGCAGTTTTTGGGGGGCTATAATCACCTATCTTGGCACCAAATTTGGTGGCTCTAGTTCAAAAACTTTGGGAGATATAAGCTTTTTTGACTTAAAAATTCAGGGCTGGGGGCGGAATGGATGAGCGTGGCTCCAAAATTTTTGATGCAGTTTTTTGGGCGTTGCTAGTAGCTATCTGCTTACCAAATTAGGTATTTCTAGCTGTAATGACGTGCGAAAAATGTGGATTTATCGGTTTTGAGTTATCGAATTTATCGATTTGTCAGCCCCCAGTTATCGTAGAACCCCCATCTTGACACTTTAATTTACAATCCCATAGATAAAGAGAATTGGAAAGTTTCAAGTCTCTAGCTTGAAGGGTGTGGAAAAAAGTTGTGAACATACAGACGGACGGACGGATGGACGGACGGACGGACGGACACCATGACGGACATTGCACAAACCCAATATACTCTTTACCTTCGGTATCTAGTATACAAACTGTCTATTCAGGAAAGGCGACGCGCAGCGCAGGTTCTGCAAGAGAATTTAAGCGCCCAACCCTTATTCCAAGATGGCGTCCAAATGATTGAGTGGGCTAAGACCATCCGCTAAGGAGAAGGTTGTCATTGGGGTCCTCGACAGGGGCCACAAAGAGGGTCATATCCCGCGGAACAGGTGGGGCCATTGAAAATGAGTTGCAGGAGAAGGTTGTCAACCTGATGTTGCTGCCTGACGGTCGAAGCTAGAAGATGTCTCTGAGAATTCTTCTTTTAGCAATGGCGACAAAACTGCTGCGTGCCTCGAGCTGGAGTCAGGTCACATCAGGCTCATCTCAACCTACATGGCCCACGACCATCAAGGTCCAACTCCTCATCAGCTGCTACGTCCGCTAATCGCCGACTGCGAAGCGACAAACACCGAGCTTATCATAGGCTGCGACGCCAATGCTCACCATCATCAGTGGGGCAGCTCGGATATAAATGAACGGGGTGAGCTACTCTTTAATTATATCCTCACGACGAGTCTGAATATTTGTAAAATAGGGAACGACCAAACCTTTATTACAAAGAATACGAAACAAGTCCTAGACTTAGGTATATCGATATAGTGTTCTCTATCGATATCCCAAAGCCTAAATGGTGCAGAAACGTTAGACGTACGAACTGGACCACTTTAAAAAAATGTCTTACAAGACTCATTCCAGAGCATCCCCCAGCGGGGCGTCCTTCCCCAAGGCATACAGAGCTGCTCACAAACAAGCTCACGGAGGCATGCAAGTCCGCCCTTAACATGTCATGCCCCAGAGCAAACCTAGAAAGAAAGCAAAACCACCATGGTGGTCCCCACAACTAGGTGAGCTTCACAACAGATCGCGAAAGCTCTTTAACAAAGCAAGGTTCAGGGGAGACGACCAATCATGGAGTCTCTATAACCTCCTACAAGAAGATACTTAGACACATTGCACAAACCCAATATATTCTTTACCTTCGGTATCCAGTATAAAAAGCACATTTGGCTTGCGAAAAAAATGAAAGAAGCGTGCTAGACAAAGACGAAATATAGTGTAAAGAAAAGAGAAGAAGTGTAGTGTCCGACTACTACAAGTGTTTTTTTGTTGTTCTTTTTTGTTGTTGTTGTTGTGGTGTTTTCTTGTTCTTGCTTTTTTTTTGTGTTTTGTGTTTATTTTCCATGCTAAGAGCGCATTATTTTCTTAGGACAGCATATGAATGCCAATTTCCTCGATTAACTGCTTTTGATATATGGTGTTCAGGCTGACGCATACAGGCAAAATGTCAAGAGTCCTGACAAATACTGATTTACTGAACAGATTGCTTTTAACCTCAGATCCCTTCATCACGGGTCAAAGAAAATTTATTTACATATGTATATTTGTTGAATTTTTACCGTATAATTAAAGCGTGTATATACATGAACTATGAAAAAATCTTTAATCATTTTGTGTTTGTTGTTGTTTAATTATTGTTACATATTTTCCGTTTGTCGTTTAAAACAAAATAATTTTTCCAACAAAAAATCGATTTTAGACTGATTGTTCCTACGGCAGCTATATAATATAGTATCACGATTTTCACTAAGCTCGCCCTGGTTAAATAAAGTAGTTTTTAATTAAGAATTATAAGGTTACGTTGCAATATAATGGAAAACAAACAGTTTTCCATACAAACAGTTTTCCATACAAACACTTGATATCAGACCGATCGTTCATATGACAGCTGTATGATATGGTGGTCCGATCTGGCTGATTTTTACACATCATCTTACCATGAATTTATAAAAATTTTGTGTTAAGTTTCAAACCTCTACCTCAACTAGAAGTATTTTTGGCCGCCCTCCCCATACAACAGGAACCAGTGTACATTGGGTTACGCGAGTTTTTCACACGTCGGGCGCCAATTAATTATGTGTAATGATTTGTTTGGTGAATTATTACTGGAGGTTCCAACAATATGGTTGCATTAATGAATGCAGCTGAGTTAACTAAACAATCAATAAATGTTTTACGGACGATACGTCGCGCTTTATTCAAGAATACTTTCAGACTGAATTATAAAGCTTTCAATAATCTTAAGCTAGCCCTACATGTCACCGGCCGCGCTGTCAGCGTCATCGTATCTGCCACCCCGCAAGCTGGCCGCGCGTGTGTGGTATCAGATTGCAGCCTGTGCAGGTGGCCCGCTCATAAGCTGCACTCGTTGTTGCTGACCGATAATCGGCCTAGATCAGCGTTTTATCGGTAGGCAACCACATGGCGTGATGTGTCCACCCTTTGGACACTCGTTATGGGATAACTTATATAACAGCATGGAGCGCTGTTTCAAAAAATTTGGGTTTTTAGTAAGCGTGTTGTGCTTGGGAGATGTGATTGATCGTGATCGAGTCTCTGGTATGTAGGCCCAGCAACCTTTCTAGTGTCTTGAGTAGAAAGGATCTTCGACTAATAGAACGGTTATCCTTTGGGGTCGTGTGTGAGGCTTGGCCGGCTTTCGGAATTACGACGACTTTGGATTCGAGCCATGGCTTGGGAATCGAACCTGTCGTGAGAATATCTGAGAAGATTTTCTGAAGCCAGTTTATGGCAGTATCCCCTGTATACTGCAGTTGGGCTGGGATAATTTCGTCCGGCCCTGGCGATTTAAAGGGCGAGAAACTTTGAATGGCCCATGAGATTATATCCGTGGAGAAAAGTTCAGTGGAGTCATGCTCCTTGAAAAATCTATTAGTTTATCTATATACATATATAAAAGACTTTGTCCTGATGAGACTGGAAGAGCCATAGCCTAAACGAAAAGAGCTAGAAGGCTAAAATTTTCACACAATTTTCCATGCAGGTAGTAAGTGAGCACTAAGAAGGGAATTTTTATTTGGACAACTCCTTCAAGTACTTCCCATACGATTTGGAGCACTTTTTACCCATTTTAAAAAACAAATTACAATTACAACAAGTACCCATTCCACTACTGTCGCCTGATTGTCGCACAAGCTGAGGGTTTGATCGCGAGCGAGAATACAAAAACAAAACAAATGCGCAGTGACGCCTTCGCGTCGCACAAGCAAAGTCATAAAAAAAGGTTCGACACCTGCAAAAAAAAAAAAAAAAAAAAAAAAACGGATTTCCGCTTCTTAATAAATAAGTGCATACACAATTAAGTGAACAATGCACTTGAAAATAATTTTCATAATTTTATGTGCATGTATCACTTCGCACAGTGCACATTTTTTTTTTCAAATTTGTGTGCCTTTGACAACTGATTTACGACCCAAGTAGCGTTTGTTGTTGTTGTCAGTGTTGTTGTTGGGCCCGCACTGCTACTTTTTGTTGGTGTCATTGATTTAAAAAAAAACAAAAAGTGGAAACGTTGCAGTCGGACGCAACCGACTGCGGCATACTCGATACCAGTATTAAAACCGCTTAAAAAGAGGCCTGATTGCAAAGGGGTACGGATGGGGCAGGGGTGTACGCTGCCTTAACGATTCTCCAATGCACATGGGGATGCCACCAACTATCTTTCTTCCAAATTTGGTGACTCTAGCTCAAAGTTTGTAAAAAGTGGGGAAAGAGGGGCTGGGGTCGGTATGTGTGGGCGTGGCATCCAAATTTTTGCTGCAGATCTATGTGAAATGTCGATTGCTATCTTCATACCAAATTTGGTGACTCTAGCTCAAAATTTGTAAATGGTGGGGAAAGAGGGGCGAAATGGGTAGGCGTGGCTCCAAAACTTTGATGAAGGTTTTTGGGGGTCGTTGCCAGCTATCTTCCTAACTTCCTAATTTGGTGGCTCTAGCTCCTTTACTCTTGAAGATACACGCATTCCCGTTTTTGTCAAAGCGTTGGGGCGGCTAGGGCGGTATTGGTGGGCGTGGCATCCAAACTTTTGATGCAGTTTTTGGGGGGTCATCATCACCTATCTTGGCACCAAATTTGGTGGCTCTAGTTCAAAAACTTTGGGAGATATAAGCTTTTTTGACTTAAAAATTCAGGGCTGGATGAGCGTGGCTCCAAAATTTTTGATGCAGTTTTTTGGGCGTTGCTAGTTGCTATCTGCTTACCAAATTAGGTATTTCTAGCTGTAAGGACGTGCGAAATATGTGGATTTATCGGTTTTGACTTATCGAATTTATCGATTTGTCAGCCCCCAGTTATCGTAGAACCCCCATCTTGACACTTTAATTTACAATCCCATAGATAAAGAGAATTGGAAAGTTTCAAGTCTCTAGCTTGAAGGGTGTGGAAAAAAGTTGTGAACATACAGACGGACGGACGGATGAACGGACGGACGGACGGACACCATGACGGACATTGCACAAACCCAATATACTCTTTACCTTCGGTATCTAGTATACAAACTGTCTATTCAGGAAAGGCGACGCGCAGCGCAGGTTCTGCAAGAGAATTTAAGCGCCCAACCCTCATTCTAAGATGGCGTCCAAATAATTGAGTGGGCTAAGACCATCCGCTAAGGAGAAGCTTCTCATTGGGGTCCTCGACAGGGGCCACAAAGAGGGCCATATCCCGCGGAACAGGTGGGGCCATTGAAAATGAGTTGCAGGAGAAGGTTGTCAACCTGATGTTGCTGCCTGACGGTCGAAGCTAGAAGATGTCTCTGAGAATTCTTCTTTTAGCAATGGCGACAAAACTGCTGCGTGCCTCGAGCTGGAGTCAGGTCACATCAGGCTCATCTCAACCTACATGGCCCACGACCATCAAGGTCCAACTCCTCATCAGCTGCTACGTCCGCTAATTGCCGACTGCGAAGCGACAAACACCGAGCTTATCATAGGCTGCGACGCCAATGCTCACCATCATCAGTGGGGCAGCTCGGATATAAATGAACGGGGTGAGCTACTCTTTAATTATATCCTCACGACGAGTCTGAATATTTGTAAAATAGGGAACGACCAAACCTTTATTACAAAGAATACGAAACAAGTCCTAGACTTAGGTATATCGATATAGTGTTCTCTATCGATATCCCAAAGCCTAAATGGTGCAGAAACGTTAGACGTACGAACTGGACCACTTTAAAAAAATGTCTTACAAGACTCATTCCAGAGCATCCCCCAGCGGGGCGTCCTTCCCCAAGGCATACAGAGCTGCTCACAAACAAGCTCACGGAGGCATGCAAGTCCGCCCTTAACATGTCATGCCCCAGAGCAAACCTAGAAAGAAAGCAAAACCACCATGGTGGTCCCCACAACTAGGTGAGCTTCACAACAGATCGCGAAAGCTCTTTAACAAAGCAAGGTTCAGGGGAGACGACCAATCATGGAGTCTCTATAACCTCCTACAAGAAGATACTTAGACACGCTAAACGCTCCGCTTGGCAGAATTTCTGCTCCACAATCGAGAGTACTATAGAAGCCGCTAGGCTCAGTTAAGTTCTCTCCAGCACACAAGCACCCGTGGGCTTCCTGAAAGGACCCAATGACTCGTGGACAACGACCAGTCTTGAGTCACTGGAACTTTTGGTGGAAATCCACTTTCCCGGATGCTCAGTCTAAGGTTTTCGACTCCCTATCCACATAAGAATTCAGGAGCAAGTCTCCACCGACCTTTTATTGTATGTTATTATTATATTGGGGGTAAATGCACTGCGACCAAATATATCTATTGTGCTTCCTCCTTGGCCTATAGCTCTTCCATCAGGCCCAGGTGTTGCATTAAAGAAAGTACCTTTGTTGGGTCGATGGATTCTAAATCGCTAAGTTGCACAACATGTTTTCCTAGAAATCTTCTTATTTTCCTTACTGAGGCTACGCATTCTGCTATAATGTGCAAGGAGGATTCTCCTTCCATTTCGCAGAATCTGCAAATCTCGTTGATGACTATACCTAGCTTTGCTAGGTGACCTCGTAGTCTACAATATTTTGTTAAAAGACCGGTGAGTATCTTGAGTTTACTTTTACCCATTGATATTACTTGCTTTAAACCGTTTGAGGTTATAGCTACCAAAGAGAATCTTTGCTTGTATGAGTCCTGGTGTCCTTGCCCAGCTCGTTCTTCGCAGAAGTCTCTCTTCATTCCTAAGCTCTTGCCGTATAGTGCTTCTTCCTATACCACAGTACGGCTCGGGTCCAAAGAGGAGTGTCGCTGCCCCCAGTCTTGCTTGCTTATCCGCCTCTTCGTTCCCTGGTATGTCGACATATCCCGGGACCCGTCTGAGGGCAAGCCTATTTTGTGAACCCAGAGTGTCTAGCTAGGTTCGTACCTCACGAACAACCTTTGACCTGATTTCGGTGTTACTAAGTGCCATTATTGCTGCTTGGCTATCGGATAAGATGGCTATTTCCTTATTCCGATAGTTACGCTTTAAATTAAAGTCCACGCACCTCCCGATTGCACATACCACACCTTGGAATATGCTGGTGTGCATACCTAGGGCCTCGTGGTAAGTAAGCCGAGGGCCTACTAAACCAAGACCGGAGCCTTATTGCGTTAGGGATCCATCGCTGTACCATTATATGGTGTTTGGCTTCATGTTGCGGACCTTTTCCAGAGATGTCCACTCCTTTTTGTTACAGAGATGAACTTGAAACTTTTGCCCGAACATGTGTTCGGCTTTCATTTCGTCCCTTGGCTGTGACAGTAGGGGAAGTTCACCCGATAGTATATTTGCCTCAACTCGACTAAGAATGTGTCCTCGCCCAACTCCCTCAACGGACATTCTTAAGAGGGTTGCTTTCTGTTGCAGCCTAATTGTGTGATGGAGTGGTGCTATCTCCAATATAACCTCAAGCGCTGATGTGGGACAGGTCCTCATCGCTCCCGTGATTCCTCCACATGCCATTCTTTTTAGTTTCTGAAGCTGCATCTGCACAGTGATTTGCTGTGCCTTATCCCCCCATGCAATCACTCCGTACGTGAGCATGGGCCCTACTACCATAAGGTATACCCATCTTATTATCTTTGGCGGTGTTCCTCATGACTTCCGGCTATGATACGACACGTATACAGCGCTCTGCAGCACTTTGCGATCGTATTCTGAACATGGGTGCCAAAGTTTAATTTACTGTCGAAATTGACCCCAAGGTACTTAACTTCCTTGTTTGTTTCTACTGGACTCCCTGCGAGCCTAATCTCCCTCATCCTTTGTAGCTTGTATCTTCTGGTGAACGGAACTATGATTGGTTTAGTAGGGTTTAAGTTGAGACCAACCGCCCTACACCAATCATGCGTAATCCTTAGTCCCAGTTAAACATTTTCACAAAGATTTTCTTCATACTTGCCCCGAGCTATTAACACAATGTCGTCTGCATAGCCTTGACATTGAATACCCCTGTTCGCAAGTCTACTTAGTAGTTCGTCTACTAGAATACTCCATAACAGAGGTGGCACATGCCCAGTCAATTGCCGTTGGCCTGTGTTGACCCTCTATTTCAAGCGATTCGCACTTTTGCCAGGGAATACTTTCTGGGAAGTGCGTCTCAAACAGAAGCTCTAACCTTTACATATTGGTGCTCGTATATGAATTATCTTTACGCTTCAAGGCTAAATTAGACTCCGGCGCCCACTTTGATAATGCTCTATGGAGCCGGGCACCTTCACTCGCACTAGTTATGCTTTCGCAGAAGTCTCTATAGTTCCTACGCTTGGCCTTCCTAATCTCCTTGCTGCAGGAGGTGAGGCTTTCGCGGTATGTATCCCATGACCCGTTCCTTTTGGATGTATTGAAGAGGTGACGGGTGGTGATCCGCAGTTTCTAAAGACCGTCAATTCACCATGGGGTATCTTTTTCTGTCGCGTTTTCCCTAGTGGGCAGCTTTCTTCATATGCATTTTTAATGCTACCACTTAGATTTCTAACAACTCTTATTAGCTCACCCGTGCGTCTGGGTATTCCAGAGTTTTCAGTGGCTAGGGTAAGTTCTAGGGTAGACCTAATTTTTTCCCAGTTCGTTTTCTAGGGTTTAAGAGTTGGTATACTACTATTCGTGTTAACCTTAAGTTTAAATAGGATAATCCTGTGATCGGACATATATTCTTCTGAAGAGACATGCCATTCTCTGATATGTGGCCTAAGAGACCAACTAATCAGAGTAATGTGCAATACCTCTTTTCTAACTCTTTTTACAAATGTCGGTGTCGGTCCGACATTACAAATTTCTAAGATATACTTGAATTTAAAGTTGGTAAGACACTAACCCCTTTTGTTGATGTACATGCTGCCCCATATGGAGTGGTGCGCATTGGCAACGCAGCCGATTGTAACCGGCAGCTGGTCTCCTGCAGTGGTACACTTGCTTTTCTATTTCCGGTGGCGGAAATTCCATATCACCAGCAAAATAGGCAGATGCCACCACAATAAGGTGGGTGGGGGTGCGTTTCCATTTCCCCTTCGGCAATAGGTACACAGTCCTTAGTGAAGAACTCTTTAAGAATAGTAAAATTAATACGTTTACTTACCATAATGCATGCTTTAGGTGTAGGATCTCTTTGATCCCAGATAACCTTCGAGTCAGGACAGCAGAGGCTGCCTTAGCCCGATGGAGGCTAACAGGGCTAGCCCAGTGACGGTGACGTTTGACGTCACCATCATTCAACCCCCGCTCCAGCTCCTAGTGATGCAGCTTGGGAGCTACCCACATCAGCACTGCCCGTCGTGGTGACGACCACTAACGCAACCACGGTGTCCCATGCTGTGAGGATAACCTCGTCCAGGATGGCCTAATCCAATGCGGACTTGTCTCCATGGCTGAGTATTTCCTGCGGGTATTCCACAGGTAAATCTAAATATTATAAAAAAATTTAGCAGGTCTGGATTGAGTGCTGACTTGTCTTAACTTTCTTCTCCTGAATTATCAGTGCTATGAGAATTACGTTATTTGTTGCAAACGGCAATTTATGCAAAATCCCAAACAATTTTATAGTTTTGTCAATTCTAAGCGTAAATCTTACACTTTGCCGTCATCTTTCATGTTTGGGATGGATAAATCTAATTTTTTCCACTCAACTTACTCTTCTGCATCCACTATTAAAATACCTTACCCTTATAGTATTGCTTCTACATATTATATTCCTGTTCCTACCATCTCTCAGTCAACTCTGCTATTAGCTTTAAATTCGTTAAAGTCTTCTTACTCTCCTGGACCTGACAATATACCTAGTTGTCTTCTTAAAGAGTGCAGTGCTTCTCTTCTTCGCCCATTGCTTAAGCTTTTTAACCTATCCCTTAAATCTTCTGTATTTCCATCTCTTTGGAAATAATCTTTTATAATCCCTCTTCACAAAAAAGGTGGGAAGTCCAAAATTGAAAATTATAGGGGCATTGCAAAATTGTCCGCTATCCCTAAATTATTTAAAAAAAATATAAATCACTTCATCTCTGCAACATTTCTGCAAATCAGTCTTATCCCCTGCTCAACACGGCTTCACAAGAAATCGGTCAACCATGACCAATTTATTAGAATTCACAACTTTAGTAAATGATGCTTTCCTCTCGAAAATGCAAACTGAAGTCATTTATACAGACTTCAGTAAAGCTGCCTTCACACGGTCGGTTTTTCTGTAGCTTTTTTTAACCGACCAAAAAGGTTGGCATTCACTTTATTCGCATCGGTTAAATCCAAAATCCCATCACTTTTTGTTGTTACACAATCTGGTCACACTTCCCTATATATATACCAGGTATACCGGTATGAAGTGAGCGTCAAGATACAAATGTCTCGATAGGGAACATTTGTTGCGAACGAGCCCTTATTTTTTTTTTGTTTGTTTGCTATGACATCTGTGAGACATATTTAGTATACATCAAGTCATTGAGCAGACAACATCATATCATTAAAAATGTCAAATTTTGTACCAGAAAGTGATGATTTGCGGAAAGCATTAATTTTTTGTTTTCATTTGAAGAAAAGTGCTGCAGAGTCGCATCGAATGCTTGTCGAGGCATATGGTGATCATGCTCTATCAGAAGCAACATGCAAAAGATGGTTCCAACGGTTCAGAAATAATGATTTTGATGTGAGAAATGAAGAACGTGGAAGACCACCAAAAAAGTTTGAAGACGACGAATTGCAAACGATATTGGATGGAGATGACACTTTGAGTCAAAAGCAAATTGCAGAAATGTTAAATGTTGCACAACAAACAATTTCTGACCGTTTAAAAGCTATGGGAAAGATCCAAAAGTGTGGAAAATGGGTGCCACATGAGTTGAATGAAAGACAGATGGAAACCGAAAAAACACTTATAAAACTTTGCTTCAAAGACACGAAAGAAAATCGGTTTTGCATCGGATTGTTACTGGCGATGAAAAATGGATTTACTTTAAGAATCCTAAACGGAAAAAATCATGGGTTAATCCGGGACAACCATCAACATCGACTGCAAAACCAGATCGATTCGGCAAGAAGACAATGCTGTGTGTTTGGTGGGACCAGAAAGGTGTGGTGTACCACGAGCTCCTAAATCCTGGTGAAACCGTTAATACTGATCGCTACCGACAACAAATGATCAATTTGAACCATGCATTGATCGAGAAACGACCAGAATGGGCCAGAAGACACGGCAAGGTAATTTTGCTCCATGACAATGCACCTGCACACAAAGCAAAACCGGTTTAGGATACATTCAAAACACTTGGCTGGGAGCTGCTACCCCACCTGCCGTATTCACCAGACTTGGCTCCTTCCGACTACCATTTGTTTTCATCGATGGGACACGCATTGGCTGAGCAGCACTTTGATTCCTACGAGGAGGTCGAAAATTGGGTGTCTGAATGGTTTGCTTTAAAAGACGATCAATTTTACTGGCGTGGTATCCACAAATTGCCAGAAAGGTGGTCAAAATGTGTAAAAAACAATGGCCAATACTTTGAATAAAATGTTTTTTACTTTCCCTTAAGAATTAGTGTTTTATTTTCACAAAAAAAACGCTCATTTCATACCGGTTTGTTTACATTATTTTTTGCCAACAATCACTAAAAAATACCAAAAACGCCTTTTTTACGTTAACATGTTCGTGGCACAAATTTAACCGACTCAAAAAGAGCAGAAATAGAACACGTTCTATTTTTCTCATTTTGAGTCGGTTTTTGACCGGACCTAAAAATTTTTGTGTGTTCACACGAGAGCGCTGGCTTTAAAAAAAAAAAAACCAATGGAAACCCGATCGTGTGAAGGCTTAAAGCTTTCGACACTGTACACCATGACCTATTACTTCTCAAGCTTGTCCGTATTGGTTTCCCTCCCTCACTTATATCTTAGATTTCTTCTTATTTAAAGGGTAGGACACAAAGAGTACTCCTAAGATTGGCTACTTCGAAACAAGTTCATGTTACTTCTGGAGTACCTCAGGGTAGTCATCTTGTTCCTTAATTCTTCACTATTTTTATAAATGATCTTCCCTCTGTTTTATCACATTCTCGCATTCTCATGTACGCAGACGATGTGAAACTTATCTTCTCCTTCTGTAGTTCTCTAAATCATACTTGCTTACAAGATGATTTAAATTCAATGCATCTTTGGTGTAAGACTAATCAGTTGCTTCTCAATTGTTCTAAATGTATGTTTATGACTTTCAGCCGAAATAACCCTTTCATTAATAGCTACTCAATTGACAGTACCCCGTTGCAACATATTTTTACAGTCAAGGACCTTGGTGTTCTTTTTGACTCCAAAGTCTCATTCGGCCTTCATATTTCTACTATTGTTAATGAAGCCAAAGGTGTTCTTGGTTTCATTAAACGTTGGTCTAAAGAGTTTAACGATCCTTACGTTACGAAAATTCTGTACACTTCCCTTGTCCGCCCTATCCTAGAGTACTGCTCTTGTATATGGAGCCCTCAGTATAGAAATAACCAGGATCGTATCGAATCTGTTCAGAATTAGTTTCTGCTTTTTGCCTTACGAGGCTTAAATTGGGATAGTAACCTTCGCTTGCCTTCATATTCCAGTAGACTTCTTCTCCTTAACCTCCCCTCGTTGAACAATCGTAGGATAGTCCTTGGTGTTGCCTTCCTGCACAATTTGATTACTGGTGATATAGATTAATCTTTTCTGTTAGGTCATCTCCATTTTTCTATTCCTTCCAGACCTACTATAAACTTTCGCCCGTTATTTTTGAAAACGTGCACAACAGATTACGCTATGCACAGTCCATTTCGTGTTTTATGCGTCCAATTTAATAATCTATACCACGTGTTCTCTAATGAGACCTCTCTCTCCTTAATCAAACCATTGCTTTCAGTTTATCTTCGCGAAGTTAATGACCGCTCTCAGCTATGAAACGGGGCTGAGCTTGCTGGACTGGCTAAATTTCTTTTACTCCATTGGTTCATATATATATATATATATATATATTTTTTATTATATTTTATTTATTTGTAATATTATTATTATTATTATTTTTTAACATTTAGTTTTAGTTTTCACATTCAAGTTTTTTTTTCTATTTTCTACTAACATCTCTGTTTTAAGTATAGAGTCTATAATATCACTTGACAGTTTTGGCTGTGGAAAGGGGCATAGCTGGCCGAACTGGCAAATAAAACACCCCCATCGGTCGGTGATGTTATTAGACATTTTTGTTCTCTGCCTAGGCGTTTTACTTCTACTATTTTACTGTAACTTATTTTTTATAAGTTGACTCTAGAATTGTCAACAACTTTCAATAAAATAAATTAAAAAATAAAAAACACGGCCACCTTGACTTGTTTTGCAATCGCTGCATACGATATGCGAGTCTCGGGAGTTCTGGAATGTATAAGAGTTGCAGTAGCGGGTATGTTCTTTTATCAAAGAAGAGGGTCATCGCTCAGAGACTTGGACACGTTTGGCAGAGTGGGAGCTGCAATTTGCCAAAGCTTAGGAAACATCCACTCCGACCAGCGTGTTAGTCCAGCGTGTTAGTCCAGTCAGGGACATCATTCAGCCGCACCCAGCATGTTAAAGCAAGGGACGAGAATTTTTTGGGTGAATCGTATCCTAGTATTCGTGTAGACCAACATGTCAACATTCCTGTCAATAACACCCAGGTGGGGAAGGCGAGCAGCCGTCCCGGTATTGGTACCGGCTATACGAAAGATTTAAATCATCACTATATGGTCGTCCCAGAACAGGTACGTTAATGTGGTATGCGATTTAAACGTGCACCTGTGAGATAAGTCTTGATCTTATGACCAGAGCAATAAGTGTGGTATTAACAGACAGGTTGGCTCACTGGTTCACTACGAGTCGTTTGAGAGGTGCTACATGAGGATAATTTATCGATCTCAGGGAGCTTATGTACCATATTGGGAATAGATCAAACCAGGAATTGTTTAGGGCAAATGAAAATTTAGGCAGTAGGTACCCGGAAAAGGTAGAAGGAAAGGGTTTGCCCTTAAGGCACAATTCCTTTAGAAAGTCGCCACTAGTTTTCTGTTAACGAGGAGAATGTAGGAACTTTTCCGGTCAGTCGAACAGAAGAAATTTCGAACGGGATGATTGGACATAAGCAGCCCTCAATATAGGAGCTTAAACGCGTATGCTTTAACTGTTCCCAAACGGAACGAAAATGGGTCTGGCAGGTGATGAGATCACGATGGATATGTTCGTGATGCAATCAATGTTAGACAGTTTGATTCTGGGGATAGATTTCTAATATAAGGTGGGAACGAGCGCACAGTGCGGAAAAGCAAAACTTATTATCGAACCGTGGAAGCACTGACCAGGGAGGATGGCAGGGTCACCTTGAAGCAGTAATAAGCAAACGAACTTATGATGGACGGCAGGAAACAAAGGCAACAGGAGGATGTCCTGGGATGTCCAGGGATACAGGAATTTTTAAAGGCCGAGTTGGTTTTCTTCGATTGACTCGGGGGCTAGTCCCACAAAGCAGAACAGAAGAAATTGCTTGTCTTCGTTGGTGACGGTTGTGTTTTTAACTGCCATTAACAGTTTATTATATTCGATACCGAAGGTAAAGAGTATATTGAGTTTTTGCAATGTGTATGTCCGTCTGTATGAACGCAACTTTTTTCAACACCCTTTAGTCTAGAGATTTGAAACTTTCCAATTCTCATTATATATGGGATAGTAAGTTAAAGTGTCAGGATTGGGGTTCTACTATAACTGGGGGGCTGGCAAATCGATAGATTTGATAACTCAAAACCGATTAATCCACATATTTCGCACATTCTTACAGCTAGAACTACCAAATTTGGTATGAAGATCTGCATCAAAAATTTGTATGAAGATAGCAATTGAAATACCACAATGATCTGCAGCAAAAATTTGGGCGCCACGCCCACCTCTTCAGCTCCAGCGCCCCTATCCACACCTTTTACAAACTTTGAGCTAGAGTCACCAAATTTGGAAGGAAGATAGCTGGTGGCATCCCCATCTGCATCGGAGAATCTTTAAGGCAGTGTACACTCCTGCCGCATCCGTACCCCTTCGCAATCAGGCCTGTTTTTACCGGGATTAATACTGGTTACGAGCATACCGCAATATATATGTCATATTTCTATCATTAAAGCCGGCTTTGCATAGTTCTTAAGATACATGTTTAACTATAGTCTTTAGTTCCTGTTTAGAAATCGTGCCTGTCATCTAGTCATCGATTTAAAAATCGTTTTTGATAATTTCGCCGATTTTTCCATTTTTGCATCTTTGCCCGATGTCCAGCAATACTCTTATTGCCAAATACGGTGCGGATACATCACCATAGGTTACAGTTGATAACCGAAAAGTTTTAATTTCTTCATTTGGAGATTCCCTCCACAATATATTCTGGTATTGTTGGTTGTCTTCATGAATTTTTATTTGCCGGAACATTTTCTCAATGTCTGCCGACACTACAAATGGCCAAATACGCCAATTTGATATTATGTCGAATATATCTCTTTGAATTCTGGGTCCTTTTCACATAATATCGTTAAGACGCTTGTTTCTAGTAGTCTTCGCTGAAGCGTCAAATACTACTCGTAACTTGGTCGTGAGACTCGAATCTCTTATCACTGCCTGATGTGGTAAAAAAACATTTGCATTCTTTGCTTGTTTTAGCGATATATCCGAGCTGAATATTTTCTTTAATGAGTTCATTATAGCTACTCCGAAGTTTTTCGTTTTTTTTTTCTGTAATTTCTTTTCTTAATTCAGTAATCTTGCTGCAGCTTGTTTTTTTGAATTTCCCAATTCTTTATTTTCTTTGAATGGTATAGATACATTACATCTTCCATATCCATCTATTCTGGTGGTTTGCTTGAAGTTCTGTTCACAAATTTGAGATTCTTCGTTCTCTTTTCAATCTTCTTCAAGCTCCCAAAATCTTTCTAGGACTACAGTTGCAAAAGTAGTTGCTTCTATAGAATTTCCGCCTTTTGATTTTGAAAACCCTGATATGATAGACCCCAGGTCAGTGTCTTGACCAAGTAGACCATCTTGTCTCACTATTACTCGCCGTATTATGATTGAATGTAAATCGGCACCAATTAATAAGTCAACTCGATCCGGATTATCAAAATTGGGATCGGCTAGTTTGAGTTTTTTTCATCGCGACGTGTCTATTTTTGAAGACTCGGTTGGAAGGGCTCTCATTAACTTTGGCAGAACTTTTGCTTCTGTTTTTAAGAGTTCTTTGGTAACTCTGTTTTTCATTAAACTTATTTTTATTTTTTTTCTTGGCTACCATTGCACCAGTGGAGGAAACTTCACTTATTTTGGTATTGGTTTTGATTTCAGGTAATTTTAGAATCTGAGCAGCATCTTCTGAGATTATAGTGGTCTTGGATCCACTATCTATCAAAGTTCTTAACTGTTCGAATCTCCCATATTTTGCTTTTATTTAAACTATGGCTGTAGCTAAAAGTGCTTGACCTGCAGATGCACATGTATTGACATTTGTTCTGCTGTAAATGTGAAATAAATTATTGTGCTTGTTGTTACAAAATTTGTAGCAAGTTTTTGATTTATAGTCTGATTTATTAGAGTAAATTAAGCAGTTAAGGCATATATGTAGCTACTTTTTTAGCTGCCTCTATCCTACTTTAAGGCTTCATCGCTTCAAAAGTGAAGCATTTAAAAATGTCAATTTTTTTACATATCGGACTAAGTTCCTCTTAGATAAAACGCTGTTTTGTGTTTTGACAATGTTTTTGTCTTTTTCAACCAATGGCAACTGATAGGACAGAACTTGGTCTAGGAAATTGAGAACATCTTCAAACTCTTGAATCTCTTTTGATTGCTTTCTATGAATCTCATACGTCTTAAGTGACTCCTTATCGAATTTCCTGATTATTATATGGGCGAATATCGTATCCGATTCTTCCGTTATTCTTACCTTTGTCTTGATCAGGTGTATTGATTCATTTATAGAATCAATAAATTTCTTTACCTGATAAGCTGAATTTGAATTAAGCACTGAAAGATCCAATAACCGATTCATTTGTTCGATGAATATTTTCCTGTTGTTTTTGTACCTCTTGGCTAATAACTCCCAAATGGCTGCATAGTTCTGCGCACTTATTAGCAGGTGTGCAACCATATTTCTGGAATCTCCTCGCAAGGAAGCTTTAAATAATTCCATTTCAGGGATAGAGTCAAATCCTGACCTGAATCAATTATTTCACAGAATAAGTCCGAATACAAGTCTCAGGTTTTTGGAGCGCCATTGAATGTGGGTACATCCATTTTCGGAAGCGCGGGTAAGCTTGTGTTAGCGGTAGGGTCAATTTTCTGAGGAAGCTGCTTATCATCTAACACTGCAAGGGTATCTTCCACTTTAAAAGACAATTCCTCTACTTTTTTGAGAGGATACTTTCTTTTGAAATTTCTATCTTATCCCAGAGCCTTCTTAGCTTTTGTTTCCTAAGAAAGTATACTTTTCCTAACTCAATTTCATTCTGAACTTCCTGTCTTTTATTTCGTCATGTTGGGCTGCAGCTACAACTTTTGGCTTTTCTGCCAATGGTGTCTCACTAAATCTTGCGACGGCCTGGCACGTGTTTTTTTAAGCTGCTCTAATCTGTAAGACTAGAGCGGCAAAACCAAATGGTGTACTGCGATTTTAAAGCAAGTTTGGCTTGGTAAGCCTGCTGTTTGCCCCTTACCACTAGTGGGGGAATCAAAACAGCGTATCCGGCTTGAAGGACCAAAATGAACACAAGATGTTGTTCCGTTGACTATAATTTTCATACTTGTTTTATTCTTAAAACCCAAGGCCTTATAAGCCTAACAAAATGTCTCAATTTCTATGCGCTTACTAACTCCTGCAAGATAATAAACTCTATTATCATTAGGGTACTTTCAAATACCTATTTTTTACTGACCTGTGCGAGTTACCTACCCGGTACCCGTCATGGTACCCCTTTAAAACCACTACGACTACATCACTGACGACTCCGCAGTTGTTGCCATCGAGGCACATTCTGCATAAATGCTGACGCTACATACAATGTAGCACAATGCTCGCTCGTATCAACGGCAGTACAGCTATTGCGAAACCACCGACGACGCACCAACGCACAGTGGCGCCATTTGAGTTTTTTCGTTGCAAAAATCATAACTTTTGAACCAAATGAGATAATCGATCAACTTAAAAAGCATCTGATAGATAATTAATCAACCTATAAAATGAGCATTTGAAATGAATTCTACGATTTTTGAGTGCCTATTTATGCGTATGCAAAGTTGAAACTTGTGAAAAAAACAATTTTACGGGAAGGAAAAAAATATTATTTAAATTATTTGATTTTTATTGTTTCATTTTAATGGTTTTTATAATTTAAAATTAATATTATAATAATTAAAAATAATTTTTTTTAAAAATTTATTTTTTAAATTTTTTGTAAAATATTCATCACAATCCGTAGAAGATGGTATATCTAAAAGACTTATCATCTCTGAACTATTAGTATTTTCTAATTCTTTTCGTGACTTAACATGCCTCAGTGATGAAATAAGTGGATCTGAAGATGCTGCTAGCATGTTGAAGAGGTCCTCATTTTGTCACACCCTTGATGCTTTGAAAGTGTTTAGCAATCTGTATTTTTTATAAAATGAATTTAATGATTCCTGTGCTTCTTAAGAAAGCTCTCCAATTGGCAAAGACTGATACTCAATTATATCTTTGTCATGCGCCAATATTTTATGGACTGTCGGGGTCAACTTTTTCTGCGGATATAATTCTGCTAAAAGTGATGCTGTTTTTGAAGCATATTCTCCATATTTGGCAGAATCAACTTTTTCTTTGCAGTTCAAAATATTTAAGATCGTTCTCAATCTCTTAACGATTTGGTTGTTTATCCCTGTGATTTGAGTTACAGCTTCATCATTTTCAAAAAATCTCCTTGAAGTGTTTCCATCGTTTGAGTTTCCGTATCCGTACTTGGGACAGTCTACTTTAAGTCCAACTTGTTTGAAAAACACATATATAGTCCAATCTACTACCTGATAGATACCTTTGGATTAAGGGTTTAAGAAAAGAGTTAGCTTTCATGCCTAACAAATTTACCTATTGTTTGTATAAGTCCAGGTCAATAAGGTCAATTTATGCAATTTGGGTACTTGGCACGTGTCCGAATAAGATTTGTGCCTACCTGAATGGGATGTGTGGCTAGTTGTACGCTAACGCAATTTCTGTATTCGGTGCGTACCTGGTAATTTATTTGTATATCCTGTAACTGCACCTGAATTTAGGGACCAGGATTTGACAAATGTTCTCAGGTAAGCATTACAGAATGAAAAACAAAAATCAAGTATCTTAACAATAACAAACGAAACAACAACAATAAAAATGGGTTTTCACGGTTATATGTCATAAATTGCTCAAAAATGCATGCAACACATTTTTGGAAATATGTCTTTTTTCACTTTTTTATACCTAAACAAGTAAGAAGGCTCTAGTCGGGAGAGCCCGACTAGAAGATACCCTGAACCCAGTTGCAATAAATATATTTAATTTATATAAGACTTTGGTATACTGGCTTAGCTTCCATCGATTAAGTTCAATATCTCTGGTGTTTCTCAACGGATTTGGACGAAATTTTCAGAAAAGTTCTATCATTATCCATTACTTCAACCCTCATTTTTAGATTTTCCAAATTCGATATTTTATTGTTATCGATATTATGTGTATATCGGAAACCAGAATAGTTATCGATAATTTGAAGCAAACTTGTTCTGCTCATGATATAGGAGAACTTAAATACAAAATCAGAAGTCTCTAGCTTTTGTAGTCTCTGAGATCCACGCGTTCATACAGACGGACAGACGGACAGACAGACGGACATGGCTATATCGTCTCGGCTGTTGATGCTGATCAAGAATATATATACTTTATAGGGTCGGAGATTCTTCCTTCTGCCTGTTACATACTTTTGCACAAAACCATTATACCCTTATTTACCCATTTTATGGGTTAAGGGTATAAAAATAATTTTGAAAATATGGCAGATGTAAAATGTGATAATTTTTTTTATTTTCCATCAAAGTTGAGAAATAGTGAAAGAGTGGAAAGTTGGTAAATATTGATTTGCCTGGCCAAACGCAAAACAAACAGTAAAAATTTGTATTCTTTTCTTAATAAATAGATCTTTCAATAGAACCAAATATAATGACGATCCGTACCTTAGTTTTTGAGATATTGTATCTCAAAGCCGACCAATATACCTTAAAATTGTGATTTTTATGTAACACAAAAAATCAGACAACTTTGAAAAGCTATATCTTCTAAACAAAAAATCCGGTTACATTAAGGATTGCAGATTTGAAATCGTTGGAAAATTTCCTATAAAGTGGGTTCATTCAATATTTTTTAGAGGCACATGCAATTTTTGATTTTTGACACCTGACTTGTTCTACGGGCGCCACTGTGCAACGCTAGCAGAATTCTAAGAATCAACACCGGCTTGTCGATTCTTAGAGATATATCAAGCAGTGCATACTCGATCGAACGTGAGTCTAGTTTATGACAACCACCTCAACAGTTTATAAAATTAATGAATTAAAAACTATACAGAGTTTTTCTATATTACTCGGGTCCAAACGATAACTGGCGCAGGCAGGCTCGACGGGATCGTTTACAATGAAGGCAACGGATCCGCGACATTATTTGTTTATTATATCAACAGCAGGTGGTAAATTGCTGCTTCCAATGTAGTGAATTTATTATCTCTTAATTATCTTCGCGCTTGTGCGTATTTTTATACCCTTAACCCATAAAATGGGTAAATAAGGGTATAATGGTTTTGTGCAAAAGTATGTAACAGGCAGAAGGAAGCATCTCCGACCCCATAAAGTATATATATTCTTGATCAGCATCAACAGCCGAGACGATATAGCGATGTCCGTCTGTCCGTCTGTCTGTCTGTCTGTCTGTCCGTCTGTATGAACGCGTGTGTACAAGAGCTAGAGACTTCTGATTTTGTATTTAAACACTCCTATACCATGACCAGAACAAGTTTGCTTCAAATTATCGATAACTATTCTGGTTTCCAATATACACATAATATCGATAACAATAAAATATGAGGGTTGAAATAATAGGTTCGATAGAACTTTTCTGAAAATTTCGTCCAAATCGGTGGAGAAACACCGGAGATATTGATCTTAATCGATTGAAGCTAAGTCAGTATACCAAAGTCTTACATAAATTTAATTTATTTATTGCAACTGGGTTCAGGGTATCTTCTAGTCGGGCTCTCCCGACTAGAGCCTTCTTACTTGTTGCATGACGGACAAGCGCTGTGGCTATTTTTACATATTTCTCTTCTTCTTGTCTTCTCGTCTTGTTATCATCATTGCTTGTGTATGGGTAGTTTTACAATAATATAGCTCATACTCGCTGTATGTTTCTTTAATATTACCTTCTAGTGGACTGTATTTAAGATATTTTGGCCGATAGTCGCGGCTCTATAGCAACGCGTTTATTCATGAACAAGGCTGCTTTTAAACTGTGGTGCGCTTCTAATTATATTTAGGTCGTGTGGTAAGTTGCGAACAGTGTGTATGAACTATTGTTGTGCACTGATATATATTCCATGACGTTCAATTGTTAAATTGTTTGTCCGACGTGAAGTTAAAAAAATTAATTTATTATAAAGATAACTGGGCTCTTTTGTATTTATAACTTTGTGTAACAATATTAATGCACTTAATTGAATCCAGTTTTTCAATCTAAGTTTATATATTTTGAATTAATTCCTAAATTAAACACATAAGCACAGACAACATTGAGCCTGTGATTACTAGCAGCGTCAGGGTTTAAATTTATACTCCATAGAAGAGAGTTGGTATAAGGTAGGTCTTAGCAATAATGGGTTTAATATTAATTGGCAAGATATGCTGTGTCAGTTATAGAATTCTTAAGGCTGCATAAGTTCAACCTATAGATTTAATTATGTGCTCACTCCAAGTCAAAGTCTTATTAAACATTATGCCTAGGTTACGTAGTCAATAGAACTATGAACAATTTTAATTTATTTTAGGTTAAGAGTGTCTATGGTTTTTTTGTAAATAACTATACACTTAATTTTGGACGTGTTTAGACCAAGGTCATTACTTCGTGACCACTCTCTCACCCTTGCCAATTCTCTATTGGTTACACTTACACATTCATCAATTCTGGAAAATGGACTACAGCAATTCAACTGCACATCATCAGCATACATATGAACATTACATTCAGAAAAGAGATTGGGCAAATCATTAACACAACACGAGTATAGTAACGGCCCAAGAACTGATCCTTGTAGCGCTCCACGGCTCAAAGACATAAATGACGATGAACTTGACGTTGTGAAAACAGATTGAAGACGGTTTACTAGGTAAGGAATCGGCTGTGGCTGTAAAACTATATAGCTTCTTCATTTTAGTGCATAGCATGTCATGGTTGACAGTATCAAAAGCTTTGCTATAGTCAAGCAGTGTCAAGAACGTTACATTGCCATCATCCATGTTTCTACAATATTAAGGATTGCTGTAGTGCAGCTTCTGTTTTTTCTAAATCCGGATTGGTTATTGCTGAGAAGACTGTTGGTAACCATATATTCATTTTTTTTAATAGCTATAAAGTTTTCAAACTTTTTGGATAGAAAAGGACGAATTGAGATTGGTCTGGAGTCTCCATTGCCTTTTGGGACAGGGATAATCTTAGCAAGTTTTCATTTTTTAGGAAATACGGAAGAAGTGATTGCTGTATTCGTAACATGTGTAACGTATTTAAAGATTGACGGAATTATAATTTTGACAAATTAAGGATTTATATCATCCAGTCCAACTGCATTTGATTCGACATTTAACATGGATTCAAGGACTTCATAATTTCTGACACACCTTTAACCAAACCTAATATTACAGTTAGGTAGATCACAGTTAAGGTATTCATTGTCTGGGGCATCAGGTACAGCGCAGTTGGCGAACTTTTGGTTAAGCTCTTCAGCATTAACTTCGACACTGGCTCTAACTTTTTGCTTTCCCACTCCAATATCATTTATAATTCGCAATTTTTCTTTTGAAGAGATGGATTGTTGGAATTTCTGGGAATAGAACCACTTCTTACCATCATTATTCAATTTGACCCCTGCATGTCGTAAGCTCTTGAAGGTATCATAAAAAAAGTTAGTCGTAAATCTCTTCCATTTGTTGTAGGCTTGATATTTTTTTAAGCATAGCTCTTCTAACGAAATGTGTTAGCCAGGGCTTCTCACTAGGCTGGGGAAGTTTAAATTCAATGGGACACAAGTATTATACAGATCTATTATTCTACCCTGCAGTTATTCAACCTGATCGTCAGCTGTGGTCATGTTATACATTAAGGTCCAGTCATATTTATTAAATTTGTCAGATAAAAAGTTCATATCTTTGTTTCTATATTTCACTTTTAACATAATAAATATACCGCCCTGTAAAGTTTTCAAAACCAGCGACATAACAGGTATACTCAGTCAAATCACCGGTCCAATCATATTGATTAGAGACTTTAATTCAAACTCAGCAAACTGGACAACCGGCTGCGTGAATCAGCAAGTAGCCCAATTGACAAAATGTGTTAGAGCCGCTACTAACTGCAGTATCCGCCTAACCAAACGAGTTGCACACAAAGCCAAAGTTCTCTGCAGGACCCACTCCCTTCAGCTTCTGAGGGATGAAAGACAGGTCCTTTCCCGCATATATAAATGGCATATGTCGAATCCCAACCTTATTACATATAAAAAAGCCAATGCAACTTTCAACTCTCGGCATAACGAAATTGTCTCGAAAACTTTACTTCGCGAATCTCTTCTCTATCTACCTCAAAGAAAGTTTGGACAGATATTAAAAAATTAGCTGGCGTCCCTCCTACGCCCTTGAAATATATTAAAATGGGCACACAACTAGTTACTTGTTCGCATCATATTGCCGATGACATTGGCAGAGCCTGGGCGAACTTTTCTGCGATCTCAAATTTTTGAGCCCAATATATTCAGAAAAAACATATTTATCAGTCAAAAACATACAACCCATTGTCTCTGTCTAACACCGCAAAATGCTTAGAATCAAGTTTCACATCAATTGAAATTTAAGCTGCAGTATAAACTGCAAAAGGTAAAAGCCCCAGGGCTGACTAAGCATTTCCCATGAATAAGCATTACCCTATGCCTTTAAAACATAAACTCTTGGTGGTGTTTGACAACATCCTTGACTTCGGAATCTACCCACAAACATGGAGATCAGCCGTCGTTATTCCGATATCAAAAACCAACAAAGTGCCCCACGAAATGTGCAGATTCCGTCCAGTTTCTATTCTATCCTGCCTAGGTAAAACACTCGAAAAAATAAAAGCACGTTGGCTGATGTGGCTTATCAGACGTCACAATCTTATATTACAGGGAGGTAACCAGGTAGCTTTCAAGATAAAACACAGCACAATGGACGCTTTGTTGCGCATCCAACACTTTGTGTCCAACGCACTTTCGACAAAAAATCAAGTCTCCATCCTGGCGACGAATTTTGAAGGAGCCTTTGATCGCATAGGGGAAGAACGAGTGCCGCAGGGAAACGCATTCATACCGCCAATTTGAATGCGTGACCGTGCAGTGCGTGCCGTCCTTGAGGCTCACAACTGGAAGTGCGACTATACTTTGCATGCGAGGGCGGCTGGAAACAGGCCCTTGGTACGGTCATGCCAAGGGTGCTGACGAATGGTAGTCGGGCGAGAGAAGAAAACTGTATACAATTACCCCAGTCCAAGGTGGAACAGCATTGTGTCGAGGGACTTGCTGCCGAGGGGTGCTCGGTAATTACTTTGCGAACTCTGGATACCAGCCGACCTCCAGTTTAAATAGGCTTCCCGCGGCACACGGGCTATGCCGCAGGTGACTTTCCATTCCCGTCTACTCGTGGGATCAAAATGAGCTCTAATATTAAAAACAAAAATCCAGTGTTTGAATCTCTTAAAAGCTCGGTGGAAAAGCCAATCCCTCAATTGGTGGTAGCACCCCTACGGGTGCTAGCACCCCCTTTCCGACGCCTGGTACGCCAGCAGGTGCTCGCAATGCCGTCAGCGCAGTTGCAGGGTGAACAAGCCATTTGTCCTCACACCCCGGACGTCGACATGGAACGGCTCCTGGAGCTCGGAGGTTGCAGCATAAGTCTGCAACACCAGCTTCCCGGTCCGTGACGCAGGCAACAGCCTTGGGGCCCGCTACCACAGTGGCAAATAAACCATCCATTCAGGACCGGCGGTGAGCGGCAGAGATTCTGCAAGAGAGCCTAACCGCCCAGCCCTCATCCCCCGACGGTGTCAACCTGGTTGAGTGGGCCAAGAAAATCCTTCCGGATTTCAAGCCAGCAGTCCCTACCGCATCTGCTAAAGCCAAGCAGAAGCGTCAACGCTCGCTTGAGGAACCGGCCCAACAAGCCAACGGATCAGGCCACCGCCGCTCACTCGGTCCTTCGCCGAAGCCGCTAAGGAGAAGGTTCTCATTGGGGTCCTCGACAGGGGCCACAAACAGGGCCATATCCCGTAGAACAGGTGGTGGGCCATTGAAAATGAGCTGCAGGAGAGGGTAGTCGACCTGATGCTGCTGTCTGACGGACCGATAGCCCGTTGCTCTGACGCCAGATGGTATCAGGGTAGAGGATTCCGAAAGAATCCTAAAACTCGTCCAACTGAGTAACCCCGACCTGGTTACGCATGACTGGAGGATCGCTAAGGTCGAGGCGCCAGAAGGCAACATCGGCAGGTGATCCTGATCATCAACGACGAGTCAGCCGAGGCCCTAGCTGCAACCAACGGATCGGCCCACTACGGATTTAAGCCGATAGTAATACGGGTCTACCGCTCGGACGCGGCTAGCAAGCCTTTGTCTCAAAAGGACGCACCTGCGGAGCTTGAAGCTCCAAGTGAGCAGCAAACGGCGCAGTCAACTGCAGGCGGCACTATAGCCCATTGTGCGAATAACCCTGTCACCGAAAGTGACGCAGGGCTGAAGCCAAGGCAGGTGACGCCCACCAGTCAGAAGACTCTGACTTCGCCGAAGACATGGCCAACATGATCAACCTCGTCGTAGACATGGACGAAGAGGCTAGTCTGACAGTGGTGGAGTCGAAGCTTGAAGATGTCTCTGAGAATTCTTCAGATAAACCTCCACCACTGTAAGGCGGCTGCAGCCGCTCTGCTGCTCCGCACAAGCCAATGCGAAGTAGACGTTGTCCTCATTCAGGAACCTTGGGTCTGCTGTGGCAAGGTTTCTGGACTGGGGACTAAGGACTACAAGCTGCTTGTAGCCCGCAACAAAGGTAAAGTTTGTACCAGCAAACTTGCCAGAAAACGACTAGAAATTTTTCTGTTCGAGCTGGAGTCAGGTCACAACAGGCTCAGCTCATCCTACATGGCCCACGAACATCAAGGGCCACCCCCTTATACACTGCTACGTGCGCTAATCGCCAACTGCGAAGCGATAAACACCGAGCTTATCATAGGCTGCGCCGCCAATGCTCACCATCATCAGTGGGGCAGCTTGGATATAAATGAACGGGGTGAGCTACTCTTCAATTACATCCTCACGACGAGTCTGAATATTTGTAAAATAGGGAACGACCAAACCTTTATTACAAAGAATACGGAAGAAGTCCTAGACTTAACGCTAGCCACAGCCTCCCTTCGCCAGAGACTTACAAGATGGAGAGTGCTAGATGAGCACTCCTTCTCTGATCATAGGTATATCGATGTAGTTTTCTCTCTCGATATCCCAAAGCCTAAATGGTGCAGAAACGTTAGACGTACGAACTGGACCACTTTAAAAAAATGTCTCACAAGACTCATTCCAGAGCATCCCTCAGCGAGGCGTCTTTCCCCAAGGCACACAGAGCTGCTCACAAACAAGCTCACGGAGGCATGCAAGTCCGCCCTTAACATGTCATGCCCCCAGAGCAAACCTAGAAAGAAAGCAAAACCACCATGGTGGTCCCCACAACTAGGTGAGCTTCGCAACAGATCGCGAAATCTCTTTAACAAAGCAAGGCTCAGGGGAGACGACCAATCATGGAGTCTCTATAAAGCCAGCCTAACCTCCTACAAGAAGATACTTAGACAAGCTAAACGCGCAACTTGGCAGAATTTCTGCTCCACAATAGAGAGTACCACAGAAGCCGCTAGGCTCAGGAAAGTTCTCTCCAGCACACAAGCACCCGTGGGCTTCCTCAAAGAACCCAATGGCTCGTGGACAATGACCAGTCTTAAGCCACTGGAGTCTCCACCGACCTTTTCTCCAGGGATTTTCATATTTTGGGCCATTAGTAGCTTCTCGTCCTACAAATCCCCTAGGCTGGATGGAATCATTCTAGCCCAACTGCAATGTGCAGGGGATACTGCCATTAACTGGATTCAGAAAATCTTTTCAGATATCCTGACGATCGGTTCGATCCCCAAGCCATGGCTCGAATCCAAGGTCGTCTTCATTCCAAAGGCCGGCAAAGCCTCACATACAATCCCAAAGGACTTTCGTCCAATCAGTCTTATATCCTTTCTACTAAAGACACTAGAAAGGGTGCTAAGAATGCATATCAGACACTCGATCAAGACCGATCAATTCTCTCAAGCACAACATGCTTACCAAAAAGGAAAATCTACTGAAACAGTGCTCCATGCGGTTATATCCACAGTAGAAAAGGCACTCCACTACAAGGAGTAATGCCTTATAGCCTTTCTAGACATTGAGGGCGCTTTTACCAACGTCGTACCGGGCGCAATCACCGAGGCTTTGTCGGAGCTGGGGGTTGGACACCGCATTGTGGAACTGATTGATCAACTGCTTAAATGCAGGATCGTCAGGGCCACACTGAGGTCTTCGATCATTTCCAGGGCCGTCAATAGAGGCACCCCACAAGGAGGTGTTCTCTCCCCTCTCCTTTGGAATGTAGCTGTTAACAGCTTGCTGCGCTCCTTATAGGGAGGGGGCTGTCGGGTGATAGCTAACGCGGATGACGTAGCTATAGCCTTCTCGGGTAAATTCTCCCAAAGTTTGTGCGAGCGTATACTACGAACCCTGTCCTCATGGGCCACTTCAAAGGGACTTGGGCTAGACCCAGCAAAACTGTTTAAGTCCTCTTCACTAGGAAGCATAAGATACCTCCCCTCAAGCCCCAAACTCTTAATGGGGGGGGGCCTCAGTCGCTTTGTACACATGCAAGAAGTCTATCGGACTGAAATGGGGAATGGCACCTCACATCACGCTGTGGCTGTACACATCCATCGTTCGGCCCATCCTACTGTATGGAGTGTCAGTATGTTGGCCAACGCTTTCTAAGTAGACATCAGTCCACAAGCTTGGCAAAGTACAGCGTGCCGCTGGACTGATCACAACCGGGGCCCTCAGAACGACCCCAACTGAGGCTCTGGACAATATACTAAATCTCCTACCAATAGACCAAATGGGGAAATTAGTAGCAACTCTCTCTGCCCTACGCATGAGAGAAACCAAGCAGTGGTCCGAGCAGAAGTTCGGACACTCCAATATTCTAGTGGGTAACTTGCTTATCCTCTCAAACACGGACTATTGTTGTCAAAACCCCATTCCATACACTAATCCCCCCAAAAGAGTATTGGCTCTCAGGAACGCCAGGGCCGAAAGACTCTGTAAAATTTTACACCGATGGCTCTAAGCTAGACGACCGGGTAGGGGGAGGCGTCTTTTGCGAAGAGCTATCTATAAGCCAATCGGTTAGCCTTCCTGACCACTGCAGTGTGTTTCAAGCCGAGATCACTGAAATACAGGAGGCACTCTCATGCATTTCCGAAGGTAAATGCTCTGCAGAAAGGATCCGCATATTTTCTGATAGCCAGGCGGCTGTCAAGTCTCTAAAGGTGATATCATCCAATTCGCTATCCGTCACAAACTGCCGCAGATCTATACACGAGATGGCAGAGCAGTTCGCAATACACCTCAGCTGGGTGCCCGGACACAAAGGCATCGAGGGCATCTGCAAAGCAGACGAGCTGGCAAGGCATGGCACTACCATGCCTCTCCTCACAGACAAGGAGGGCTGGGGTATCCCCATGGCCAGCTGCTAGCTAAGAGTTCGATCGCACTTCGAACTCGAAGCAAACAAGGGGTGGCAGCTTACAGGTAGGATTGCTAGGCAAACTTGGCCAAAGCGCTGCAAAAAGCGCTCCTCAGACCTAATCCACCTAAGCAGATTAGGCTGTGCCGCCGTAATCAGGGCCATTACGGGGCACTGGCTGGTGGGGTCTCACGCAGCGAGGCTTCTAGCCCCTTCAAATGATTTCTGCAGAAGCTGTCATGACGAGGAGGAGGAGGAAACAGCTTCCCACCTTTTCTGCGACTGTCCGGCACTCTGCAAAAACAGAAATCGCTATCTAGGGTCCTTCTTCCTATCGGACATCACTCAACTTGCGGATATTAAACCGAAAAATATCCTGTCTTTCATTCAAACCTCGGGCTGGGACCACGCCCTCAAAGGCGGTGCGACACGCTCATTGTCTGGGTAGACGGTTTTGGATTAAGTCCAAGCGCGGCACAACAATGGGTCAACACGTGGCCTATGTGAGGGGGGCTATCTAAACCTTTCACTACCGCTCTAACCTAACATAACCTTGATTGCATAGGGATACATGCAGTGCTTTGCTGTCTCGAGCGCTGGGGAATTGGTCCCAGGCTTTTTAGCCTTCTAAAAGCCTTCATGAACATTCGTACCTGAAGGATAAGAGTACACAACATCACTTCCAACACCTAAAATTAATACAACGGAATCCCACAAGGCTCCCCATTGTCTGTAGTTTTATTCATGATAGCGGTCGAACAGCAAAATAAAATTTTTTCAAGGCACAACATTAATTTACGCCGATGGCGCAATCATTTTTACAAAAATTAAAAACCTTAGAATCGTAAAATCATTATTTAAAAACACCCACCAAGACCTGGACTTGTGGGGTGCCCTTTCGGGTGCCTTCCTCGACGTCGAAAAAAGTCAGCTTCTTCACATCTGCCGTAATCACAGCTGCGAATTGCCCGATATAGATTTTAAGAACATATGTATACTTTGACTCGTAGCTTCTTTATAAACATCATTGCACTTATCTAAGAAAACAGCATAATATAGGCTTTAAAATTATATAATTTCAATCCTCTAAATTGACTAGCATACACATAAATACACTTACAAGCATAACTCGTGTCCTTATGCTCTCCAGAATCGAATTTGGCCTTCAAATCTTTGGATGGTGCGCGAAGGCCCACCTTAAAAAATTCAGTTTCCATATCACGGAGCCGTTCGTCGCGCCATTCAAGCATTCCAATTGACTGGATATTGGGAGAATCTGGCCTACCCAGGTTAACGGAACACAACGAAGCGACAACAAAGCAACTAATCCCAAAACTATACACCACAACGAACAGCTCACTAAAAAACGGCTTCGTCTTTAAACAAAAACAGAAACAAAGATATTGCATATCAACTCTTTGGCGCTGCGTCAGCTACAGTTTACAACTCAGCTTGGCCCCACCATTCCCACAAAAAACAGTCAGCATACTGGTCCAAAGAAAAAGTACCAAACATGTACAAAAACCGGCACAGCTCTGCAAAATACAGCACCAGCAGCTCTGAATATCAGGCTTGCTTTCTACGCGAAAAGGAACAAGTGGAAACGTTGCAGTCGGACGCAACTGACTTCGGTATAATCGTTACCAGTATTAAAACCGGTAAAAAAGACGCCTGGTTGCAAAGTGGTATGAATGCGGCAGGGGTGTACGCAGCCTTTAAGATGCTCCAATGCAGATGGCGATGCCATCAGCTGTCCAAATTTAGTGACTCTTACTCAAAGTTTGTAAAAGGTGGGGGAAGGGTGCAGATTGGGTGGGCGTGGCTAGCAAATTTTCGTTTCAGATCTTTGTGGTATTTCAATTGCTATCTTCATACCCAATTTGGTGACTCTAGCTCAAAGTTTAAAAAAGGTTATGGAAGGGGGGCTGTGGTTGGGCGTGGCATCCAAACTATTCATGCAGATCCTTGTGGAATTTCAATTGCTATCTTCATACCAAATTTGGTGACTATGATTCAAAGACTGTAAAATTTGGGAAAGGTGAGATATAAGCTTTTTATACCCATAACCCATAAAATGGGGAAAAACGGTTATAATGGTTTTGTGCAAAAGTATGTAACAGGCAGAAGGAAGCATCTCTGACCCCATATTCTTGACCAGCATAAACAGCCGAGACGATATAGCCATGTCCGTCTGTCTGTCCCTCTGTCAGTCTGTCTGTCAGTCTGTCTGACTGTCCGTCAGTATGAACGCGTGGATCTCAGAGACTACAAGAGCTAGAGACTTCTGATTTTGTATTTAAGTTTTCCTTTACCATGAGCAGAACAGATTTGCTTCAAATTATCGATAACTACTCTGGTTTCCGATACACACATGGAATCAATAACAAAAAATATCGAATTCGGAAAATGTAAAAATTAGGGTTGAAATAATGGGTTCGATAGAACTTTTCTGAAAATTTCGTCCAAATCGGTGGAGAAACACCGGAGATATCGAATTTAATCGATTGAAGCTAAGTCCTTATACCAAAGTCAATTCTAAATTTAATTTACATATTTATTGCAACTGGGTTCAGGGTATCTTCTAGTCGGGCTCTCCCAACTATTTCGCTATTCGCTTTAATAATAAAATAAATACAATGAAAATGTCGGCATGAGACAGCTGTTTGCCTAACGATGATTTTTGCGATATTTATATCGGCACTTACCCGTCTATTAAACATTAACTGGCCCTCAGGCCCATCTCTTCAAGAGAAAAATTGCGAATTATAAATGATATTGGAGTGGGAAAGCAAAAAGTTAGAGCCAGTGTCGAAGTTAATGCTGAAGAGCTTAACCAAAAGTTCGCCAACTGCGCTGTACCTGATGCCCCAGACAATGAATACCTTAACTGTGATCTACCTAACTGTAATATTAGGTTTGGTTAAAGGTGTGTCAGAAATTATGAAGTCCTTGAATCCATGTTAAATGTCGAATCAAATGCAGTTGGACTGGATGATATAAATCCTTAATTTGTCAAAATTATAATTCCGTCAATCTTTAATCACGTTACACATGTTACGAATACAGCAATCACTTCTTCCGTATTTCCTAAAAAATGAAAACTTGCTAAGATTATCCCTGTCCCAAAAGGCAATGGAGACTCCAGACCAATCTCAATTCGTCCTTTTCTATCCAAAAAGTTTGAAAACTTTATAGCTATTAAAAAAAATGAATATATGGTTACCAACAGTCTTCTCAGCAATAACCAATCCGGATTTAGAAAAAACAGAAGCTGCACTACAGCAATCCTTAATATTGTAGAAACATGGATGATGGCAATGTAACGTTCTTGACACTGCTTGACTATAGCAAAGCTTTTGATACTGTCAACCATGACATGCTATGCACTAAAATAAAGAAGCTATATAGTTTTACAGCCACAGCCGATTCCTTACCTAGTAAACCGTCTTCAATCTGTTTTCACAACGTCAAGTTCATCGTCATTTATGTCTTTGAGCCGTGGAGCGCTACAAGGATCAGTTCTTGGGCCGTTACTATACTCGTGTTGTGTTAATGATTTGCCCAATCTCTTTTCTGAATGTAATGTTCATATGTATGCTGATGATGTGCAGTTGAATTGCTGTAGTCCATTGTCCAGAATTGATGAATGTGTAAGTGTAACCAATAGAGAATTGGCAAGGGTGAGCGAGTGGTCACGAAGTAATGACCTTGGTCTAAACACGTCCAAAATTAAGTGTATAGTTATTTACAAAAAGTCCATAGACCTAAACCTAAAATAATTAAACCTAAAATAAATCAAAATTGTTCATAATTCTATTGACTACGTAACCTAGGCATAATGTTCAATAAGACTTTGACTTGGAGTGAGCACATAATTAAATCTATAGGTAGAACTTATGCAGCCTTAAGAATTCTATACCTGACACAGCATATCTTGCCAATTAATATTAAACCCATTATTGCTAAGACCTACCTTATACCAACTCTCTTCTATGGAGTATAAATTTTTTCAAACCCTGACGCTGCTAGTAATCACAGGCTCAATGTTGTCTGTGCTTATGTGTTTAATTTAGGAATTAATTCAAAATATATAAACTTAGATTGAAAAACTGGATTCAATTAAGTGCATTAATATTGTTACACAAAGTTATAAATACAAAAGAGCCCAGTTATCTTTATAATAAATTAATTTTTTTAACTTCACGTCGGACAAACAATTTAACAATTGAACGTCATGGAATATATATCAGTGCACAACAATAGTTCATACACACTGTTCGCAACTTACCACACGACCTAAATATAATTAGAAGCGCACCACAGTTTAAAAGCAGCCTTGTTCATGAATAAACGCGTTGCTATAGAGCCGCGACTATCGGCCAAAATATCTTAAATACAGTCCACTAGAAGGTAATATTAAAGAAACATACAGCGAGTATGAGCTATATTATTGTAAAACTACCCATACACAAGCAATGATGATAACAAGACGAGAAGACAAGAAGAAGAGAAATATGTAAAAATAGCCACAGCGCTTGTCCGTCATGCAACAAGTAAGAAGGCTCTAGTCGGGAGAGCCCGACTAGAAGATACCCTGAACCCAGTTGCAATAAATAAATTAAATTTATGTAAGACTTTGGTATACTGACTTAGCTTCAATCGATTAAGATCAATATCTCCGGTGTTTCTCCACCGATTTGGACGAAATTTTCAGAAAAGTTCTATCGAACCTATTATTTCAACCCTCATTTTTACATTTTCCAAATTCGATATTTTTTGTTATCGATTCCATGTGTGTATCGGAAACCAGAATAGCTATCGATAATTTGAAGCAAACTTGTTCTGCTCATGGTATAGGAGTGTTTAAATACAAAATCAGAAGTCTCTAGCTCTTGTAGTCTCTAAGATCCACGCGTTCATACAGACGGACAGACAGACAGACAGACGGACAGACGGACATGGCTATATCGTCTCGGCTGTTGATGCTGATCAAGAATATATTTACTTTATGGGGTCAGAGATGCTTCCTTCTGCCTGTTACATACTTTTGCACAAAACCATTATACCCTTATTTACCCATTTTATGGGTAAAGGGTATAATGAGCATGCGAGTCGATGGCCCTAGCATCTAGTGCTCGATTAACTATTATTAAAACTTAGTATTAAAAACTAGACCTGATCTGTTAAATAAATAAATAAATAATATCAGAAAATACAACACACACAATAAAAAAGGGAACATACTGCAATTATATTCTAAACATACAGTTAAAACACAACTTAGGCCCGTTTTCTCAATGTCCGGTTAGCGTAACTATGCTAAGTTTAGTCAAAATTGAGTTTCTCAATTTCCGGTTAGGGTTAAATGAGACATATATTAAACTGAGGCCTGAGGGCCAGTTAATGTTAAATAGACGGGTAAGTGCCGATATAAATATCGCAAAAATCATCGTTAGGCAAACAGCTGTCTCATGCCGACACTTGCATTGTATTTATTTTATTATTAAAGCGAAATAGCATCGAATAAGCGCATTTTTAACATTCACGCTATGGAAATTGAATTGGGAGAACAATTCTAGAAATCATAGAGATAGGGTAAATAATTTTACTACATTGGGTGAAGTTAATTTTGTGCAACGGTTCTGGTTTTCAAAATCAACATGCAAAATTATTCTTGCCAATATACGAGTACTGAACTGAGCGGACACTTTTTGCCATGCTTCTCTTTCTGCTTCTAGGACACAGCATCGCTTCTTTTGTTCATCAAAATGTTACTATTTGCCTGCACAAGGTATATGCTCTTCAGAGAAAGACAAGTTTTTACCCTTCTGCCGCTTACTGGTTTCAGTTGGGATCATGAGAGGCAATTTATTTTCCATTTTGATTAAATTTAAGTTTTCAAGTGGCAGTAGAATAACAATTTGACAGTCACATAACAAAACAAGTAAGAAGGCTCTAGTCGGGAGAGCCCGACTAGAAGATACCCTGAACCCAGTTGCAATAAATATGAAAATTAAATTTAGAATTGACTTTGGTATAAGGACTTAGCTTCAAACGATTAAATTCGATATCTCCGGTGTTTCTTAACCGATTTAGACGAATTTTTCAGAAAAGTTCTATCGTTACCCATTATTTCAACCCTCATTTTTACATTTTCCAAATTCGATATTTTATTGTTATCGATATTATGTGTATATTGGAAACCAGAATAGTTATCGATAATTTGAAGCAAACTTGTTCTGCTCATGGTATAGGAGTGTTTAAATACAAAATCAGAAGTCTCTAGCTCTTGTAGTCTCTGAGATCCACGCGTTCATACAGACGGACAGACGGACAGACAGACGGACAGACGGACATGGCTATATCGTCTCGGCTGTTGATGCTGATCAAGAATATATATACTTTATGGGGTCGGAGATGCTTCCTTCTGCCTGTTACATACTTTTGCACAAAACCATTATACCCTTATTTACCCATTTTATGGGTTAAGGGTATAATAATAATAGATATATTCAAGGAGAAACATCTTTCGAACGAAATGGAGTCAGTTGGCTTAAAGCTTGTTAACTCCTCCACACCAACACACTATATGGCTACAACGAATAGTTTGTTAGAATTATTATACTCGTTACCGAAGGTAAAAAGTATATTGGGTTTGTGCAATGTACGTCATGGTGTCCGTCCGTCTGACTGCCAGTTGGAATATGGAACCGTGGCGACACCTCTCTCACAGAGCGCTGCTGTAGACTTTTTTCTCTGCCAGCGCATTTCGTGCCCGAGTTTTAAGTCACTCGGCTTGCCGACTGTGCTACGCTTTTTTTTCCCTCGTAGCACAGCCAGCCAGCCATGCTCTGTGTATACGCCCATAGCCCGTGATTTTGCAGCGCGAAGTCGCTTCTTCGCTTGCTGTGCGCCTTTCTTTTGCTTGTGTAAGCATATGAGCCTGTGAATTTACGTCACACGATCATATGTTATGTTTATTCCTTATCGCTTGTTGCGACGTTGCTATAGTGAAGCTATGCACTATACCCACATACATATATGTAAATATGTTTGCAGATTTGCTGGGATATACATATGTAGGCTTTCTACTGATTTTGTTATTTTGTTTGGGCGCTGGCTAGTGTTAGTGTGTTAGTGATTTTGTATTTCTACATGACATATTTTAATGTATGCGTAGCATTTGCCATGGCATTCATTGACCTTTCTTTACTATTATTATCAATTCAATTTGGTGCAGAATTTGTATTTTGCCTACAAAAACCTAAAAAGCATTACTTCCAAGGCAGCCAAATATCATATTTTGTGCTGATCGACCTTTTGCAGTATCAGGCGAACAGCAAAATAAACAAGCTTCTAACAAAATTTGCTTGCCGATCAGCAGCAAAATGTAGAATAGACACTAAGTCTAGGTTTTTGGTGAACATGGGCGATAAGCAGCAAAATGATATGAGCGCATGTATACTATAAATACATATATAACTATGTGAATGTGTGTGAAACATTGGCCGACCCTTTATTTTAGTTCTTAGTTTATTTTCTTTCATTCTTTATTTGCTTATATTCCAAGTTTTCGGCACATGAATTCGACATATGCACAACTAAATACACTTTCGCAATTTGTGCGCATCGCTGCATGGCTGTATGGTAGTTGCGATGACAAAATTGTTGGAAAGTGTCATAGAACTGAAAACATGAATGAGTATATATGCCCAGCAATGCAAAACTGATATTCGCCTGCTTATTTTACTAGACGCTTGTTTATTTTGCTGTTCGCCTGATACTGCAAATGGTCGATCAGCACAAAATATGATATTTGGCTGCCTTGGAAGTATTGCTTTTTAGGTTTTTGTAGGCAAAATACAAATTCTGCACCAAATTGAATTGATAATATTAGAGAAAGGTCATTGAATGTCATGGCAAATGCTACGCATACTACATTAAAATATGTTATGTAGAAATACAAAATCACTAACACACTAACACTAGCCAGCCCAAACAAAATAACAAAAATCAGTAGAAATCCCAGCAAAACTGCAAACATATAAAAATATATATGTATGTGGGTATAGTGCATAGCTTCACTAAGCAACGTCGCAAAAATGATTTAAAAAAAAAATGATAATACGTGTGACGTAGACACGCTCATATGTTTATACAAGCAAAATACTCAGAGCATGGCTGGCTGGCTGTGCTATGAGGGTAAAAAAAGTGTAGCACAGTCGGCAAGCCGAGCGGCTTGATAATCGGGCACGAAATGCACTGGCAGAGAAAAACGCCGAGAGCGGCGCTCTGTGAGAGAGGTGTCGCCACGATTGCCTATTCCAACCGGCAGTCATAATTTGGCCTCATGACGACTCTATAAGAGCTTCATACTTGTTGGTCGCCACGATTTCATATTCCAACTGGCAGTCAGAATTTGGCCTCATGACGGCTCTATAAGAGCTTCATACTTGTTGGTTGCAGTGCGCAGTACGCTCTCCTCCCTTTCTTTTCTTTCGCCTCTCACGTTTTCGTCCCAGTAAAAATCCTGTTGTAGATTAATAAACATTCGCTTTTCTTCCTCCAAAGATTTTTTTTTGCCGACATCTTTTCTTTGAGCTTTGCTGGATTCCAGAACGCAAATGATGCTGAGCTGCCGACCTCCGTTTGTCGATCTGAACTGCCAGCTGCTTCAAGAACGACATTAGCCCCATCAACATCCACATCAATAACTACATGCATGCTTGCATCTGATTCTTTTTCCATAAATATTGCTAAAATTTAAAAAATTATTTTAATACTTTTCGAGATTACATTTTAAATAAATATGTACCATCATCATCAACCAAATTTTTAATCCAGTGGCAGAAACTTGTATCATCGCGCCGATTTTTTTTAGACACCGATGAAACTGCGTTATTGCTGGCTATGCCGCCGCCAGTGCTGTAAGTTTCCCGCTTTTGTTCCGCGTACTCTTTGCGTGATTTTTTTTTTATTCATATTTATCTTTCAAGGCTTTCCACGAACGACTAACACCAGCTTGCGCAGTGAACTGAGCAGCAAGTTTCTGCCAGGCTTCGTCCTTCTGCTTCCACGTAACAGCGGTGCTCTTTTTGCACTCTAAAATATTCTGATTCGACTCCACTTGTTCCACCAACAAATGCTCCTCAGAGATCGAAAAGTTTTTCCCACGGAACCGTTTGCAATCAGGCGTGTTTATTTTAATTTTATATTTTATATATTTAAAATATGCAAAATTTGTCACCAACCAAAACAATAACAAAAAACAGCTGAGCCGCTCGCTTTATATGACAACGCTGTGTATATATGTTGCAACGCTGTTAAGGCGATAGTTACTTATCGATGAAAGGTTGTTTTAGCTTTGAGAAATCCAAATTCCTTTAACTCGACCAGCAAAATAATCCGGCGGTTAGCCAAACAAAAATTTAACCGGACATTGAGAAATTAGGTCTTAGTGACAATTTCCCATCGGTTGTTAATACTGAACGGCCACGAAATTTTTGCAATGCCAAAACTTCGTAGTAGGAAAAACCCTTTCCAACTCATGCTGAAAGCTGGCCAAGGCTGGAAGGCTACAATGATTGACATATACCACATTTGCGTTGGTGACAAACTTAACTGTCTCAATAAGTGGTCCTTATCAAGCTTATCAAATGGCGAGTTTTCTCGCCAAATATTACGAAGTTCCGTTAAAAGATACCTTCTCAAATACAATCTGATTTCGGAAGCAGTTCAAAGGCTTCTCTGTTGACTCGATTGTAAAGGACAGCGATAGCTCACTGTGAACTGTGGCCGCATCAGATGCTGGCTCACTGAGGATTCCCTGTAAGGCTTGTAAAAAAATGCTTGGTCCCTGTCTCATCAATGCGCGCTTTCCAGCGGATTTTTGCATTAGTGTTGCTCTCGGATACCGAGCTGGTGGTCTGTAAATATGTTGACATCTCTGACACCTTAAAAGAAATGCCGTAATTTTCTCAAGGCCCAAACAATGGCAAGTAACTCCCGCTCATTAGTAGCGTAGTTAGTTTCTCTTTCCTACAGTGCCCTGGATATCATGGTTATGGGACGGCCGTTACGTGACAAAACAGCGCCTATACTATAGGAAGAAGAGTCCGTGGTCAAGTCAAAGGGTTTTTTATAGTCTGGGTACATCAATATAACATCTTTAAATGCTAAAACGTTTCTCAACTTTTCAAACGCGTTGCGTTGAGCCTAACGGGAACTTTTTTCGATTTGTATGTGCTGATAGATCCATTTTCTCCCTAAAGGATGTTGGATATTGGCTCTGCGATCGCAGCAAAGTTCTTGATGAAGCGTCGGTAATAACTCGCCACTCCTAAGAAGGACCTAACGCCAAATACCGTGGTTCGTTCAGCATATGGTCAAATAGCTCTGACCTTTTCTGGGTCAGACATTGCACCATCCTTGATCACTATGAAGCCGAAGTATTTGACACTTTCTTTAATAAGTTTTTACTTTTCATGAGCTACACGTATGTTTGCGACTAAAAGGCTTTTTAAAACCCAGTCCACATGCTTGACGTGATCCGATTTGTTTTCCGAGAAGATTTTCACGTCATCGACATAAACGTAGCAAGATTTTCCAATCTGCTCTCCAAGAACATCATCTATAGTTTTCTGGAAGATGCTTGCGGCATTTTTTTTTTTTTTAACAAAACGGGAGCTTTTAGAATTCGACTTCCCGCCATTTACTGAAAAATCCGATTTTTCACGATTCTGCTCTGCCACAGTGATGTGGTGATAACCTGATTTCAGGTCGAGTGCCGTGAAGTTTCTGGTTTTAGCAAGATAAGCCAAGATCATTGTGATGCTTGGCATTGGGTACGTATCGTCAATCGTTTTGAAATAAAGCTTTCTAAAGTCTTTCACTAGTCGTTTATTTCTATTGCCCAAACCATCAGTGCCTTACTTGTCTACCACCCTTAATGGATTATTGTAGGGTGATCTTGACTTTCGGATTATATCATTTTTTAGGAGGACGTTTACCTCCGATGTGGCAAAAACCTCAACGCCTTTAGGGTAAGTGTACCATTTAGATAAGACCACGATTTCGTCGGTCGTACGTATTGTGGCCACTACGGCCATGTTATAAGGCAGAAACTCGTTAGGGCCCGCAATAGCCTTGTCATTTCGGTTAAGCACTCGCAGGAAATCTGCCATAACCGCAGGTAGTGCCACGATTTATTTACATTTCGTGTGGTTGCCGTTCGTACATTTATAGTACTGCAACGCCTCCGAAGTCGCGCTGATTTTATGTGTTCCCTCCTTTAGACATAAAATCGCTCCCTTTTGATTTAGCAGGTCAAACCCTATGACTCCTGAAGCGGTGGCTGCAAACAGTACATCAGTCAGATTGCGCCTCAATCCAGAAACGAACACCCGGAGTGCATCACCTCTGAATTTATTACACATGCCCAATGCTAAATCTTTGTCGAAAGTCATATGAGCTTTGTTTGTGAGCAACGTGAGTTTTTTTTTTTTTAACCTCATCATGATATTGTAAGATTGGTAAGCCACCCTGACTAAAAGTCTATGACATGGATTGGTCGCTTGTCACTATATGTAAAGTCAAGCTTTGATATAATTGCCTCAAAGTTCAGAGGGTGTTAAAGGACACTAGCATAGCGTCTGCTGGGCTTCTAATCTTACTCCTGATCATAATGACGGCTTGATAGTTGCAGGAGTTGCCAATGTATTCTTTGAAATCGAAAATTGTATACGATGCATGCGCAGCTGAGTCCCATGGAACTCAAGGAGACACTTTATTGCATCGAGGGAGCATCAATAGTTGTTCCTGATCTTGTTGTGGCCAATGATACATCGAATTTTAATTTTAATGAAAACTTATCCCTTAAAAATTCTATCAAAGGGGTTGCTGCTTCAGAACTAAAATTTATATTGAAACCCCCACATAAATTGTAAGTTGTTTTAATTTCTTCTTGTTTCTATGCATGTTGCTTCCCCTTGTTGTTGTTGTTGATTTTGTTGTTGCTGGGTTTGTTTTTAAGCATTTGCATTTTGATCCATTAACACTTTGTAGCCGCTCTTTTAATAAATGTATTTTAATAGTTTCTCTTGCGTCGATCTGCTCGCGTCACATTTACAAATTCAAGTAAAGCTGTCTGCGCTATTTCATTATCGCGTTGCTTACATCTAATCGATAGTCCAATCAATACACTGCCACATTCATCGGTAGTGTATCGATCTATGGTACTACCACCTACCACTATCAGCCTACTACAACTTAAAATTTAAATTTGTGCTAAAGTGCTAATTGTCGGCCGTTTGTATAGAAGTGCTGTCAAGTACTTTAATTGAACTTTATTTATTTTATTTATGTCATTTATGTAAATATTTTAATCACTAGCACAGTTCACACTACCAGCTGTATAAAAGAATCTGACAATTAGCAAAACTTAGAAAAAACTTAGCAAAAAATAACTTAGTATTGTATTTGTGTATTTGTGTTTATGCTTTGTGCTATATTTTTCACATATATCGCGCTATCGCGCTCACATATTTATGAACACGTATTGTATTGTAGTATTGTATTTGTGTATTTGTGTTTATGCTTTGTGCTATATTCTTTCACATATATCGCGCTATCGCACTCACATATTTATAAACACGTATTGTATTTTAGTATTGTATTTGTGTATTTGTTTTTTGTGTTTATGCTTTGTGCTTTCGTTTATACTAAAGCATGCGTGACGCTTAAGCGTTACGTTTCTTTGGTTTGTCGTTCTGTAAATTTTCACCCCTAACAAAACCCTCAATAAAGAAGTATAACTTCAAAAATAAAGAACATGAAAAGCAAGCACAAGTTGCAAACAACCCAGCCCGGATTTGCATTTATGCTTAAGCGCGCAAATAACGCAAATAAGAATTTGAATGATTCCGAAAAGAATGTAAGCTTCATACTGGATTCCGGAGCCAGTGATCACATCAACAAGTATGAAGCTCTTATAGAGTCGTCATGAGGCCAAATTCTGACTGCCAGTTGGAATAGGCAATCGTGGCGACACCTCTCTCACAGAGCGCCGCTCTCGGCGTTTTTCTCTGCCAGCGCATTTCGTGCCCGAGTATAAAGTCATTCGGCTTGGCGACTGTTATACGCTTTTGTTTTCTCATAGCACAGCCAGCCAGCCATGCTCTGAGTATATGCCCATAGCCAGCGATTTTTCAGCGCGCAGTCGCTTCTTCGCTTGCTGTTCGCCCTTCTTTTCCTTGTATAAACATATGAGCGTGTCTACGTCATACGCATTATCATTTTTTTATCATATTTGCGACGTTGCCTTAGTGAAGCTATGCATTATACCCACATTCATATATATTTATATATTTTTGCTGTTTTGCTAGGATTTCTACTGATTTTTGTTATTTTGTTTGGCTGGCAAATGCTACGCATACATTAAAATATGTCATGTAGAAATACAAAATCACTAACACACTAACACTAGCCAGCCCAAACAAAATAACAAAATCAGTAGAAAGCCTACATATGTATATCCCAGCAAAACTGCAAACAAATGTATATGTATGTGGGTATAGTGCATAGCTTCACTATAGCAACGTCGCAAAAAGTGATAAGGAATAAACATAACATATGATCGTGTGACGTATATACACAGGCTCATATGCTTATACAAGCAAAAGAAGGGCGCACAGCAAGCGAAGAAGCGACTTCGCGCTGCAAAATCGCTGGCTATGGGCATATACTCAGAGCATGGCTGGCTGGCTGTGCTCAAGGCGTATTTAACAAGGTGGCAGCGACGTCAACGTCGCCCTCTTTGCTGTTGCCTTACGGTTTCTCGAACGTTGCGAGCGACGCACGACAACGGACGAATTTTTAGCTGCTTTGTGATATTATGCATATGTGTGTGTGCTCTCACTTTTCGTAAGGCAACGCGACGTCGACGCTGCTGCCACCTTGTTAAATACGTCCAACCTGTTAATGAAATATGTGAAGCTGGTCTTAATGGAAAGCAAGCTAGATTACCTTTTGAAAAATCTTAAAATAAAGATTACATAAAAAGAGCACTCTTTGTAATACATTCAGATGTTTGTGGTCCTATAGCACCTACTTCAATTGATGACAAAAATTATTATGTAATTTTTGTGGATCAATTTACACACTACTGTGTAACTTATTTAATGAAACATAAGTCTGATGTATTTAACATGTTAAGAGATTTCCTAGCAAAAAGCGAAGCGCATTTCAACCTAAAGGTGGTTTGTTTATATATAGAAGGGAAGGGAATACTTATCAACTGATATCCAAGAATTCTGTGTCCAGAGAGGTATAAGTTACCATTTAACTGTTCCATATACACAGCAGTTAAATGGAGTTGCAGAGAGAATGAAAAGAACACTCACCGAAAAAGCGCGTGCTATGGTAAATGGTGCCAAATTAGAGAAAACCTTCTGGGGTGAAGCTGTGTTGACAGCTACTTATCTAACAAACAGAATTCCAAGTAGAGCCCTTGGTAATTGCACAAAAACACCATATGAGTTGTGGCATGACAGAAAGCCAAATTTAAAACATCTAAGAAGATTTGGATCAACAGTGTATGTTCATAATAAAGTTAGAAAGAGGAAATTTGATGAAAAGTCATTTAAAACAATACTGGTTGGCTATGAACCCAATGGATTTAAATTATGGGATTCAAATAACGAAAAATTTATTGTTGCAAGAGATGTAATAATAGATGAATCAAATATGATAAATTCTAGAGCTGTGGTTAAGGATTTAGAAGTCCTGAATGAGAGTAAGGAAAATGATAAATCTGATGAATTGAACTTCCTGAACGATAGTAAGGAAGATGACCAAACAGATGTTCTGAATGAGAGTAAGAATGGTGGTCATGAAGAAGTCCTGAATGAGAGTAAGGAAAATGATAAATCTGATGAATTGAACTTCCTGAACGAAAGTAAGGAAGATGACCAAACAGATGTTCTGAATGAGAGTAAGAATGGTGATCATGAAGAAGCCCTGAATGATAGTAAGGAAAAATATAGTGAAAATAGCCGGAATGAGAGTACGGAATCCAGACCAAAACAGCAAATTGAAACTATATTAAATAAAAGTAACGAAAATCTTTTTAATACTAATGACAATGAACAACCTTTTGAAAATGCGCCTAGAAAGAGTAATAGATTGAGAAACTTGCCAAAAGATCTTAATAATTATGTGTTAAATTCTTCCACCATTCTCAGCGATATTCCCAGCTCCTTTGATGAAATACAAAGTAGGAGTGAAAAGCATTCATGGGAAGAAGCTATCAGAATAGAATTAAATGCCCATGAATTAAATAACACCTGGTGTATTGTTAAAAGGCCCGAAAACAAAAGCAATGTTGACAGCAAATGGGTATTTACTTTGAAAAATGATGAATTGGGAAACCCTGTAAAATATAAGGCAAGATAAGTTGCGCGTGGGTTTACGCAACAATATCAAATTGATTATGAAGAAACATTTGCACCGGTTGCCCGAATTTCAAGTTTTCGTTTTATAATATCAATATCAAATCAATATGGTTTCGAAGTGCATCACATGGATGTGAAAACTGCCTTCCTGAATGGTATGTCAAAGGAAGAAATGTACATGTAAATTCCTAAAGGATTATTATGCAGTAAAGACAGTGTTTGTAAATTTGATAAAGCAATTTACGGAATTAAGCAAGCAGCAAGATGCTGGTTTGAAGTGTTCGAGAAAACACTTAGAGAATGGGGATTTGTAAATTCACCTGTTGACCTACATTCTTGATAAGAATGATATCAAGAAAAACATATATATATATACTACTATACGTAGATGACTTAGTAATAGCAACATCAGATATAGAGAGGATGAATAGTTTTAAAATATATTTAATGAAAAAATTCAGAATGACTGATATGGACCAAATAAAGTATTTTATTGGAATGAGAATAGAGATTTGTAAAGATAAAATATATTTGAGTCAACCTGCATTTATAAAAAAGGTTTTAAGTAACTTTAAAATGGATGATTGTAAAGCAGTCAGTACACCGCTCCCAACTAAACCTAACTATGATTTGTTAAATTCAGATGACAAATATTATGCACCTTGTCGGAACTTAGTTGGTTGCCTAATGTACATCATGTTATGTACACGACCAGATATAAGCAATCTACACTTGAAGTCGTTATACTACTAAAAATAATGCCGAATTATGGCAATGTTTAAAAAGAATTTTAAGATACCTTAAAGGAACCATTGATTTAAAATTAGTCTATGAGAAAAATACAAATTACGAAAATATATTTACGGGATATGTTGACTCTGATTAGAGTGGGAATGAAAATGATAGAAAGAGTACGACCGGGTTCATGTTTAATATTTTCAACTCCAACTTAATCTGTTGGAATACGAAAAGGCAAATTCAGTAGCAACTTCATCAACTAAGGCAGAATACATGGCTTTGTTCGAAGCTGTAAGACAAGCCTTATGGTTAAATTTCCTTTCAGAAAGCGTTAATATTAAACTTGAAAGACCTATAAAAAACTTTGAAGACAATTAAGATTGCATAAGTATTGCTAGTAATCCCTCTTGCTATAAAAGATCTAAGCATATTGATATAAAATATAATTTCTCCAGGCAACAGATTGAAAATAATAACGTCTCCATTGAGTATATACCCACAGAAAATCAACTTGCTGACATTCTGACAAAGCCGTTGCCTGCCGGAAGATTTATTGCCCTAAGGAACCAGATGGGATTGATACAGTTTTTATTATTAAATATATGAAATTTTGAAAACGAGTCAATATTAGAAAAATTAAATGAAGCCTTATGTTTATAGTTTAACGTAATTTAAATAATCAATAATGAAGTCTGAAATTTATGTGATTTTAATGAAATCTTATCAAAAATGAATTGATAATTATTTAGTATAAATAAGACATTTAATAGTAAACATAATATATTATTAAGAATGATCTGATTGGGGTTTTCTGGGTTTTCCCCATATCTTTACAGCGAGTGCTGGATCATTATATTGTATTGTAACTCCCCAGGATGCACACCAGTACTCGCTTAACTAATTAATACTATTATATAAGTTTTTTTTTTTGAATGAAAATGAATTTTTGTAGTGTTAATTTTGAGGGGCGTGTTGGAATATATTTCCAAAATTAACATAACTAAATATGAAAACGGTCACACTGCCTTGCTCTTTACTTGAGTTAAATATATCGGTGATTCCCTCTCTGTTCTTTTGCGATTGTCACCGAGGCTGGTTGTGCTAGTGCGAAAATATAAATTCACCAGAAAGAATTATAAAACAAACAAAAAAACAACACAAACGGACTTTTTATTTAAAACAATTTAATTAAAATTACAATAGTTCACTATCACTTGAAGAATTTTCGTCCCATTGGGCGGTGAGTTATTATCAATATTTATACTCGATACCGAAGGTAACTAGTATATTGGTTTTGTGCAATGTCCGTCATGGTGTCTGTCCGTCTGTCCGTCCGTATGTATGCAAGTTTTTTCCACACCCTTCAAGCTAGAGACTTGAAACTTTCCAATTCTCTTTATCTATGGGATAGTAAATTAAAGTGTCAAGATGGGGGTTCTACGATAACTGGGGGGCTGGCAAATCGATAAATTCGATAACTCAAAACCGATAAATCCACATATTTCACACATCCTTACAGCTAGAACTACCAAATTTGGTAAGAAGATAGCTACTAGCAACCCCCAAAAAACTGCATCAATAATTTTGGAGCCACGCCCCCCCATTCCGCCCCCAGCCCCCCCGAATTTTAAAGTCAAAAAAGCATATATCTCCCTCAGTTTTTGAGCTATAGCCACCAAATTTGGTACCAAGATAGGTGATGATGACCCCCCAAAAACTGCATCAAAAGTTTGGATGCCACGCCCACCGACACTGCCCTAGCTACCCCCATCCACCCCAACGCTTCGTCAAAAACGGGAATGCGTGTATCTTCCAGAGTTGTGGAGCTAGAGCCACCAAATTTGGTAGGAAGATAGCTGGCAGTGACCCTCAAAAATCTGCATCAAAGTTTTGGAGCCAAGCCCACCCATTCCGCCCCCCTTTCCCCACTATTTACAAACTTTGAGCTAGAGTCACCAAATTTGGTATGAAGGTAGCATTTGACATTCCACAAGGATCTGCAGCAAAAATTTGGATGCCACGCCCAACCATACCGCCCCCAGCCCCCCTTTCCCCACTTTATACAAACTTTGAGCTAGAGTCACCAAATTTGGTATGAAGTTAGCATTTGACATTCCACAAGGATCTGCAGCAAAAATTTGGATGCCACGCCCAACCATACCGCCCCCAGCCCCACTTTATACAAACTTTGAGCTAGAGTCACCAAATTTGGTATGAAGGTAGCATTTGACATTCCACAAGGATCTGCAGCAAAAATTTGGATGCCACGCCCAACCATACCGCCCCCAGCCCCCCTTTCCCCACTTTATACAAACTTTGAGCTAGAGTCACCAAATTTGGTATGAAGGTAGCATTTGACATTCCACAAGGATCTGCAGCAAAAATTTGGATGCCACGCCCAACCATACCGCCCCCAGCCCCCCTTTCCCCACTTTATACAAACTTCGAGCTAGAGTTAACAAATTCGGTATGAAGATAGCAATTGACATCCCACATAGATCTGCGCAAAAATTTGAATGCCACTCCCAACCATACCGCCCCCAGCCCCCCTTTCCCCACTTTATACAAACTTCGAGCTAGAGTCACCAAATTTGGTATGAAGATAGCAATTGACATCCCACATGGATGGGCATCAAAATTTTTAATACTGGTATCGAGTATACCGCAGTCGGTTGCGTCCGACTGCAACGTTTCCACTTGTTTTTATTTGTTCCTTAAGGTTCACAGGCTCACAGTTCTGGTGTTATTGTGTGGTATTTAAAGTTCACAAAATCACTGTTGTATTTTTGTTTTTCGTTCACAAAATTATGTTTCTGTGTTATTTGTTGCTTTATTTTTTTGTTACGCGAGTTTTTCACACGTCGGGCGCCAATTAATTATATGTTATGATTTGTTTAGTGAATTATTACTGGAGGTTCCAACAATATGGTTGCATTAATGAATGCAGCTGAGTTAACTAAACAGTCAATAAATGTTTTACGGACGATACGTCGCGCTTTATTCATGAATATGTATGTATATTCAGACTGAATTATAAAGCTGTCAGCGTCATCGTCTTTGCCGCCCCGCAAGCTGGCCGCGCGTGTTTGGTATCAGATTGCATCCTGTGCAGGTGGCTCGCTCATGCGCTGCACTCGCTGTTGCTGACTGATAATCCGCCTAGATCAGCGTTTTATCGGGAGGCAGCCGCATGGCGTGATGTATCCACACAGTGGACACTCGTTATGGGATAACTTATATTATTGTCTTAACCCTCCGGTGAGTGACACTTCTGATCTTCACCATCGTGTGACAAGGTCCGTAGGGACCTATTTAGAAAATAGTGCTAACTTGATGAAAAAAAATTTTTTTTAAAGGATTTTTGTGTTTTTATTGGTTATAACTAAATACTAAACACAAAAATAATGAACATTTAGGGATGAAGTAAATTGAAAGAATTGGTTTGGCACGTATACCTGAACGCATAAACTTTTAGGGATGAAGTAAATTCAAAGAATTAGTTTGGCACGTATACCTGAACGCAAAGTCATTTAGGGTAAATTCAAAGAATTGGATTATTGATTTCCATGAAAGGCAACATAAAATTAGCCAGAATTGAAAATGAAAATTAGTTATGTGTTCAAATAATAAAAAAAATATAATTACGCCCAAAGAACATGAATTTATGAGTTATTCCATGAAAATTCAGTACAAGGTCTCTACGGACCTTGTCACACGTCCGCGTACTAGTGTGCGAAAAACCTCAACAACTCCTAAAATAATGATCCGATTAAAAGATGCGCAGCAAAATTTTCTTGGAATACAGAGTAACTTTATGGTGGGGTCGTAGTGGCCGAAATAGGAGTAATTTCAAGTTGAATATGTTAATAGGTCCCTACGGACCTCCTCACTCAACGGCGGTTAACGCCGTGTTTTTGACATATAAATTTTTTGAATTTATTGCAAACTGTTGAGTGTTCAGCTGAATTTATGGAATGCGGGCGAAAAAAGCAGCTTTGTCTTTTTCCCAAAGCCGAGGGACTATCTGGTGCCTGTGAGGTTTTAAATGGTGCAGCACTGTCTTTTTCAACTGCGTCCCGGATGTTCTGGACAACTTGCCTTGCGGACGGTCCATACGGCATTCTTTTTCTGCGAGCAATGTGAGGAGTTACTAACGCTGTAGCCAAGACCACCAAAAACAGTCTACGTTAGAAGTTTTTATTGCTGTTCCATTCAGGATGTATTTCTGTCCATATAACATATGCGTTAAATGCTGAAACATCAATCATATTAGCAAATAAGGCAACTGGCCAGCGTTTTGTTTGGCGCTTGCATGTGTATGTTGGTTACTACGAGCTGGTAAAGTGCATCAACACCTGCTTTCGTATTATTATTATTGGACGTAGATGTACTAACGAACAGTACAGTCAAGTGGCCCAACGATACCAAGCACCGGCTTGTTAACGCGCGGACCCACGCACAAAGCGACCCACCTCCCGCCCATCCGACCGAGGGGCGCTCCGCTTATCGTGCGGTTACGATGATCGCGAACATGTAGACAAATGACACAAAACTAACTTTTTAAAAGAGCAAGTAGGAGTGGCACTGTGTATTAAGTGGGAAAGATCGTTATAAATAGAACACAGAATACGAAAAGGGTTATGAAGAGCATAATTAGAATTACAAGTTTGAAGAGATATAGGTACAAAATTTCTAGTATTTCTAATAGGAACAGCAAAGTTAATTTGGTTAATTAATTCAGAAGAATCAATTTCACCATTAATTAATTTGTGAAAAAAGGAAAATGAAAGCATTATTCTACGATCACTCAGAGAAGGAAGATCTATTAGTAAAAGTCTACTACGATAAGACGGCAAATTATTGTTAGTGTCCCAGTTAAGACCTCTAAGTGCGAAGAGCAGAAATTGTTTTTGTACCGATTTTATTTTATTCTGATGAATTTCGTATTTCGGAAACCATATACAAGATCCATATTCCAGAATCGGTCGTACAAGAGAAGTATACAGAGTTTTTGTTAAGTAGGGATCGTTAAACTCCTTCGACCAGCGCTTAATGAACCCCAAGACACCAGATGCTCGATTGGAAATTGAAGAAATATGCTTGTCAAACTTAAGCTTTGGGTCCATAACGATGCCCAAATCGTCAACCCATTCAATTCTATCTAGTGGTTTGTTGTCAAGAAAATAAATATTAAAAAAGGGCAAACATCTAAAAAATGACATTACTTTACATATACTGTAATTAAGATTTAAAAAATTTACTTTACACCACATTTGAAAGTTGTCTAAATCTCTTTGAAGCTGTTGAGCAGCTAGGGGAGTTGCAGCTGACGTGCATAACTTTACATCATCAGCGTACATCAAAACCCGAGAGAACTTTATAACCGATGGAAGATCGTTTATAAACAAAATAAATAATAAAGGACCAAGATGACTACCCTGAGGAACGCCTGAAGTGACCTGAACCGTCTTGGAAACGTACCCTTTAAATAAAACCCTCTGAGTTCTAAGAATTAGGTAGTCTTTAATCCAAAGAACTAGAATATTTGAAAAGCCCAAGAGTTCTAGTTTATGTATTAGGAGATGATGATCTACAGAGTCGAAAGCCTTACTAAAATCAGTATAAATAACATCAGTCTGCAATTTGTCCTGAAAACCCTTGATAACAAACGAAGTAAATTCTAACAAGTTAGTGGTAGTAGATCTTTGTTTCATAAATCCGTGCTGGCACGGTGAAATAATAGATTTACAAAGGTGTTGAAGATGGGAGGTTATTAATTTTTCAAAATCTTAGGAATAGCAGACAACTTGGAGATACCCCTATAATTTTGAACATTAGATTTGTTTCCTTTTTTATGGAGAGGAATAATAAATGACTCTTTCCAAATTTTTGGAAAGGAGCCTAACTCCAGGGACAAGTTAAACACTTTAAGCAACGGCTTTAAAAGACCATGAGCGCAGTGTCTAAGCACACAGCTTGGCACTCCGTCAGGTCCTGGGGAAAATATAGGTTTCAAAACATGAAGATTATTTAAAAGTGAGTTTTCAGTGATTTTCAGTCCAAAGATGCGATTCGAGCCATTAACCCGATAAGGGTAAGGCAAACCGACTTGAGATTGACATGAGCTATAAGTCGTTTGAAAAAATTGGGCAAATATATTTGCAATCTCCTGATCAGAATTGGCCTTCGTTTCCTCAAAGAATACTTCCGTTGGGAGTGTCGATGACCTACGCTTCGCATTAACAAATCAAAAATCGCTTTGGATCCTGCTGAAACTGTAATCTACACCGAGTCAGGTAATTCTTATAACATAGGTTATTTAAGATATCAAAACTGGCACGAGCAATCAAGTATGCAGAATAGGTTACCGATGAGCCGTTTTTTCTAAATCTCTTGTAGAGTTTAGATTTTCGATTTTTGAGAATTGTCAACTCTCGGGTAAACCACACAGGTTTATTAGACCTGTTTAGCTCACCAACCGGGACACATAAATCAAATAAAGAATATAAGGTATTATAAAAAATACTGATTGCCACGTCCAAGTCGTCAGACTCGTAGAGGGGAGACCAGTCAGTTTGGGATAAAAGCAGAGCGAGTCCCTCAAAATCAGTTTTCCGAAAATGACGAACTCGACTCAAAGGCATCCTGACATTGCAACGCGTTCGGGAAGGTAAATTAATCAACAGCTCCAACGTAGGATGGTATAAGTCTTCGGGATAAGATATAGGCTGGGAACGGGAAACGGATGAAGATGATGAATCTAAAACAAAAACAAGTGGAAACGTTGCAGTCGGACGCAACCGACTGCGGTATACTCGATACCAGTATTAAAAATTTTGATGCCCATCCATGTGGGATGTCAATTGCTATCTTCATACCAAATTTGGTGACTCTAGCTCGAAGTTTGTATAAAGTGGGGAAAGGGGGCTGGGGGCGGTATGGTTGGGAGTGGCATTAAAATTTTTGCGCAGATCTATGTGGGATGTCAATTGCTATCTTCATACCGAATTTGTTGACTCTAGCTCGAAGTTTGTATAAAGTGGGGAAAGGGGGGCTGGGGGTGGTATGGTTGGGCGTGGCATCCAAATTTTTGCTGCAGATCCTTGTGGGATGTCAATTGCTATCTTCATACCGAATTTGTTGACTCTAGCTCGAAGTTTGTATAAAGTGGGGAAAGGGGGGCTGGGGGCGGTATGGTTGGGCATGGCATCCAAATTTTTGCTGCAGATCCTTGTGGAATGTCAAATGCTACCTTCATACCAAATTTGGTGACTCTAGCTCAAAGTTTGTATAAAGTGGGGAAAGGGGGCGGGGGGCGGTATAGTTGGGCGTGGCATCCAAATTTTTGCTGCAGATCCTTGTGGAATGTCAAATGCTACCTTCATACCAAATTTGGTGACTCTAGCTCAAAGTTTGTATAAGGTGGGGTTAGGAGGGCTATGGGGCTTGGGGCGGTATGGGTGGGCGTGGCATTCAAATTTTTGCTGCCGATCCATGAGGAATGTCAATTGCTATCTTTATACCAAATTTGGTGACTCTAGCTCGAAGTTTGTAAAAAGTGAGAAAAGGGGGGGGGGGGGGGGGGCTGTGGGCGTTATGGGTAGGCATGGCATCCAAATTTTTGATGCAGATCTTTGTGGAATGTCAATTGCTATCTTCATACCAAATTTGGTGACTCTAGCTGAAAGTTTGTAAATGGTGGGGAAAGGGGGGCGGAATGGGTGGGCTTGGCTCCAAAACTTTGATGCAGATTTTTGAGGGTCACTGCCAGCTATCTTCCAACCAAATTTGGTGGCTCTAGCTCCACAACTCTGGAAGATACACGCATTCCGCGTTTTTGACGAAGCGTTGGGGTGGATGGGGGCGGCTAGGGTAGGATCGGTGGGCGTGGCATCCAAACTTTTGATGCAGTTTTTAGGGGGTCATCATCACCTATCTTGGCACCAAATTTGGTGGCTCTAGCTCAAAAACTTTGGGAGATATAGCCATTTCTGATTTCAAAATGCGGGGGGGCTGGGGGCGGAATGGGTGGGCTTGGCTCCAAAACTTTGATGCAGTTTTTTGGGGATCGCTACTAGCTATCTTCCCACCAAATTTGGAAGCTCTAGCTCCACAACTCTGGAAGATACACGCATTCCCGTTTTTGACGAAGCGTTGGGGTGGATGGGGGTAGCTAGGGCAGTGTCGGTGGGCGTGGCATCCAAACTTTTGATGCAGTTTTTAGGGGGTCATCATCACCTATCTTGGCACCAAATTTGGTGGCTATAGCTCAAAAACTGAGGGAGATATATGCTTTTTTGACTTTAAAATTCGGGGGGCTGGGGGCGGAATGGGGGGGCGTGGCTCCAAAATTTTTGATGCAGTTTTTTGGGGGTTGCTAGTAGCTATCTTCTTACCAAATTTGGTACTTCTAGCTGTAAGGATGTGCGAAATATGTGGATTTATCGGTTTTGAGTTATCGAATTTATCGATTTGCCAGCCCCCCAGTTATCGTAGAACCCCCATCTTGACACTTTAATTTACTATCCCATAGATAAAGAGAATTGGAAAGTTTCAAGTCTCTAGCTTGAAGGGTGTGGAAAAAACTTGCACACATACGGACGGACAGACGGACAGACACCATGACGGACATTGCACAAAACCAATATACTCTTTACCTTCGGTATCGAGTATAATCGGATCAAGCATTTTATTGAGAGAATTTGGGATAGCATTAATTTGACTCAATGACATCCCAAGTAGGTCGATAAAAAATTCATTCGGGGCCGTGGGAGTCAGGGCACCAGAGTCAGGACAAGAAATCCAAGTAGCTTCAGCAATGTTGAAATCACCAAGAACTACAAGAAAATCACGATCAGAAAGCAAGGCAGAGACAGAATGAATAGCAGATAGATGTGTCTCATAGATAGAGAGATCAGAAGAAGGAGGTATATACGAACAAGTGATAAAAATGTAAATACCGCAAATGTTTAGCTTTACAGCAATAAACTCTATATCAAAAGAACTATCTAATACGACTGTTTCAGAAGGAAAGTCTACATTCACAGCAATAAGCACTCCACCACCACGTCGAAGAGTATGGTCCTTTCTGTAAATAGAATATGTACTACATAGAATTTCGGAATTGAGAATGTCTTGCCTTAACCACGTTTCAGTAAAGGCAATGACATGGAAAGGGAAAGAAAGACTATTAAGGTATAAACTAGTGAGTTTACTACAAAGACCTCTTACATTCTGATAGCCAAGTTTTTTGAACTATCAGTTATTGGGAGAGTTACCTTAGAACCAACCACCGGAAGGGTAGATACAATCGGGGGCCGATTTTTTTTCCTTGCAGTATACTCTTTCACAATTATGTGTTCTGGCCAAAATTCTTTGCAGCATATAGTGCAAAAATCTTGATTCGGAACACTGATTTTAAAAGACGAAATGTTCCGATCATAAGCAAATTTGAATTTCTCCACCGTGAAATTGGCATTCGATTTGGCCTTGATATAGACCTTGACATCATCTGATGTTAAATCAGGGGGAAGCCTTGAAACAAATATTTGTTTTTTAGGTGGAACAGCAACAAATTTTTTAATTATATCCTCCACTGAGGCTGGTTTGGAAGACTCAGTCTCGGATAACTGAATATTTGGCTCTTTAAGTTTGATAGAGTTTTTTTGTTGATTAACATCAACACTACTAACCACCAAAGAACCGAAGGATCGGGATCAGATAACACAATATCCATGGGAGTTATTGGTATATCATCTAAGTTCTCGATAATTTTAGTTGGAGGGACATGAAGATTTTTATTTACTTTATTTACTTTACCCTGCGGTATCGGAGCGTTTGGAGTATTTTCCGACATCACAGAGCCCGATAACTGCCCAACGTTGGCCTTTTTACGCTTTGGAGAATCCATTACGAGATTTTTCTCGTTAAGGTTTCTTTGAACCGATTAGAACTTTTCACACAGTTTATTCAACTGGCAGAAAATGCCCTCTAAGCCAAGTTGAGTATCTATAAAGCTTGCAATGTCTTTTTTTTTCTCCAAACATGACCAACACGGCCACTCTAAGTTAGTAACCTTCATGAGGTCTGAGACACGGCCAGTAATGCCGGCACATTGCTCATGAGCAACATTTGTGCACATCCAGCAGCAGACAAAACCCATTTTGAGTTTGCGCGGACTTGACAATTCGCATAGCAGCAGACAGACATTTTTATTTAATTTATTAAAAGAAAAGAAAAGTACAAATAAAAAATAAAAAAAAATATCGCTGCAGAAAATTGTTATGATTAAAATACAGGTCCTCCCTAAAGTGCAAATAGTAAAGCTACAAACAAAACTTACTTCACAGCTTCACAAACAAAAACGGCGCGAGCGCGACCACCGAAAGCAACAAGCAACGGAGAAGAGTTTGACCGCGACCAACACCAGCACAAAAGAGCGCGTTAGAGTAAACGATCAAGAAACGGTTTAATGCACTGGGAGCGAAGCGCTTGAAAAAAAGAGAGAGAGAGAGAGTGAGCGTAAAAACACAAAAACAAAACAAAAGCAGGCGGCAGCAAGTTGAGCAAATTTTTCAGTATGCTGGACTGCAGTTTGTTGTTGTGTTTGGAATCACTTTAAAACAAATGCAAATTAAATTGTTAATTTACTGTCCACTTTGGGTTTAGGCAAACCGGCAAAACACAAAGTCACAAAACTATTAGTTTACACAAAGACGCGAAATTAATAGCAGAAATAAAACGCACAATAGTAAAAAAGCGAAGCGCATAAAAAAAAAAACACGTCCGTTGCGATGCAAAGCGAATGACGAATTATAATGGTAAATGATTTCAGGTTTTTTTTATCATCTCGGACTTCAGCCGAATGAAGTAAAGAACTCATTACAATCACAAATTTATACTATTTTGGAACATACGTTGCCAGTGTAATATTTTGGGTAAAAAAGAATTCCAAGTAATATTCGGGCTTTTTCTTCATATCGATGGCCTTGAGAGGCAAAAACTTTTTCTTTGTCTGACTGTACCAGCCAAAGTAATTTTTCGGCGCATTAATTCGGTTGTAATTATAAGTTGTGAAGAGGTTACCACACGTGATAGTATCTCTTTCGAATTCACGTGACAAATTCCGCACAACATTTTCACATTTTTTCTTGTTGTTGCGATCTGCGTAAAAATAAATTTGATATTGATTGCAGAGCCATAGCCGAACGAAAAAAAAATGTATGCTCTGCTCTGCTCTGTAGTTTTGTCGCGCAATAATCTGTAGCAATAGCAATAGCAAAAATGCATAACGGTGCTTTACGAACCATCCATGAAAAGACAGATCACAAAATTGCTGCAAAACTTTCATAAGTAACAAACTATTCAATAAAAAGTACAATAATCATTGCTAAGCGCGTGTATACATCCTATTGGGTCAAAATTACGCACAAATTGTATACACGTTTGATTTACATGTATTCATTTAAAAAAAAAAACTATGATATCTATTTTTTCATTATATGCATTGTGAAATGAATTAGGAACTGGTAAAGTTTAATCACGTTGCAAAAATTCTAAATAAAGATTCTGGGCCGATTTCATTCAAAATTGGGTCATTTTTGTCCCAAGATCAATACAAGAGAGACACATCTTTTGAGTTTTAGAGTACTCAAATCGTTGCATAACGGAAATAACACTGAATGACTGACAAGAATATGTATTGTGATCTGCAGACTTGCAATAAGTACATGCAGACGACGACCTATGCCCTGAGCTAGCACAGGCAAATGAAGATTTTTGTTGAGGCTTTCTCACTTCATTGCGCACCTTTGACTTGTTACAAGTTGACTCTTCGGCAGCCAAGTATTGGTACCTCCTATTGAACTGTTTAGCACAATCTTTCCAAGATGGCAGCTTATCATATTCAAGCTGCTCCTCAAAACGAGATTTAGTTGTATGGTCTACCTTTGCCATGACCATATGAATAATCATTGCATTAGAAATGTCTTTGTCGTCACCCAAATACGACAGTGATGCATATATAGCAGACACACGATCTTAAACTCGATGCAGATGGTTTGGTTATGCTTCGCAAATCTGCTAGACCGTATCAAAAAACATAAGACATTTAATGTCGTAGACTGACTTTAGACTGGCAAGGGCCTTAGGGTTATTACAATCTGTTAGCTGATACGGCTTGACTACACCTAATGCTTCATCTGACAAACACGATACTAAATGATTCAATTTTTCAACAATTGTCAATGAAGCATCGTCATCCACAAGAGAAGAAGCACATAAAATTTCTGAACTCAGAATGTTTACCACTAAATTTCGGTGAACGTATTTTCGGCATCTGAGATCGCGGGCTCGAATTCATTGAGCAATCATGTTTTACCTGTGTGTCGAATCGTTTTTGTTACGACACACAAATCCTCTAACAGCCCTCTGCTCTCATTGAGAGAGAATTGTTTTAATTTAAAGGCTGTTTGTATGCGAGCAATGTCAGCATTCACTTTATCAAACATAATGGCTGCGTTCAGGGAACTAAGCGCTTACAATACATGTTTAGTAATCGTTCGCTGAACGTTCTGCTTAGTAAGCGCTCTTTAAACATGTTTAGTCAGCGCCCGCCATTTTTGTAAGCGTAAAGGAGGGTTTACAATGTCAGCTTAGCTTGGATTGAAGCTTTTAAAAATCTGAAATGTACGCTGATAGTTTACAATGTCAGCGTGAACAACATGTTAGAATTTCGAAATTGTAAAACAGCTGTCTATGAACAGCTGATGTTTGTTTTATGTGTGAGTCAAGATTTTATAAAGTGAACCAAAATGAAGAAAAATCAAGAAATTTTACTAGCTTTTCATTCAATGATGATGCAGGCAGCTCTTGCTGCTGCTGCTGTTGTAGTTGAGGTAGAGAAGCTGAAGAGACGTGGTCGACGGTGTTGGGCGCGAGAGCATTTGTTGCAGCGCGGTATGGTTCAAATGACCACTTTTTCTGTGCGAAATTAATTAAGGCAACAAAATCAGGGTACTTAAATCAAAACTTGTAAGCATTTCAAGAGTAAGAATAATTCTGTTAAAAAAATGGAAATTAACCCATTAAACACCAAAAATCAATATTAACCCTTTTGCAACCATAAATCCAAACATGAAATTCATTTGTTTATTTTAATTAAAGTACAACATTTAGTACTTGATTTAATCTAATTCATTTTCTAAATTTAAATCATAAAGAGACTCTTCACATTCATTAATTTTATCGTCTTCGTTGCCAGATTCAAATTCCTCTATCGTTTCGCAGCTACATAATAGGTCAATTACTTCAGGTGGAAGTGTCGAACGCTTCCGCTTTTGTAATCGTCTTTTTAAATATGTTGTAGAAATTAATGGGTCTGATGTTTCCACGGCTCTGTTAAAAACGTCAAACATGTTATTGATGCGGTTGTTTTTGCGGGCGTGATGCAATCTCTCGGATTTGTATATTTTATGTCGCGATTCAGCAGCCTGTTCTGCAAAAACACCGATTGGGAGCGCCGTATTTTCTATTATTTCTTTTGAATGCATGAGGACTTTATGTACCGTAGAAGTCATTGGCAACCAGCAATATAGCTCCTGGAAATGTTTTGCTGTCTCAAAGCAATATATTTCAAATTTACTTGAGTTTATTTCGAACTGGCAGGATAAACAAATCAATATTATTTTAAATCGAAAAAATAAGATCTTTGTCCACACCAGTTATTTCAAAAAAAATGTTATGAGCACTAAACGCTCGATGAGCAGTGTTTCCGTCATTTGTGGAACCGGATCCACCTACTCTGGGCATGTCCACGCGAAGTCCGAGTTTTTTCCAAAAATCGTTTTGTATTTATGTTTTTCTTTTTAAGATAATTGACTTATCATCTCCTCTTATCTGCCACTTATTATACCCTTAACCCATAAAATGGGTAAATAAGGGTATAATGGTTTTGTGCAAAAGTATGTAACAGGTAGAAGGAAGCATCTCCGCATCTATATATTCTTGATCAGCATCAACAGCCGAGACGATATAGCCATGTCCGTCTGTCTGTCTGTCTGTCTGTCTGTATGAACGCGTGGATCTCAGAGACTACAAGAGCTAGAGACTTCTGATTTTGTATTTAAACTCTTCCATATCTTGAGCAGAACAAGTTTGCTTCAAATTATCGATAACTATTCTGGTTTCCGATATACACATGGAATCGATAACAATAAAATATCGAATTTGGAAAATGTAAAAATGAGGGTTGAAATAATGGATAACGATTGAACTTTTCTGAAAAATTCGCCCAAATCGGTTAAGAAACACCGGAGATATCTAATTTTATCGATTGAAGTTAAGTCAGTATACCAAAGTCAATTCTGAATTTAATTTACATATTTATTGCAACTGGGTTCAGGGTATCTTCTAGTCGGGTTTTAAAACTTTTCCATCAATAAGCGTTAAATATAATTTGAATGACACTTCAACAGATTTTCCATCACCAATTGATATCCGTATGTTTTTCAAAGCTTTGATTTCGCTTTTTAAATCAAAATCTTCCTTTAAACCAATATCTTTTGTCTCATTTGTGTACTGCAGCTTAATTGGCCGACAAAATCTTACAGATTGTGGTGACTGGTTGTCCCAAATTGGCGTTCCCGAACAAAGTAGTAATCTTAAGGGAATTACTGAAGTAGCTAAGAGGGAAGCATCGGAGCTTTTTGACGAACTGGGCTCATTGTTGCTTAAAACGAGCTTGACCAGTGCTGCTATCAAACCCATAGCTTAATATTAATTCGGAGCTTAATACATCTGCCTTTTTCTCTTCCATAACAGCTTGAAAAACTTCATTTTGCATCGCAACGATTCTTTCTGCCGTGTGCTGTAAAATAGATTGCAACGAAACTTTGGCATGGGTCTCACTTGCTTCGATACCCTGAGGTCGACATTTCAATTTTGAGGCAATAATATTGCTATAGTGCGGATATTTATCGCAGTTTCTTAATTTGTTTTCTTGTCGTATTGCATTGTACTGCTCTTTCGTAAAATTATTTTCAAAAAGAAAAGCTAAAGCCTCATCCGCAGAAAGTGGAATTGGCTTTTCGGAAACTTGTGTACACAGTTTTCGCATTTTTGCTGGCCTTGTTGGGCTTTTCATACTCTCTTTAAGTACTGCAGCTAAATCGGAATCACCTTGTTTACGAGCTGATGTTGCTGCTGCACGAACGAGAAGATTAGTATCAGCTAGACCTGTTAAGTTGCCATTAGAATTACTAATCAATTAAAATATTTTTGGAAAATAGTCGTAGTGATTATATAGTTCGCTGGTGAAAAATGTATGATTATTTAATGATTACGATTACAAATAATCAAAAATAATGGAAAATTACCATGAATTATTAAAAATAATGGAAAATAATTGAAAATAATCGTTGTAATATTTTCCATTATTTTGCATTATTTTCCATTATTTCGACTATTTGAGACTATTTTGAGAGAAACCAATTATTTTCAACATCACATTTAATAACAACAATGTTTCTTTACAAAAGTGCAAAGCTTTTGCAGCCACCCGTTACGTTTTTGAGTCCATTCGTAGCTTTGCTTGTCATGGGTGTATGCTGAGTTTTGCAAGGGGGGCGGGGGCTGGGTGTTGTGTTACGATCTGTGACATATTTATTTTGACAAAATTTAATGTAAAATCTACTTGTTCTTTAAACTTACATTAAAAAAGTTTGATATCAGTAGTCTGAGTAATTTGAAATAAATATGCTGACTAGTGTACACTTGTCATGTAACTTTTGTCACTTATGTATGATTGAATGAGTTATAAAAACATTTTTAATTTAGGCAAAAATGTCTCAGAGTATTTTCGAGAGCGATTGCGAATTTTCAGCAGATGATACTTTGGAAGATCCAGACTTCTTGTGAGTAAATCTGTCTGTTTGTTTGAATTTGTAACAAATTTATATTTTTTTATACTCGATTCCGAAGGTAAAGAGTATATTGGGTTTGTGCAATGTCCGTCATGGTGTCTGTCCGTCTGTATGAACGAAACTTTTTTCCACACCCTTCAAGCTAGAGACTTGAAACTTTCCAATTCTCTTTATCTATGGAATAGTAAATTAAAGTGTCAAGATTGGGGTTCTACGATAACTGGGGGGCTGGCAAATCGATAAATTCGATAACTCAAGACCGATAAATCCCCATATTTCAAAAAATGGCATCAAGAATTTTGGAGCCACGCCCACCCATTCCGCCCCCAGCACCCCGCATTTTTAAGTCAAAAAAGCCAATATCTCTTACAGTTTTTGAGCTAGAGCCACCAAATGTGGTGCCAAGATAGGTGATGATGACCCCCCAAAAACTGCATCAAAAATTTGGATGCCACGCCCACCAATACTGCCCTATCTGCCCCCATCCACCCCAACGCTTCATCAAAAACGGGAATGCGTGTATCTTCCAGAGTTGTGGAGCTAGAGCCACCAAATTTGGTGCCAAGATAGCTGGCAACGACCACCAAAAATCTGCATCAAGTTTTGGAGCTACGCTCACCCATTCCTATCCCAGCCCCCTCTTCTCCACCTCTTACAAACTTTGAGCTAGAGTCACCAAATTTGGTATGAAGGTAGCAATTGACATTCTACATAGATCTGCAGCAAAAAATTGGGTGCCACGCCCACCTATACCGCCCCCAGCCCCCCTTTCCCCCACATTTCACAAACTTTGAGCTAGAGTCACCAAATTTGGTATGAAGGCAGCAATTGACATTTCACATAGATATGCAGCAAAAATTTGGATGCCACGCCCACACATACCGACCCCAGCCCCTCTTTCCCCACTTTTTACAAACTTCGAGCTAGAGTCACCAAATTTGGTATGAAGATAGCAATTGACATTCCACAAAGATCTGCATCAAAAATTGGATGCCACGCCCACCCATACCGCCCCCAGTCCCCCTTTCCCCACTTTTTACAAACTTCGAGCTAGAGTCACCAAATTTGGTATGAAGATAGCAATTGACATTCCACAAAGATCTGCATCAAAAATTGGATGCCACGCCCACCCATACCGCCCCCAGTCCCCCTTTCCACACTTTTTACAAACTTCGAGCTAGAGTCACCAAATTTGGAAGGAAGATAGCAACTGACATTTCACAAAGATCTGCAGCAAAAATTTGGATGCCACGCCCACCCATACCGCCCCCAGCCCCCCTTTTCTTACCTTTTACAAACTTTGAGCTATAGTCACCAAATTTGGAAGGAAAATAGCTGGTGGCATCCCCATCTGCATCGGAGAATCTTCAAGGCAGCGTACACCCCTGCCCATTCCGTACCCCTTTGCAATCAGGCCACTTTTTACTGGTTTTAATACTGGTATCGAGTATGCCGCCGTCGTTTGCGTCCGACTGCAACGTTTCCACTTGTTTCTTTTGCAGATGATGAAAACTCAAGTCTATCTTCTCAAGATGAACTACGCACGACACAACGGTCTTTAATTTGCCATCAGCTCTTCAGCTTTTTGAGTGATAATGCTAGCTCGGAAGAGATATGGCTTAAATATGGCATTTTAAAAGAAACGTCCATTGCTTTCAACACGCCGTTAACATCTTCGGCTCCTGTTGAGCGTCTGTTTTCATTTGCTGGCATTATAAACAGCCCTAGGCGCCAATCATTGCCCGATTTTTATTTCGAAAAATTAGTTTTAATGAAGGCAAACCCTGAATATGTTTGATGTTTGTGCTTAATTTTATGTAAAAACATGCAATATTTAATACGATCTTGTTTACATGTTGTAAGCCGATCTCGTAAAGAAACATTGTTGTTATTAAATGTGATGCTGAAAATAATTTGTTTCTCTCAAAATAGTCTCAAATAGTCGAAATAATGGAAAATAATGCAAAATAATGGAAAATATTACAAAGATTATTTTCAATTATTTTCTATTATTTTTAATAATTCATGGTAATTTTCCATTATTTTTGATTATTTGTAATCGTACTCATTAAATAATTGTGTGAAACCGAAAATAATCGCAATTTAATCATTTATTCAACTTTTAAACAAAAATAATCGAATTAATAATAACTACAATTAATAATCATTGCTTAACAGGTCTGGTATCAGCTTTCTCAGTTGACAGGTTTGCGGCTTCTCTTCTTTTTCCAAATTCTGACTTTGCGCTGAATGGCAGACGCGGACGACCATCAACTGGAGTTGCTTTTTTTGAAGCTACATTTATCACAATTTTCAATTCTGAATTTAGCCACGCATGATTTTCTTTCTTGAAGATATCTAGCCTTCTGTGACATTTGTTCCATTTCTGAGCTAATTTTACACAAAAAAACGTAATGTTTCTTTATTTTGTTTTTCCACTTCTTCCAAAATTGTACGGTTTTTAATTTTCCCAACAACGTGTTTCCAAACGGCATCAAATTGTTTTTTTTTTTTTTTACATTCTTTTCGCCATATTTCAAACAAATCAATTTTTTTTATACCGAGGCGACCTAAAGAAAATATGTTTTTCACGTAAATCGCAAAATATCGCAGTTTGAAATTAATTGCAAACGACACATTATCTATTAGTTAATCTACTTTTAAAATTTGAAAGAGGTCAAATGGGGTCCAAATTTTGTAGAGCTTACAGAAAGTCAAATTTAGAAATAAATTGTACCGTTTAAAGGTTGTGTAGAGTAATTAGTTATTTGAAAGTATAGCGACACAAATAAACAGCCTATTGATTAAAATTATTTCTACTTACTCGTGCCTTTATTTTCCATTTTACAAAAATAAGTTATTTAGGGTATTCAGTAGCTATGCTATGTGCGTAAAGTACTAAAGTGTTATATGAAAGCTTTACAACAAACACACAGAAGCATTTTTAACACAGCAAACATGCCTCTGGGTATGTTTGCTACTATTGTACTATATGTGTTATTGTGTGGTTGCCAGACTATTTATAAAAACAGCTGCTTTCGAGATTATTGAATTAGTGAAATTAGGTCACACTAGGCGAGTTTTGGTTGTAAAAGTAAGTAAATTTTATTAATTATTAATTTAAAAGACTAAACTGATGTTTTTAAAAGTGTCAGAAGCGACAAAAGCAAATAGAGTGCGGGAGAATGATATAAAACGCTTTATTTTATTTTATTATGTTCAGTTTGTTATAGTCGGCGATGGGCTATCGATGGTTGTGGTTGTTGACGAGGGGTGGAGAGTCGTGCTGGCACCCGATACTCGATTGTTCGACTGCTGGACAGGTGACTGCTAGGTAGAGAGAAGAAGAGGCCGTGAGTAGGCAAAATTCTTTAGCGGCAGCAAAAAGGCGGCAGCCAGCAGAAAACAAAATATTTAAATAAAATAAAAATAAAGGAGTTGAAGCCAAGTGCATAGTGAGGCGCCTACAGCATACAAGTGATAGCAGCAGTGCGATACAGACCGGCAAACAATACGTGCATACACACGTACATACACGCTCAACTTCAGCGGCCGAAGGAAATATTCAGACCACCGGACGAGATTGGCCAACCCGTCTGGGTGGTCATCAGCTTTAATTTCCGGAATCAAAACCAAGTTTGTTCTTCTTGTGCCCTAAGCAAAGCCTGCCCCTTATTCTACTAAAAATTCACATTGCGCAAGCGCGAAATCTGCCCGCGCAAAATCGCGCGCACCCACACCTACACACTTGCGGACAGCAGCCGCCACAGGCACAGTGGGCCGCGACCCGAAGCAGCAGCTGCACAAATATTTATTTATTTACGCCCGCCCCAATTATTATTTAATCCTTATTATTTATTTATTAGTATGATTTAATTTATTATTTATTTATTTTCATTATTTATTTAATTTATTATTTATTTATTCTTTCGGTGTTTTTTTTTTTGTTTATTGTTTATTTTGTTTGTCGTGTATTAGATATTTGTTTATTTTGTTTATTTATTTAATTATATCCTTTTTATTTTCTTATTATGTTTATTTAACGTAAATTTAATATTAAGAGCAAACAATGTTAGATATAATTATATTTATAAATAAATGAATGTCTGTTTATTGTTAATGTAAACATGTGCGAGTAGTAATTTATGTGTGGGTGGGACGATTGTGTGTTGATGTCGGGGTAAGTTGTTGTTGTTGTTGTAATATGTTAAGGGAGTTGGTAACAAAATGTAAATAGGCCAACTCATAGGTAGGGAGGGCACACATTGGGGGTAAATGTCAACACCTATTTATCCAGTATATCCGTAAATTGTCCGACTATGTGAAGAATATCTGCCAGTCCGTTTGTTGTTAGTTTTTCGTAAAAATATAAATTTTTGTTAACCCGGCTCACGCTGTATCGAGGTCGTATCCATCCCTGGGTAACCGATTTGCTAGCTGGCTATCGATGCAGTGTTGGGAATCAAAGGCCGGATCATAACAAATGGCGCCCAAAGAAAACCCAATAATAGGAAGCTAGTGAAGTCGCAGTACATGTTAAATTTATTGTGTTAGTCTACAGGTTGTGTTAGTTTGCTTGTTTTAACTCTTTGTATAGCTGCAAGACCACAGCGAGGTTGTATGCCTGAGCTGATGCGGAAGCAACTAGTAGAGGGGGGGGAAACAGGTAACTGACCGCACAGCCACACCACATCCTTTAGGGCCTGAGCCATCCCAGCGTGGACCACCATGTCCTGCTGTAGCGCAGCCCAGTGAACTGGGGGATAGTAGGTAGATGTAAATTTTTGAATATATGTAGTTAATTGTTTCTTACCGTATATGTGTACATGTGTCTAGGCTAATGGTCCATGTCATGTCCTTCAGGACCGGCATAGTGTTTCCAGTCAGTCCATGTCCATGTATAGCGAGTAGTTTCAACTGTGATATAGGAATAGGACAATTTTAGGATTAGGTCCAATGTATACACACACAACACTTACCGTAACCGTATCATGTTCCATGTTCGTCTCACCCCGTTTATATATGTTGTTTGTATTTATTTAAAAGAAACAAAGAAAGAAAAGTTAGGTTGAAAAATTAAGGGAATGAGAAGAGAAACAAAATACATCGAGGAACAGAGAAAAGTTAGGCGCAGTGCAGAGTTCAATCGAAGTAGAGGGGCTGAATCAATGGCTCCCACAACTCGGTCCGCGTCACAGACCCAAGCTGGTGAGTCCAGCATAGAATCCGGCATTCCACCACAAGAAGAGATGGACATCTCAGATGCAGGAGCAGTAGGCGGTCACCCAGAGCCCAACAGCCTAGGAGCAGTGCGAAAAAGGAGTTCGTCGACGATGCCACAACAGCAGCAAGTACCACTGGACCTGCACAGCGAGCTGAAAGCAGCCATCAACACAGCGCTGGCGGAGGCAAGGGCAACTTTTCAGTCAGTTATGGCCACTGGAATGGCCGACATGCAGGCTCAGAACAAGCGAGAAATGCTGGAGTATGTGAAGGCAATCCGGGATAGCAGCCTCTATACGCAGCTATCTGGTCCGAAGGAGGCGCAGCAGACACTACACCCGCAGTCGAACCAGAGTGTCCCACCGAAAGAGCCACCAGCAGCAAAGGGTCACTGGTTCGATCAGAGAGCCCTGGAATCAGAGCAGCGAGAGCAAGCGGAGCATTGGCGGTCCCGAGCACGTGCCGAAGACCAGCCGAGAGTTTACCCAGGGGAATGCCGACCATTTGGAGGGATGGAGTCCCGGCCAGAAGCGATACCAATGCGCCGATGGGGTCTCACATTTGATGCTAGCCCAACAGGAATGCCGGTCGGGGAGTTTATATTTCGGTTAGACCATTTGAGACAGACGTACCAGGTGCCATGGGCGGATGTGTTGCGAGATTTCCACACCCTGGTGGAAGGAAGAGCCAAAGACTGGTACTGGATGTTCCTGAGGACGAGTGGGGCAACGGATTGGCCAAATCTGCGGTACGCGCTAAAGCAACGGTTCCAGACGCGCCGATCTAACTTCGAACGCGAGCAGGAGCTTCGCGAGCGCAGACAGAAGTCAGGGGAGAGCATCGATGAGTATTTGCAGGCCATGTTTGCTCTCAGGTCGAGGTTGGAGATTCCGGTCAGCGATCACGATTTGATTAAAATCGTGAAAGTCAACATCAGAGACGCAATTTCGCGAATAATCTATCCGATTTGGATCACGGACCTAGAGAAGCTGCGAGAGGAGTGCCATGATGCAGAGAAGTTGCTTTCATCCCGCTGGTCCAGAAGCCAGACCACAGCAGAGCCATCGAGTAGACCCCGGGAGCGGTTCCAGGTGCACGAGGCGCACCACGAGGAGGAGGTGAGAGCACCCAGTGAGGCAGTTGAAGCCCTATATAGGCCAAGGATGGAAAATGGCGACAGCAACGCGCTGACGTGCTGGAATTGCGGGCAAAGAGGGCACACGTTTTGGGAGTGTGAGGCGACAACGCGTAACATCTTCTGTTACCGATGTGGGTTGCCAGGTGTCGTTTTACCCAAGTGCACCAAATGCCAGTCGGGAAACGGGAGGCGGAGCATGACGCGGGCAGAGGAGTCGCGCTCAGCACCACCGGGCAACCAGTAAGGACCTCGCCGAATTGCATGTTAGAAGTAAGCACTAGGAGTAAAAATTGCATGTTAATTAAGGATATAGTAAGGAATACCAACAGCGAGCGCTCACTGAGGCCCAAGTGGTCGATCCGTCAGCCGTTGGAGGTGCGCACAGCCGCGTACGAGGAAGCGAGAGCCCGCATCTTTGCTGAGGACGAAGTCCAAGAGCAGAACCATAGGCCCCAAGTGCCGAAGAGGCGGAAAAGACCAACGCTACGCGGGAAAGAACGAAGAAGCGTATGCGAGGCGCTCAGTTCTGTGCTCAAGGGCGACGAACGAGCTTTTGCCGAAGTACAGATCCAAGGACATGCCGTGAAGGGTCTACTGGACACTGGGGCGACCGTTAGCTTGCTAGGCGCAGGAGCAGTGGAGCTAATCGAGAAGCTAGGGATAGCGTGGCACCCGCAAAGTTCTAAGGTGCGAGCCGCAGGAGGTGCGAGCTACTCGGTGTTGGGTAAGGTCCTGGTACCGATCCGCTACAGAGAAGAGACGCATCGGATGACTCTCTACGTGTGCCCCGCCCTGGTCCAGAATCTCTATCTAGGGATAGATTTTTGGAAAAAGTTCCGCCTGGCACCAGATGTCGTGGGAATAGATGCAGTCGAGCAGATGGAGTCCGAGTTCGTCACCAAGGGAGAGCCAATAGAACCGCACCAGTTAAATACTGATCAGCAGGAGCAGCTGGAAGCGGTAAAAGTTAAGTTCCTAGCGTACGAAGAGCGAGGATTAGGAAAGACTCACCTGGAGCGACATACCATCGATCTCGCCGAAGGCACCGTGCCGGTAAAGGAACGTTTTTACCCGGTGTCACCAGCGGTTCAACAGCTCCTTTTTGTTGAGGTGGACGAAATGTTGCGACTCGGAGTCATCGAGCCAAGCGAGAGTCCGTGGAGCAACAGGATGACATTGGTGCGGAAACCTGGCAAAAATAGGCTGTGCTTAGACGCGCGCAAGCTTAACGACGTGACGGTGAAGGATGCCTACCCGCTACAGAACATTGAGTCCATCCTGAGCCGCGTGGATGACACGATCTTTATCAGCAGTGTCGACCTTAAACACGCGTTCTGGCAGATCGAGTTGGAGCCTAAGAGCAGAGAATATACGGCGTTTACGATTCCTGGCCGTCCGCTCTACCAGTTCCGGATGATGCCATTCGGACTGTGTAACGCTGCTCAACGGTTGTGTCGGCTAATGGATAGGGTGATACCACAGCGTCTGCGGAACCGTGTGTTTGTATATCTGGACGACCTGCTGATCATCTCCCGTACGTATGAAGAGCATGTGAAGCTGGTGGAGGAAGTTGCGCAGTGTCTAATGGAGGCGAACCTCACTATCGGCCTGCAGAAGTCGAAATTCTGTTTTAGATTTCTTAGGTACTTGGGATACATCATCGGTGACGGAGCTCTCCGAACGGATCCGAGCAAGGTGGAGGCTATAGTCCAGATTCCCGTCCCGAAGACTACAAAGCAGCTGAGACGTTTCCTGGGTACAGCAGGATGGTACCGACGGTTCATTCGAGACTTCTCGACACTGTCAGCACCCCTGACTGACTGCCTGAAATCGGCAAGAAGTTCGAGATGTCGGATGACGCAGTGGCGGCGTTTCATGGGTTGAAAAAGGCGCTTACCTGCGCACCGGTGCTTGTCCATCCCGATTTTAGACGGCCATACTTCATCCAGTGTGATGCCAGTCACCTGGGGATTGGAGCTGTCCTATTTCAAAGAGACGACGAGGGAGCTGATCGACCGATCGCGTTCTTTTCAGCGAAGCTGCGTGGAGCTCAGCTGAACTACAGCGTGACGGAGAAGGAGTGTCTGGCGGCAGTAAAGGCCGTAGAGCGTTTCCGACCATACGTGGAGCTGATGCCCTTCACGGTCATCACTGACCATTCGAGTCTGCGGTGGTTGATGTCACTCAAGGACCTAAGCGGAAGGCTGGCAAGGTGGTCACTAGCGCTTCAGGCGTTTGACTTCACCATTGAACACCGCAAAGGGAAGGAAAACGTAGTGGCTGACATGCTCTCTCGGCCGTTCGATGTAGAAGAGCTCAACTTGTTCGAGTTTGAGACGACAGCGTTCGAAGGCGAGGAGTACTTAGAGCGGTTAGCGTTGGTTCAAGCAGAGGCGGAGCGGTTTCCGGACCTGAGGATTGAAGACGGGTTACTCTTCAAAAGGTCGCAGTTTGCTCGGGAGGATAGCGAGGAGTTTCTGTGGAAGCTGTGGGTCCCGGAGGCGCTAACAAGCACCTTAGTACAACAGGCTCACGATAGCGACAAGGGGATGCATGGAGGCATAGCCCGAACGTTGGCGAGGCTACGCCAGTTTTACTTTTGGCCGAGGATGGCAGCCCAGGTGCGGTCGTACGTGCTCAGCTGCGAAGTGTGCAAGGAGGCGAAACACAGCACGCAAGTCGGAAGGCCAAAGATGGGAAAGGAGGTGGTAACTGAGCGCCCGATGCAGAAGCTGTACTTGGACTTCTTAGGGAAGTACCCACGTTCTAGGCATGGCAATGCGTACATTTTTGTGGTGCTGGACCATTTCAGCAAGTTCGTCTGGCTTAAGGCGATGCCGAAAGCGACATCTGCGGCGATCATGCGATTTTTGAGGGAGGAGGTGTACACCGTGTTTGGAGTCCCCGAGATCGTACACACCGACAATGGTAAGCAGTTCGTGTCGCAGGAGTTCGAAGCCATGCTGGAGCATCACGGCATTAAGCATGTCCGTACAGGCAACTATGCTCCACAATCCAACGCGTCCGAACGGGTGAACCAGTCGGTGTTGGCAGCGATCCGGACACATCTTGGGACTGACCAGACGACTTGGGACGAGAAGCTGCCAGAAATCGCGATGGCGTTACGCAGTGCGGTGCATACGGCGACGGGGACATCTCCATACTTCGCATTGTTTGGACAGCATATGCTGAGTAACGGCAGCGAATATGAGCTGGCCAGAAGGCTGGGCGACGTCAGCGACTCAGCCATAAAGCCATTAGAGAGGTCAGCAAAGCAACAGATATACCGCGCTCGCATCCAGGAGACGCTACACGAGGCGTATGAGAAGTCGGCGAAGCAGTATGATCTGAAGGCACGGGACGTTCAATATACAGCAGGGCAAGAGGTATTCAAGCGCAATTTTGTGTTGAGTGACTTCGCGAAAAACCTCAACGCGAAATTCTGTCGCCGCTTCATCAAATGCCGAGTGGTGCGGCCAGTAGGACGATGCCTCTATGAGCTAGAGACACTTCAGGGCAATCCGCTCGGGGTGTTCCACGCTAAGGATCTCAAACAGTGACACCCGAGCGTTGGATCTATGCCCGGCTAGCTCAGTCGGTAGAGCATGAGACGCTTAGTCTCAGGGCGTGGGCGATGGCCTACGTTGGGCAGCGCAGCGGACAGATGCCTCCGTTTGGCACTCCTGTTTGTGGCGGGCGCAAGCGAACCGGAGTGTGGTGTTATAGTCGGCGATGGGCTATCGATGGTTGTGGTTGTTGACGAGGGGTGGAGAGTCGTGCTGGCACCCGATACTCGATTGTTCGACTGCTGGACAGGTGACTGCTAGGTAGAGAGAAGAAGAGGCCGTGAGTAGGCAAAATTCTTTAGCGGCAGCAAAAAGGCGGCAGCCAGCAGAAAACAAAATATTTAAATAAAATAAAAATAAAGGAGTTGAAGCCAAGTGCATAGTGAGGCGCCTACAGCATACAAGTGATAGCAGCAGTGCGATACAGACCGGCAAACAATACGTGCATACACACGTACATACACGCTCAACTTCAGCGGCCGAAGGAAATATTCAGACCACCGGACGAGATTGGCCAACCCGTCTGGGTGGTCATCAGCTTTAATTTCCGGAATCAAAACCAAGTTTGTTCTTCTTGTGCCCTAAGCAAAGCCTGCCCCTTATTCTACTAAAAATTCACATTGCGCAAGCGCGAAATCTGCCCGCGCAAAATCGCGCGCACCCACACCTACACACTTGCGGACAGCAGCCGCCACAGGCACAGTGGGCCGCGACCCGAAGCAGCAGCTGCACAAATATTTATTTATTTACGCCCGCCCCAATTATTATTTAATCCTTATTATTTATTTATTTAGTATGATTTAATTTATTATTTATTTATTTTCATTATTTATTTAATTTATTATTTATTTATTCTTTCGGTGTTTTTTTTTTTGTTTATTGTTTATTTTGTTTGTCGTGTATTAGATATTTGTTTATTTTGTTTATTTATTTAATTATATCCTTTTATTTTCTTTATTATGTTTATTTAACGTAAATTTAATATTAAGAGCAAACAATGTTAGATATAATTATATTTATAAATAAATGAATGTCTGTTTATTGTTAATGTAAAACATGTGCGAGTAGTAATTTATGTGTGGGTGGGACGATTGTGTGTTGATGTCGGGGTAAGTTGTTGTTGTTGTTGTAATATGTTAAGGGAGTTGGTAACAAAATGTAAATAGGCCAACTCATAGGTAGGGAGGGCACACATTGGGGGTAAATGTCAACACCTATTTATCCAGTGTATCCGTAAATTGTCCGACTATGTGAAGAATATCTGCCAGTCCGTTTGTTGTTAGTTTTTCGTAAAAATATAAATTTTTGTTAACCCGGCTCACGCTGTATCGAGGTCGTATCCATCCCTGGGTAACCGATTTGCTAGCTGGCTATCGATGCAGTGTTGGGAATCAAAGGCCGGATCATAACAAGTTTAACAATTAATCAATTCAATTTAAATATCGATTGTATTGTTATCGAACTGGCAAACAGCTGACTTAGCACAAATATGACAAAAGAAACGTAAAAAGTGCACTCACTAGCTACACTGTATTATATATAACACTTTACGCACATAGCATAGCTACTGAATACCCTAATTGTTAACACAATTGGAGAAACACGAGCTTGAAGTTTACCAAACACTACTGAACTTGCAAGCACATTTGTATAACAAACTTTGACGCACAGCTGTGTAACGGAACTTTATTTTTAGCATAAACAAAATTCACGTGGCTTTTATTGGAAGTATTTCCAATGGAAAAACAACAACAACAAATTTTTAACGGCACTTTCATTCTTATCACTTTAGCACAGCAAAAGCTGCAATTTAACCTATAGTGCAGCGGGATAGGCTTGGGCTTGGGCCAACTCTTGGTAAATAGCTGTTGCGTGACAGCGAAACGTTCTTCAATCTCACCAGGATGAATATAGAACAATTCGATGAGCTGCTATCATTTGTGGGATCAGATTTGGCCAAGTTTTCCATTAGAAAGCCAATTTCAGAGCGCGATAGGCTTATGATTACATTAAGGTAAATGTAAGATTTTATTTGAAAATTCTGCATACATACAATAATCAAATTTTTATTAATAGATTTCTTGCAACCGGCTCGTCCTACAGTGCCCTTGGTTATTCCTTTCACGTGGCCAAGTGTACTGTTCACAACATCATAAAGGAAACGACTCAAGTAATTTAGAATCGTTTAAACGAAAAATTTATCCCAAAGCCAACTAACTCGTACCTAATGCAAATTGCAGAAGACTTTTATAGCTGCACTGGACTGCCCAATTGTTCAGGCGTATTAGATGGGAAGCATTGTGCTATCCAAGCACCTACAAACAGTGGAAGTTTATATTTTAACTATAAAAAAACCTTTTCCATTGTTTTGCTGGCTGCTTGCGATAGCAATTACAATTTCGTCAACGTTGGTGCATATGGTTCTGAGTCAGATGGTATGCTTATTTTTGTTATTTTGAATGAAAATATTATTAATTTTACTTTAATGTTAAGGAGGAATCTTGCGTCGCTCGGACTGGTGAAAAATGTTGCTGAACAATGAGCTGCCAGTGCCAGAACCCTCTGCATTGCCCAATAGTGGAAATATTTTTCGATGTTTTTATGTCGGCGATGAGGCGTTTCCGCTAAAGTGCCATTTACTGAGACCATATGATGGGCGTGGTTAGTCGGAAGATAAACGTATTTTCAATACAACCCTGTCAAAGGCACGACGTTTTTTTGAAAATACGTTCGGAATTTTAGTATCAAAATTTCGGATTTTCCATACCGTCATTTGTGCAGACCCGGATCTGGCAATATCAATTGTCAACAGTGCTGTTGTGTTGCACAACTTTATAAGGAAAACAAAAACCTCTTCAACGCAGTATCAAGCAGAAAATGAAATGAACCAGGGAAGATGGAGCCATTTAAAATCAGAAGCGCAGCTCAGACCAACGCATGAAGCACAAAATTTACGCGATGTCATGACAAATTATTTATCAACGAAAAACTAGTGCTTAGTAAAAAATATGATTACATTTTAATACATTTTATTTGGTTTTTATTTGCCATATCTTTATTCCATTGAGACTTCCATTATTTTCTTTTCGAATTCCGTCGCCTCAGCCTTCTCCAATTCGAGGTATGTCGCTTTAGCGAATGTTAGCACGTCATCGATTGAGACTCGGTTTGCATTCCATCCATCATTTTGGCGGTATTGGCATTCATTGCCTCCACAATGCCATCTAGCATTCCTGGTGTCTTTGAGCGCGATCGCGACAATGATCGCGGCGTTGCTGCTTGCTGCGGCGATTCAAACTGCTGCAATTGCGGCTACAACAGCAACTCAAAATCATCATCTTGCATCCAAGACTCCTCATTCGCAGTCGAACTGCCCCATCCTTGCGAATTGCTTACCCTGGAATAGAAATAGCATAATTAATAAATCAATAATAATTACAAATCAAAGGCAGTGCTAACTTTTGTCGCTTGTACGCCTCGTCGAGTAACTCTAAGTTCTTCAAAAAAATCCAGTTGGATGGCCTACTTGCAGCAGCGCCACTTTTGCTGTGGACTTTCTCCTTCTCCCGCCTATACTTCTCGCGCAGTTTGCGAAAGTGGCCGTACGCTTCATCCCCTTTAAAATGCACGGTAATGAAATATTGTCACAACCGAACGAATTACAAGAAATTACCAGACATTTTGAAGTCCACTCCTATGGACTTCCACAAATCCTCCCGCAACAGCTTATTTTTTACGCTTTGGACGTGACACTCCATAAGCATTCATTACTTTGCACCACTTCAATAAATCGTGCCGTTGTCTCCTCGTCCAAGCTTGTTTTATAAAATGTTCTACTCGAATTGTACACGTGAGCGCAATTCGAACAATGCAATCAGCTGATTCGAACTCAGCTAACACATGTGCAATGGCGCAAAATTAAACGATTTTTATACTCGATACCGAAGGTAACTAGTTATACTCGATACCGAAGGTAACTAGTATATTGGTTTTGTGCAATGTCCGTCATGGTGTCTGTCCGTCTGTCCGTCTGTCCGTCCGTATGTATGCAAGTTTTTTCCACACCCTTCAAGCTAGAGACTTGAAACTTTCCAATTCTCTTTATCTATGGGATAGTAAATTAAAGTGTCAAGATGGGGGTTCTACGATAACTGGGGGGCTGGCAAATCGATAAATTCGATAACTCAAAACCGATAAGTCCACATATTTCGCACATCCTTACAGCTAGAACTACCAAATTTGGTAAGAAGATAGCTACTAGCAACCCCCAAAAAACTGCATCAATAATTTTGGAGCCACGCCCCCCCATTCCGCCCCCAGCCCCCCCGAATTTTAAAGTCAAAAAAGCATATATCTCCCTCAGTTTTTGAGCTATAGCCACCAAATTTGGTGCCAAGATAGGTGATGATGACCCCCTAAAAACTGCATCAAAAGTTTGGATGCCACGCCCACCGACACTGCCCTAGCTACCCCCATCCACCCCAACGCTTCGTCAAAAACGGGAATGCGTGTATCTTCCAGAGTTGTGGAGCTAGAGCTTCCAAATTTGGTGGGAAGATAGCTAGTAGCGATCCCCAAAAAACTGCATCAAAGTTTTGGAGCCGCGCCCACCCATTCCGCCCCCAGCCCCCCCGCATTTTGAAATCAGAAATGGCTATATCTCCCAAAGTTTTTGAGCTAGAGCCACCAAATTTGGTGCCAAGATAGGTGATGATGACCCCCTAAAAACTGCATCAAAAGTTTGGATGCCACGCCCACCGATCCTACCCTAGCCGCCCCCATCCACCCCAACGCTTCGTCAAAAACGGGAATGCGTGTATCTTCCAGAGTTGTGGAGCTAGAGCCACCAAATTTGGTGGGAAGATAGCTAGTAGCGATCCCCAAAAAACTGCATCAAAGTTTTGGAGCCACGCCCCCCCATTCCGCCCCCAGCCCCCCCGAATTTTAAAGTCAAAAAAGCATATATCTCCCTCAGTTTTTGAGCTATAGCCACCAAATTTGGTGCCAAGATAGGTGATGATGACCCCCTAAAAACTGCATCAAAAGTTTGGATGCCACGCCCACCGACACTGCCCTAGCTACCCCCATCCACCCCAACGCTTCGTCAAAAACGGGAATGCGTGTATCTTCCAGAGTTGTGGAGCTAGAGCTTCCAAATTTGGTGGGAAGATAGCTAGTAGCGATCCCCAAAAAACTGCATCAAAGTTTTGGAGCCGCGCCCACCCATTCCGCCCCCAGCCCCCCCGCATTTTGAAATCAGAAATGGCTATATCTCCCAAAGTTTTTGAGCTAGAGCCACCAAATTTGGTGCCAAGATAGGTGATGATGACCCCCTAAAAACTGCATCAAAGTTTTGGAGCCAAGCCCACCCATTCCGCCCCCCTTTCCCCACCATTTACAAACTTTCAGCTAGAGTCACCAAATTTGGTATGAAGATAGCAATTGACATTCCACAAAGATCTGCATCAAAAATTTGGATGCCATGCCTACCCATAACGCCCCCAGCCCCCCCCCCCCTTTTCTCACTTTTTACAAACTTCGAGCTAGAGTCACCAAATTTGGTATGAAGATAGCAATTGACATTCCTCATGGATCGGCAGCAAAAATTTGAATGCCACGTCCACCCATACCGCCCCAAGCCCCATAGCCCTCCTAACCCCACCTTATACAAACTTTGAGCTAGAGTCACCAAATTTGGTATGAAGGTAGCATTTGACATTCCACAAGGATCTGCAGCAAAATTTGGATGCCACGCCCAACCATACCGCCCCCAGCCCCCCTTTCCCCACTTTATACAAACTTTGAGCTAGAGTCACCAAATTTGGTATGAAGGTAGCATTTGACATTCCACAAGGATCTGCAGCAAAAATTTGGATGCCACGCCCAACCATACCGCCCCCAGCCCCCCTTTCCCCACTTTATACAAACTTTGAGCTAGAGTCACCAAATTTGGTATGAAGGTAGCATTTGACATTCCACAAGGATCTGCAGCAAAAATTTGGATGCCACGCCCAACCATACCGCCCCCAGCCCCCCTTTCCCCACTTTATACAAACTTCGAGCTAGAGTCAACAAATTCGGTATGAAGATAGCAATTGACATCCCACATAGATCTGCGCAAAAATTTGAATGCCACGCCCAACCATACCGCCCCCAGCCCCCCTTTCCCCACTTTATACAAACTTCGAGCTAGAGTCACCAAATTTGGTATGAAGATAGCAATTGACATCCCACATGGATGGGCATCAAAATTTTTAATACTGGTATCGAGTATACCGCAGTCGGTTGCGTCCGACTGCAACGTTTTTACTTGTTTTTTTTCATTTAACAGTGATTTTATTGTTCTATATTCGTTACTATGTATCAAATAAATATTAAATAGTGAATTCTATTACTATAACCTCAGTATTGAGCAAAATAGAGGCAAAAACCTTGGAGCTTTCAAGCATATGTTACTAATTTCGAAAATACGCCATCTATTGACTGTTTTTAAAACAAAATTTTCGAATAGCTTTTTTCCACTCCAAGCTGAGATGCAAGCGAAAGCGGTTACAGATTGAGAGTGAGTGAGATGAACTTATGTGAAAAATATGTGTGGCAGACAGAAGCTAAACATTTTCCAATCTCACGCTGAAATTGTCACCCCTGTTTAAAGTTTGTTGGCTTTTGCGCTTAATGATTGAACAGCTGTTAATTGTTTTGTGCAAATGGTTTATTTTAATACGACATGTATTTTTAGACTTCATTTAAATAAAAATAAAAATATGAAATTAATGAAAAATAATATAAACTAGTATTAATAAGATAAATAATTTCATTTTTACATTTCGATAATGATAATCAGCTGATCAACTTAGTTGTGCGTACACAAGTTTTCAGCGATTAGCACTAAGCGCTTAGTAAGCAGCTTTATAGCCGCTTAGTTCCCTGAACGCAGCCAATGTTAACATAACATTAGTCTAAGCTACTGCTGGCCTTTCGATTTTTTGTTAATCTGACTCAGGCATTATGAAGATGATAAAAAACTCCTTTTAAAAAAATTCACACAAAAGTTCAACTTTTCTTGTAGGCTTCCCTCTCACACGCACTATAACCGTGTAACAAAACGCTAAGCTTGCTTACTGAACACACTCACGCACCCTGCGCGATATGTGAACAAACAAACGAAAAACAGTCCAACCGACCGACAGTAAGCACGTCAAACGTTTGCTGCGGCCACTTTGTAGGGAACATCAGTAGAATATGCGGGGTGCGGGGAGTTAGAATAGCAAACGAGAGAATTTGGCGCAAGCGCACGCACCAAAACGAATAGAGTAAACAGCCGATCAAGCAAAGCTTGACCCAACGTGCAAGCAAATTGGGGATGAAAAGAACAAGTGAAAATATCTGGCACGAGCGCACGCACACACAAACCAATGTATTTAACCGATGCAAGCACAGAGTGAAGAAGGTTAACGAACGCAAGAACAATCAGATGCTAATGCCCAAACAAAACTTTAGCAAGCGATGGGTGTAGGTGCAAACATATGTCTGTGTGTATGTACATGCAAATATGCACAAACATACGATCGATATAATAATGCAATCAATAAACCACCTAATGTACTTTTATTATGTTTATTATTATTAGCATGTATGTTGGTTGTTTATATTAATTTAATATTATATAAGTTGCCATTTTGTCTCTTTAAATTTAATACACCAAGTACCAGAAATTGAGCTATTTCTACGTGTATGAATGTATGTATGTACTACATATAAGTATCACCAATATTTTATATTTCTTGTCGATTGCAGCGACACAACGAAGAAAATTTAAAGCTCAATTTTTGGCACAGAATGCCTGGAGACTTTCTAGCGATTCAATAGAAAGAGTTCTTCCTCGTTTGTTGGCCATAGAAACTTCAATATGGCGAAAGTCCAAAAGGGTAATTCCGGGAAATCCAAATATAAGCGAAAATGTGTGATTAATAATCACACGCGAGACTTAAGTCACCACAAATAAAATCAAAAAAGCTGATGTCCCTGCTCGGGCGCCAATGAAAAGTCTATTAGTTAAAAGATTGTAAAAATAACAGAATGAAATGAAGAGATGCGGTTTTTTTCTTGCAAAATTGACAGCGAGTTTAATATTTATGTGGTGGCTTCAAGTATTAGGTGCAGTAAAAAGAAATCCAGTATTTTTGCATGAGTTTGAAGGCTTTCAAAACCATAGTAAGAATGATCCGATTTAGGTCAAATATGAACCGTTTTGTTCGATAATTTGTTGACATTTTAAAAGTAATTTCATTATGCCCCTCTTATAGAAGCCCTCGTTCCTATTGGCAAAAAAAAATTGAGACAGCCGATTTTCAGAAGCCTCTCTTGAAGCGCGTTTTTCACCAGCAAAATTGTTCGCCATGGACAGGAACAGATGGTAATCACTTGGTGCTAGGTCCAGACCATAAGGTGGTTGCATAAGAACCTCTCAACCAAGCTCCCGGAGCTTCTGGCGAGTCACTATCGGCCTGGCGTTGTCCTGATGGAACACAATTCCTCTCCTATTGGCCAAAGCTGGCCGCTTCTGGGCGATAGATTCTTTCAGACGGTCCAATTGTTGACAGTACAGTTCCGAGTTAAAGAGTTTTGCCGTATGGGAAATGGGTATGGGTATGCCAAAAACACAGCAAAATCCTGGCTTGGCCACCGTTTCCGCCGGCTCACCGCGTTTCGACCACTTCCGTTTTTGCTTGACGTTGTCGTAAGTGATCCACTTTTCATCGCCAGTCACCAACCGCTTCAGAAATGGGTCAATTTTGTTGCGATTTAGCAGCGCTTCGCAGATGGAAATTCGGTCCATGAGGTTTTTTGCGTTAACTCGTGCGGCACCCTTACATCGAGCTTCTTTCGTTTCCAGCCCTATTTAAATGGTTCCAACCGGTTTTTTGTGCAATCTTTAGCTTTTGGGCAATCGAAACAGTGCTTACATGACGGTCGGACTCGACAATAACCATCATTTGATCGACATTTTTGATAATTGGCCTTCCAGTGCATGGCATCTTTGACATCGAAATTATCGGAACGGAATCGACCAAAATTGCGCGTGATTGGCTGTTACAGTACGCCTGGCTTGCGTTTTCGCTCTTATCGAAAAAACTTTAAAATATAGCGCACTTTTTCTTTGCTAGTGTCCATCTTTGTCGCGCGCTCAAGCAAAATATAATCAACCAATCACAAAACTTTCAGAAAAGATTTTTTAGTACAAAATGTCATCTTTCTAACGCCATGTAGCGCGAACCGATCCGACTTATACAACGAGAGATACAGATAAATAGCACGAACTATTAGAATAAAAAATGATGTTTTTTACCTGCACCTAATAAAATAAGAAAATTAAAAGTAGCTTAGCCTAAGCAAATGTGCATACGCCACAATCGGCCGCACTTAAGTGAATTCGCCGACGCGTCGGCAGATTGCCGATCGGCCTTAAGCTTACATAGCTTCAGAGCGACTTCAAATTTACTCTTAAGCTAACTTATGCTATGCTGACTCCTAGCTTGATAGCAATATAATTTTTCTGCTCTAGCAATCGTTAATATCTCAAAATCATAAGCCGGATATTTTTCCTCAAAGGGTTTTGTTTTATGACTCATATACTGTACTGGGTGGAACAAACTGTCTTCTGAATCTTTCTGTAACAAAATAAGTCCATAGCCCCATTTTGACGCGTCGGTATATATTTCCGTCTCTAAACCTGGATTATATATTATCAACACCGGTCGGCTAATCAATGCTTTTTTCAGTTGTTGAAGCCCAACTTGTTGTAATTCATTAAATTCAAATTCTGTATCTTTTTGTAACATGTCTGACAACGGTTTTGCTATAATTGGATGTCTCTCAATAAACTTCCGAAATTAAGACGTAAGTCCTAAAGCCGTTGGATTGCCTTTGCATCTTTTGGCTTAGGAAAATTTGGGTCTTTTCATCGCAAGGATTAATAATTCTGTCTTCTATTATATATCCTAAAAAATCAACCGGTCTCTGCAAAATTTGACACTTTTCCCAATTTTTTCGTAATAATTCGCCACACCTTCTTTAATATCACTGCTTGGAATTATTAAATCGCCCATGTACGCAATAGCATTATTATTTTTTATATCGTGCGTAGTACCGCAATTATAAACCTTATGAATACAGCTGGCAAGCTTGATATACCGAATGGTACAAACAAAAACTCATATTGCCCTCTTTGAGAAACAAAAAACGTGTTCTTTTGAGAATCTGGCTTGATAGGAACATGGAAGAAACCATTAGTTAAATCTGAAATTGTAAATCATTCTTCGCTTTGAAGTTTTTCTATCAATGTCTCCATCTGAGCCCTTGGAAAATTATCTCGCACTATTTTTTCGTTCAACTTTCTTTAATTGCAACATAGGCGTTTCTTGCCATTCTTTTTTGCTACCAACACTACCGGTGATGCGTATTCTAAAAAACTTGGACGTATTATTCCCTCTTCTTACTACTCATTAGTTTGATTATCAACTATTTGCTGATCGCAATATGCTAGATGCCTCAGATGCTAATAAACTGGAATTTGATCAGTCAATATTATATTCATTTCTACTGGTACGTCAACGTTCCTTTTTGGCGCATACTTTCGCATCATATCTTTTACCTCAGTACTATGAATGTCATTAAGATGAGACAACTTTACCTCTTTTTTGCCTTTAACTTTTTCCGAAATGAGCATGCACATGTCCTTAAACTCAACTAACAAGTCTGCGCATGACGACTGCAAACTCTTGTTAGTTTCTATCATTTCATTATTGCATTCTTTTGAATGTTGCTGAAATTCCGTTCTTCTTGAAGTTATTTGCATATCAACATGCTCAAGATATGTCCTACCTAAAATGGCATCAAAACCAATATCTTCATCTTGAGTTACATTAAATTCTATCTTTATTTCTAAATTGTCAATTTGAACGGGTATAACGAAACTACCAAATGTAAATACTTGACTTTCTCTAAACCCCGTCAAATATTTCCCGGAACCATTCAACGTCAACTTCCCAAACTTATAAAAGACGCTTCTTCGTAGTAAACATATGTCCGCGCCTGTGTCTATACGACCTTTGAATTGAATGCCTGCATTCGCAACATCTTTTAATTCAAGCCCTGAAGCACTAAAATAACTTTTTGTCATGTGAGCTACTTCGTCAAGCTGCACCAGATTTGCGTTCGGTTCACTCTCTTTTTTGGTTCAATATTCTCTTTGCACTCTGTAGCACGATGGCCTTGCTTACCACATTTGTAACATCTAAAATTTTTGTTAGTACAATCCTTTCTTAAATGAGACTCTTCCCCGCATTTAAAACCCTTTCTAGGTTTTACTATTGTTGCCTCTCTACCTGCGTTGCCAATATTCACTACCTCTGACCAATTTTTCTTATACTGATCGGGACCACTACGAGGTTTTGCACATATCTCAATCTGTGATTTCATGTTCCTGATATTCTTGGCCTGATACGTTATTGCTTTGTTTGCCTTTGTATACGGAACACCTGCAACAAAATATTCCATAATGGTAGCATCACCTAATTTTATCGGTTTAGCTTTTCCCAATAAAGTGTAAAAAAAACTCTTGAAAGGATTTCCCTTTCTTTTGCTGGCGCTTCTGCAAAACTCAATGAATCTCTGCTGAAGACAATTAAACTTTAAATTCTTCTAGTAGAGCGAACTTCAATGATTCCCAGTTTCGTACGTCGCGTTAACTTCACACAAACGACTTTGCAGCACCCTTTTATAACTGTTTATCAAATATAAAAACTTGTAGCTCATTCCACTGCACGGTTGCTGCACATTCTTCCAACTCTTCTAAACAATTATTTATATCGGTATTACCAGAACCACTAAATTGTGATACACTGCCCTACACGTCTTTTTAGGTAAACCATGGCTTGTTTGCCATCGTCGATACTTCATTCGGTAAAATTTGGTTAGCCACTGAACTATCTTCTGCTGTAACAACTGATTCGTCATCTTCATCGTCATCGTCTCCCTGGTGGCCATAATGAGCTAACAATCTGTTTTGCAAATCGTAATTAAGCCCGCTTGTTTGCAAATTTAGCTGGGCTAACTTCTGTCGCAAATCTGCGACACGCATTCCCATTATCTCATCAACTTGCATCTTGACCGTTTACAGTTTACTTATGATTATAAAATTATTAATATTCCCCAGTTTATACTCGCAATAACGTTGAGTGCGATAGATACAACACTCTGTTCATTCTGCAAAGCTGCTTTGTTAACGATCGTTCCTGATATCTCCTCGATGATATAACACGCTGTTAGCTCCGAACAGCTGCTCTGTTAACGATCTTCTCGATGAGACTCACCACACTGTTAATATACGCCGCCGATATTCAAGCCTTTACAGCGCCCAAGCTTGATATAGTGAAGCTAACAATCAGATCATACCCTGCCTGTGAATGTTGCTCCTGCCGTCCTCTTGCATCTGTTTTGCTCTCGCCGCGTTTCCTATTACCTCCTGTGTAACGCTTTCTCACGTTGTGCAGATAACTTTGATTTCCAACGCACCGGCCTTGCGTTACCGATTTTGAACTTTGGTTTCCAACGCACCGGCTTTTTCGCCTGCGTTACCGACTTTTAACTTTGTATTATGCTGCGTGTCCCGGTCTGTGACTGCTCTTGTACACCATCACAGCAAAAGCCCGCGCGTCAACTTAACGGGACTTCTTTGTCTGCGACAGCGCACAAATACCACGGTGGAACATTTCTCTTGAATTCCTCTTTTTACCGTTTTCGTTTGGTTGTCGCTTCGCTCTCTACTTTGATCGCAAGCAAAGAAACTTAAAGTTAATATCTAACTCACTAAAATGTAAATGTTAACATATAAGAGGTTTCGGAATACAAAAATAACAAAAATACAGACTCGTGCATGTTTATTGGGTACGGAATAAGTTCCCCATTGATGAAGAAGCCAGGTCTGAAGAGTTATGTTGTCCGCCACGCCGATATTGGAAAGAGATAAAAGCTCTTCCATGCTCTTAATGCAAATGTACTCGCTGCCTCCGTCTTGTTGACATAAACCTGAGCAGAGCGCGTAAAGACCGCTGAGAAAGCTTTATGCTTTTTAAGCTTAAGCGCCTCTTTTAAATTTTGGTAGTTGCTGCTCATTAATGTAAAAGGGCGCTTGAGAGTTTAGTACCAAGAGATTAAGAATCAGTGGCATCTTAGAACTTCGTCGGTGTGCCCCCGCGGCGTGTAGTAGTGCCGTTTTGTCTTGCAAGCTGACAAACTTAGCGATCACAATTGGATCTAAAACGGAATGTTACGGGCCGCGCGGTTTTATTCTAAACAGCTCACTTATCCTCGGCGGCGGGGAAGTGAGGTTGAGTGAGAAAAATAAGTTGTGCATAAAGGTTTTAAAGTTTTCATTATCACTCATTGGGATACCATAACTGCGAACATCATTTGCAATTTTGGCATTCTCCTCTGCCAACTGTCGAGCTCTCAGTTTTGCCTTAAGATCAAACACCCTTTCACTCAGTTCCTGAATGTTTTCGTCCTCGAGATGCTGGACTCTCATGGCTAGTAGCTCAAGCCCACCTGCAATGCCATTGAGCTTGGTGTCGAGCTCGTTCAAAATTCTCCTCTCAGCTTCACGAAAGTTCATACTGATGAGCTTCGCCTGTTCCGAGAACCGTGCGATGGTTAGCTGTACCAGCAGTGGAGAAAGTGCATCAGAGGTGCGACCAGCAATATCGGTCGACTCGCTTTGCACACTTTTCGCAGCTGTTTTCGACATTACGCTCTCACTCACTCGCGGTTATTTTTTGTGCTTATGCTTATGCAGTTTTTTTTGTTTATTTTTATTTATATTTTTTTTATTTTTTTTTTTTGTGTTTCGAGTGTTTCGGCTTATACCTTATGAGAGTAAAATCAATCGATGCTTGCTTGCTTCGCGTCTCGGAGCAAGATTGAACGACAAGCATTGAGCATGAAAGCATATACCCATACGTTGCTTAAGTGCATTGTCTTTTCTTTTTCTTTTTTTTGCCAACCATTGTTGCCACATGTTCTTTTTTATTCCATTAAAAAACAAATGTTAACATTTTATGTAATATTGTGAAAAATAAAGATAACACAAGGTTTATAGAAATAGTATATTATATCAATATGTTTATAACCAATAAAATGAAGATCTAACAATTATTTTAAATATTTTCCATATAATAAAAAAACAGCGGCAGCACTAGAGCGCAGAGCATCGAAGCATGTTTTCACTATGCTTAAGGCGCTTAAGCATTTGTTAAAAAAACAAAACTTAACGAAACCGTGCGTAAGCATCGTTTGGGCAGATACACGACGTAGCACATGTTGAAACTTTGCCAACTTCGTTGCTTTAAGCAAGCAGGCATCGTTTGGTTGGGCCATAACTCTCACAGATTGTTACTGTTGTTTTGATGTTAACTTTTGCCGCGCTGAGCCAGGAAAGAAGATTTTGTTTTAATACATTTTCAAACTATTTATTTAAATATATGGAAGAGATATGCTACCACTTTGTGAACCAATATGAAAAGCTTTTTATTAGGGTTCGTCAACCAATTTATTTGCGGAAATTAGTCGGACTCAGTGAAAATAACGCAGCGCACAAACAAAAACATCTTTTCGCTTCAAATGTTTAACTTTTTTTTAAGTTAGAGCTACCAAATTCAGTGCAAAGGTAGGTGATGATCAAAAGTTTGGATGCCAATCCTACCAATACCGCCTCCAGCCATCCTTTTCATACCTTATACAAACTATGAGCTAAAGTAACCAAATTTGGAAGGAAGATAGCTGGTGGCATCCCCATCTCCATCGGTGAATCTTTAAGGCAGCGTACACCCCTGCCGCCTACGTACCTTTTTGCAATCAGGCCTCTTTTTACCGGTTTTAATACTGGTAACGAGTGTATCGCAGTCGGTTGCGTCCGACTTTTTTTTTTTTTTTTTTGCCTTTGTCAAATGGTCGACCTGCACCAAAAGTGATATTTGAATGCCTTGGAAGTCTTGCTTTTTAGGATTATTGTAGGCAAAATACAAATATGCATCAATATTAATTGATAATAGTAGAGAAAGGTCAATGAATGCCATGGCAAATTCTACGCATACATTAAAATATGCATATGTAGATATACAGGGACACATATAAATGCTAAAGCTGCCTTCACACGATCGGTTTTTCATTGGTTTTTTTTTTTAAAGCCAGCGCTCTCGTGTGAACACACACAAATTTTTAGGTCCGGTCAAAAGCCGACTCAAAATGATAAAAATAGAACGTGTTCTATTTCTGCTCTTTTTGAGTCGGTTAAATTTGTGCCACGAACATGTTAACGTAAAAAAGGCGTTTTTGGTATTTTTTAGTGATTGTTGGCAAAAATAATGTAAACAAATTTATATATATAGGGAAGTGTGACCAGATTGTGTAACAACAAAAATTGATATGATTTCGGATAAACCGATGTGAATAATGTGAATGCCAACATTTTTTGTCGGTTATAAAAAGCTATAGAAAAACCGACCGTGTGAAGGCAGCTTTATGGTTGCCAGCCCAAATAAAATAACTTTAATCGCTACATACCATATGATCATATGACGAATGTACGCACGTTCATATGAATATACAAGCAAAAGAAGGGCGCACAGCAAACGAAGAAACTACTGCGCGCTACAATATGGCTGTGCTATGAGGGAAAAAATGCGTAGCACAGTAGGCAAGCAGAGTGACTTGAAAATTGGTCACAAAATGCACTAGCAAAGAAAAAAGTCTGCAACAGCGTTCTCTGAGATAGGTGTCGCCACGTTTTCATATTCCAACTGGCAGTGGGAATTTGAGCTCATGACGACTCTATAAGAGCTTTATTCTTGTTGGGCTAAATGAAGCCCGAACAGTGGAAGAAGGTGTAGGCGCTACTGTTTAATGCGCCTCTGAGGCGTATGGGCGAACCGGAATCGCTTGCCATCTCTTTTGATGGATCGGGCTGGCTCTCTGGCGTCAAATCCTGAGTTGCTAGGATGACCACACCTTCAAATTGGTCACTGGCGTCGTGGCTGCCCTGCACGCTGCGTGGAAGGGTGCTTAGCTGGAGGGAGTGGATAGAATTATTCCGTCCGTCCCGAACGCAAAAGTACTTTTCCTGCGGGTCGTACTAGCGGACCAGGCGCTTTAGTTACTCAAGTGGCAAAACCAGACCGTGCCGACGCGTCAGTTAATTATAAAGTGATCCGCGTTGCGAAGCCTGATAGCAGGAGTCAGCAAATTGTTATCCAGATCAACAAGGAGGCTGACGATTTGCTTTACGGAAGATTCGGAAAGATGGCGTGGAGCGTGGGTAGTGTTTATCTGTGACTCAAAAAGCGCCACCCTGACGATACCAGCACCAACACGTTGGTGGCGGGTGAGGTGGAGAGAGACCTGGCGGGGGTCACCAGCCAACCATGGAGCTGAGGATCATCCAAGTGGCATTCAACATGCATAAAAGCAAGTTGCCTTCGGCGGATCTCCTGCTAACCCTGGAGACAGTGCAAGCCGACGTCGCCTTAGTCCAGGATCCTTGGATAGCTTCGGGAAACAAGGTTTCTGGACTGAAAAGTCCAAACTACAAAATATTCTACCCGACAACAGTGGGTAGAGCAATGAACGTTATCCTAGTAAGGAAAGTTATCTATGCTTACTTATTTTCTAATAACATAACTGATGACCTCACGGTGATAACACTTGAAGGCGGTTGAAATGAACCAATCTTGATGGCATCCTGATTCATGGCGCATGACATCGACGCACCACCTCACTCGATTCGTGACGGAGACTGAGCCAAAAGAGCAAGACCTCATCATCGGAGCAGATGTTGGCCATACTGCAGAAGGTCAAAAATGTGATCACTTCATGGCTGAGGTAAATATCAAGGTGATGACTTAGTTATGGCTATGTGCCGGTGGCCTGGATGCCTAAAAACTAGAAACCAATTAGCGCTTCATCCCCAAGGAGGAGTGCTCTCACCCCTACTATGGAACTTGGTGGTAAATAACCTACTAAAGAAATTCAAACGGAAAGTCCGAAGATAACCACCTATGCGGACGACATAAACATAATTATCACGGTTAGCTCAGTCATTGACCACTGGGCCATAGATGCCGTTCTAAGTATCACCGCGGACACTCACTCTCACTAAGAGACACTAGGTAGCTCGCTGGACTCCACCGAAAATAAACAATAAGACGCTGATACAAAAAAAAAAAAAAAAAACCTATGAAATACCTGGGCAAAGTAATGGACAGCAAGTTGAATTGGAAGCTCAATGTGGAGGAAAGGGTGAAGAAAGCCATCAATGCACTCTATACATCGAAAAAGATGTTGGGTAGCACTTGGGGACTGTCACCGAAACTGACACATTGGATTCTGATCTGGATTGTGCACAAACACAACGGGGGAATAAGTAAACATGTGGCTTTTAGTTTTATTCGTTTGATTACGATAATTATTTATAATGATTAAGCTCCAATGCAACTTATTATTATTCCTGACGAGAATAGCGACTACCTGTCCACTCCTACCTCGCCGGTAAGCTATAATTCTTAATCGATAATAATATCGATTATTACTGCGCGTCTGTCGTAAATATTCGATTCCTACATTCGGCTGTCCTGATGGACCATTTGCCCCGAATTGGTCTACCCATGGCTTCACGAATTCTTCAACTGTCGATGTCTGACAAGGCCTTTCCGTTTGACCAGTTTTCTCTACTTCATACCTTCCATGTGTGTTAGCCTTGACTTTTTTGTGTGGTTCAAGATACTTCCCCTTAAGTTTTAAGCGTGTCCCATACTGGGTTCGTTTCATAGCTACAATATCATTAACACGATACTGTCTGTCTGCTATGTGGTTTGAATCGAAAGTTTTCGTATTTTTTTCTGTATTCGATACATGTTTTCACGAGTTTCATCTCGTATATTTTTACGGCTATCGTCTAAGTCTTCTATTAACGTTGTTTGGAGTAATTCATTTAGTGTTGGGTAATTTTGGATACGCATTTGTAGATCAGTTAATATTTTAAAAGGTGAGACTTTTTTGCATTGCGGTGCTAGCTTATTTATTATCTACTGAACTTTGCGTAAGTGCATATACCAAGTACCTGTATCTCCTTGATTCAACTGTGAAAGCATTGGGATCATAATCTTGTGCATACGTTCTACCTGGCCATTTCCTAGAGGAACACCCGTAGCGATCATTAAATGTTTGATACCCTGAGCTTCAAAATACTCTCGAAATAAATTGAAGTAAAGCAGCACCTCCATCCAAAACTATTTTCAATCGATTGCAAAAATTGGTAGCTTGCAATTCCAGACACTTTAATACTTCTTCAACGCCAGTGCTGCGCGTAGGGTAAAACCAAACATACTTTGAAAATTCGTCTACCACTACAAAAATATAATTATAATGTTTTTTTTAGTAATTTCTAACGGTCCAACTTGGTCGATGTGGTATGTCAACAATAGTCTACCACCTTTATAAATAGGTTGTAGACATCCCTCTCACTTTCCAGATTTCTCATTAACAATAATACATTCAACGCAACTATCTAAGTATTATGCGTGAAACTTTCTCTTAAAGTTAAGGAATAATAAATGATTTCTCGACTAATTCCTGAAGTTTTTTTTATGAAAATTTGTCTGAGCGATCAGTATGATCTCATTTTTCATTTGAGCTGATACTACACTAAGCTCTTAGCTTGGGTCCTTAAACAATATACCATTTGCAATATAGTAGTCTTCATAAGGTTTTTCTTCAACAATCTTCCGCACCTCCTTAACCCAATCATCTGTTAACTGCACTTCTTTCAATCTGTGAACAATACTTTCCGACAGCATGTAGCAAGCAACTCGGCTTAATGCATCTACATGCATAATTTTCGTTCCTGATCGATGTTCAATTACATAATTAAAATCTTCTAAGAACATTGCCCAACGCGCTACTCTTTATAGTACGTCTTTCTTTTTCAAAGTCATTGCAAAAGCATTACAATTGGTAACGATTTTTAAACTAATTCCTAGAACATAAACACGCCATTAAGTCAAAGCTGCAATATTCGCTGAAAAATCTATTAGCTTATAGATTGTAAAACAAACAGAATGAAATGATGAGAGGCGGTTTTTTCTTGCAAAATTGACAGCGAGCTTAATATTTATGTGGTGGCTTCAAGTATAATACGACAATTAAAAGTTGCTAAGCCTAAGCAAATGTGCATACGCCACTATCAGCCGCTCTTATATGAATTCGCCGTCGGCAGATTGCCGATCGGCCTAAAGCTTACATAGCTTATTATTATTATATAAGGGGTAAATACACTGCGACCGAATAGCTCTATTGTGCTTCCTCCTTGGCCTATAGCCGTTCCATCAGGCCCAGGTGTTGCATAAAAGCAAGTACCTTTGATGGAACGATTGTTTCTAAATCGCTAAGTTGCACAATATGTTTTCCTAGAAAACTAATTATTTTCCTTACTAAGGCTACGCATTCTGCTAAAATGTGCAAGGAGGAGTCTCCTTCCATTTCGCAGAATCTGCAAATCTCGCTGCTGACTATACCTAGCTTTGCCAGGTGACCTCGTAGTCTACAATGTCCTGTCAAGAGACCGGTGAGTATCCCGAGTCTATTTTTACCCATTGATATTACTTGCTTAAACCGTTTAAGGTTATAGCTATCCAAGAGAAGCTTTGCTTGTCTGAGTCCTGGTGTCCTTGCCCAGCTCATGCTGCGCAGAAGTCTCTCTTCATTCCTAAGCTCTTGGCATATTGTGCTTCTTCCTATACCACAGTACGGCTCGGGTCCTATAAGGGGTGTCGCTGCCCCCAGTCTTGCTTGCTTATCTGCTTCTTCGTTCCCCGCTATGTCGACATGTCCCAGGAACCATCTTAGTGCAAGCCTATTCTGTGATCCCAGAGTGTCTAGCTTGGTTCGTACCTCACGAACTACCTCTGACCTGATTTCGGTGTTACTAAGTGCCATTATTGCTGCTTGACTATCGGATAGGATGGCTATATCCCTATTCCGATAGTTACGCTTTAGATTAAAGTACACACACCTCCCGATTGCACATAGCTCAGCTTGGAACATGCTGATGTGTATACCTAGGGGCTCGTGGTACATTAGCCGAGGGCTTACCACACCAAGACCGGAGCCTTGTTGCGTTAGGGATCCATCGCTGTACCATTTTATGGTGAGTGGCTTTATGTTGTGGATCTCTTTCAGAGAAGTCCACTCCTTTGTATTACAGAGGTGAACTTGAAACTTTTGACCGAACATTTGTTCGGCTTTCATTTCGTCCCTTGGCTGTGACAGTAGGTGAAGTTCACCCGATAGCATATCTGCCTCTACTCGACTAATAATGTGTCCTCTCCCAACTCCCTCAACAAAAATTTTTAAATGTGTGATGAAGTGGCGTTGTCTACAATAGAACCTCAAGCACTGATGTGGGACAGGTCCTCATCGCTCCCGTGATTCCTACACATGCCATTCTTTGTAGCTTCTGAAGCTGCTTCTGCACAGTGATTTGCTGTGCCTTATCCCCCCATACAATTACTCACTTACAGCCGTAAGGTATAGCCATCTTATTAACTTTGGTGATGTTCCCCATGACTTCCCGGCTATTCTACGACACGTATACAGCGCTCTGCAGCAATTTGCGATCGTTTTCTGTACATGGGTGCCTAAGTTTAATTTGCTGTCGAAATTGACCCCAAGGTACTTAACTTCCTTGCTTGTTTCTGTTGGACTCCCTGCGAGCCTAATCTCCCTCATCCTTTGTAGGTTGTATTTTCTGGTGAACAGAACGATGATTGTTTTAGTAGGGTTTAAGTTGAGACCAACCTCCCAACACCAATCATGCGTAATTCTAAGTCCCAATTGAACATTTTCACAAAGAGTTTCTTGATACTTGCCCCGAGCTATTATCACAATGTCGTCTGCATAGCCTTGACATTGAATACCCCTGTTCGCAAGTCTACTCAATAGTATGCTTCATAAGAGAGGTGATAAATTCGCCCCTTGTGGACAGCCCCTTGTGATTGTTTTTGTTACGGTATTATATTGTATAGATGTCGTAGCCTGTCTGGACCCTAGTAAGGATGACATCCATCTATTAGGCAGTGTCCGTAAACCTGCCTGTTCTGTATGCATGCTGCGTTGCCTGCAGTGGACTCTGTGTAAGCAGAGTGCTCCTAATGTTATAATCTTCCAGCTTTTCCAACGTATTTAGAAAAAACGATTTTAACCTGATGGGTCTGAAGGACTTTGGGATGGTGATATCTGTCTTCCCTATCTTGGGGATGAAGACGACCTTATCTCTCACTTCTCTAAGTGCTTGGTATATGACCAAGTGCCAGGCTACTGACCAGGATTTTCCTTAGAGTGGGTAGGAGTATTCCCTGTCCCTGCTGAAGGAATACCTGTGATATGCAATCCAGACCAGGAGATTTGTAAGGCTGGAAGGTTCCAATTGCCGATTTTATTTACTCCACTGTGACCCCCGACTTGGCACATGCCCAGTCCATTGCCGTTTGTCTGTGTTGACCCTCTGTTTCAAGCGATTCGCACTGTTGCCAGGGGATACTTCCTGGGAAGTGCGTCTCAAACAGAAGCTCTAATCTTTGCATATTGGTGCTCGTATACGAGATATCTTTACTCTTCATGGCTAAATTAGACTCCTGCGCCCGCTTTGATAATGCTCTATGGATCCGGGAACCTTCACTCGCACTAGTTATGCTTTCGCAGAAGTCTCTATAGTTCCTACGCTTGGCCTTCCTAATCTCCTTGCTGCAGGAGGTGAGGCTTTAGCGGTATGTATCCCATGACCCGTCCCTCTTAGCTTTATTGAAGAGGTAACGGGTGGTGATTCGCAGTCTCTCAAGACCGTCAATTCACCATGGGGCATCTTTTTCTTTACGAGTTTTCCTTAGTGGGCAGCTTTCTTCATATGCATTTTTAATGCTACTATTTAGATTTCTAACAACTCTTTCTAGCTCACCCGTGCGTCTGGGTATTCCAGAGTTTTCAGTGGCTAGGTTAAGTTCTAGGGTAGACCTACATTTTTCCCAGTTCGGTTTCCAGGGGTTAAGAGTTGGTATACTACTATCCGTGTTAACTTTAAGTTTGAATAGGATAATCCTGTGATCGGACATATATTCTTCTGAAGAGACATGCCATTCTCTGAAATGTGGATAGTCCCTAATGAGAAACTCTGAAAGAATAGTACAATTACTACATTTCCTTACCATAATGCATGCTCTAGGTGAAGGATCTCTTTGATCACAGATTACCTTCGAGTCAGGCCTTTTGTTCCATTGTTAAGCCATGGCTCTTGTACCAGGGCTAGCAGAAGATTTTGGGTAATAAACATCCTGGCCAAGACAGCAGAGGCTGCCATAGCCCGATGGAGGTTAACTGGGCTAGCCCAGTGCCGGTGACGTTTGACGTCATTGTCATTCAACCGCCGCTCCAGCTCCTGGTGATGCAGGTTGGGAGCTACCCACATCACCACTGGCCGTCATGGTGACGTCAGCTTCTGCCGTTTGAAGCTCCTCAGCGAGCTCTTCTGAGTACATCGGCACCTCATCATCCATCCTTTCCAGCTCTGCTGAGCCGAGCGTCATCTCCACCAGGTCCTCATCCTCGGCCAGATCCTGTGATAAATCGGAGACACCTGACAGATGAGCACTCGGAACAGTGGCGGTGGGAGATGTAGGGCCCGAGACTGCAGCTCCCGGCACTGTCGTTTGGGTGGGGGCAGTCACCGCGCCAACCCTCTTCTTCTTCAGACCGCCAATGGGGATGGTCCCGTAGCGGTATGAAACTTGGTGGCCTCTCGCCATTGTCGCCTCCTTGGATGCCTCATCGATGCCAATCACCAATAGCGCACCTCCGCCTTCCGTCCTCCTTGATAACACCTTCCACGAGTCGGTTACGATCTTGTTCTGGTTCCTCAGCAGAACCAACAAGGATTCGGTTGACCGATCCACGCTTCTTGGGCAGAAGATGGTGATATTGTGGGTTGATGGAATATCATCACCCACCTTGCAGCGCAATGGAGCCCCTTTCCACGACTGCAGTCTTGGCGCCACGGTGTTCAGCCACTCCGCTGAGTGATCGTCGGAACATTCAATGACCAGGTAGCCAACCCGGAAACAAATGCCGGCGAACGCGACCGCGGTGTCCCCTCCTGTAAGGATAACCTCGTCCAGGATGGCCTCCTCCAATGCGGATAAGTCCCCATGGCTGAGCATTGCCTGCGGGTATTCCACAGGTAACACGGCCACCTTGATTTTTTTTTCAAACGCTGCATACGATATGCGAGTCTCGGTGCACAATGCAGAGGAAGACCTAACTGCTGTTGCTACGACGGCTGACGTGCTGGGACGATCCTCTGGGGACGCCCTCTTGGGGGTGGCAGTGGGTGGCGTCAAATTACTGCTCAGGCGTTTAGGGGCTGGTCCCCGTACTTGTCTCGCCGAGTCCTTTCCAGCCGTTGCCATGCGCAGTGCCTCAGCAGGGGGTAGTCCCTGCTGAAGGTACCTGAGGTACCATTTGGTTTTCGAGCCGTTCAGCGTTTTTCGGTTTGGGTCAACCAAACCACGCGGCTCTCCCAATTTTGGCAACTGCTTTTTTGGCTGCTCGTGCTGCACGCCATTTCGCCTAACTGCGCTACGTCTCGGTCGCATCGGCTGAGATGTTCCAGCTTTTCTTCCTCCTCCTGCAGCTGGGGCGACACGGTAACGTGGGGCTTCCCTCGTCGTCGGTTGTGCGCGCGCTGTATCTATTGCCGCCTGCGGCCTTCTTGTTTGCTGCGCCTGGTTAGGGCGCCGTGGGGGTGGTCCCACATTGGAGGGCCGCTCCCCGTCAAGGAGGCGGTCCTCAAAGTGCCTCGCGACACTGGCATCAGGGGCATCCTGCTGCACTCCTAATTACATTTCAGTACCCGGGGAAGGCTAATTAGAACAGGCAGTCACCACCTGCCTGAGCTCACCGTTAGCGACTGGGCTAGTTTTTAGTCCGGGCCCCCGGCCAGGTTGACTTTCGGCACGGTTCGAATGACACCTAAGTCTAGCCCGGAGTGAGATATTGGGGAAGGGATGAAGATGGGTACGTGTGAGGGAGTTGGGAGGCTATGCTTTAAAAGACGGCGACACAAGCGTCTTGTCGGTACGGTGAGCGGTACCGTACCCGCTGTTTGTCCGGGACTGCTTATTTGCAAGGATTCTCACTTATTTGCAGATCACCTCATAAAGAGGCCGTTCGATATCCGCAACCCACGACCCGCCTGGTGGCCTCAGCTTAGCCCCCTGCGAACTATCCCACAAGTTCTTTAGACCAGTTTACATAACTTAAGAGCGACTTCAAATTTACACTTAAAGTAACTTATGCTATGCTTACTCCTAACTTAATAGCAATATAATTATTCTGCTCCAACATTCCTGCCCGTTTGCGAGCTCCAGTCTTCAACAAACTTTATGAGGTGAGTAGTGCCAGCTTGTGCGCTGGCCGTTTAGTAATGTCGGCCGGCGTTATTATTTTGGCCATCCGGACCTTGCCGCCTCTCCGGCTATTGCGCGATTCACGCGCCCGATTATCCAATGTTGTGGGGAGGGTGTTGTCGTCGTGCACCATGTTGGCTTTGCCTTTGCTCCACCGGGATCGCTGCTGAAGGCTGAGAAGGTAGTCCGCGGACCACTTGCGCCAAAAGTGCAGTTTGCGTACCAACAATTGTCGCCACCAGTACGCGGGTACGCGCTCGTCGTTTGGCTCATTGGGCGTGGATCCTGTGGGCAGCTTCAGTAAAGACTTGCCAATGAGCAAGTGTCCTGCAGTTAGCACCTCTCTGCCGTTTGGGTCACTAGCGTCAACCTCGAGTGGCCTAGAATTAAATATGTCCAATGTACGCTTGGCGTCGCCTGCGATGCCCTCGGAGGGATAAACCTCCTTTCTCCGCTGCGTAGTACTTCAGCTTCTCCTTGCTGTGGTGAAGCGCTTCGTGGACCTCCTTCAGCACGTTGCTCTCTCAAATGAGCCTTTAAAAAACATTAATAGAGGTGTAAGTTAAAAGGTCAGTAACGAATTCCAAGACCGCCATTGAGGCGGATCAAACAAAAACGGCAACGTACATTTTTAAAGGTGATCTACCTCTCTCTCTGTAGCTTAAGTAATAAGGCTGCCTCAACAATCCAATAAAAACCTTTGCACCAGTATGGAAGTGCCTAAGAAACAAATGTCTGAAGAAGATGCTGACGAATCCAGAACTCTTTGGTAGCAGCAAAGGGAATTTAGCATCATGTGAGATAGGGCCGTGTAGCAAGCGCCCTCCAACTCGATCTAATTAAATTTAATGCCATTTTCCTCAACTTCGTCGATAAATGGATTGAACAATTGCAGTATTGGAGCTAAAATTGCCTCTCCTCAACAATTTGAATTCGCTGCTGTATGTTGCACTTTGTTGCATATATAGCAGCCACTGTATCTATTATCGATCTTAAACTCGAAACTGGAGACTTTCTAGCGATTCAATAGAGAAAGATCTTCCTCGCTTTTTGGCCATAGAAACTTCAATATGGCGAAAGTCCAAAAGGGTAACTCCAGGAAATCCAAATATAAGCGAAAATGTGTAATTAATAATCACACGCGATACTTAAGTCACCACCGCGAGACAAACAAATAAAATCGAAAAAACCGAAGTCCCTGCTTGGGTGCCAATTAAAAATCTATAAGCTAATAGATTATTAAACAAACAAAACGAAATAATGAGACGCTACTTTTCTTGCAATAGCAAATATAATTTGTGTGGTGGCTTCAAGTATAATACGACAATTATTTCTAGCATAGTCTAAGCAAATGTACATACGCCACATTCTGCCGCATTTTGGCAGATTGACAATCGGCCTAAAAGCTTACATAGCTTAAGAGCGCTTCAAAATTTCTCTTAAACTAACTTATGATATGCTAAACTCCTAACTAAATTAAACTACTCCAACACTCCTGAAATTCTCTGTTAATGATAATAGTATTTCTACGTCTGAGCATCCGGGAAAGTGTGTATCCACCAAAATTCCAGTGACTCTAGACTGGACGTTTTCCACGAGTCATCGGTCTTTTTGTGGCACCCCACGGGTGCTTGAGTGCTGGAGAGAACTTTTCTGAACCTAGCGGCTTCTGCAGTACTCTCGATTGTGGAGCAGAAATTCTGTTTGGTGGAGCGCTTAGCTTGTCTTAATTTGTTTTTGTAGAAGGTTAGGCTGGCCTTATAGAGAACCTGATTCTTGCTTTATTAAAGAGCTTTCGCGAACTTTTGCGAAGCTCACCTATTTGTGGGAACCACCACGATGGTTTTGATATCCCTCTTGGTTTGCTCTGAGGGCATGAGTTGATTAGGGGGGACTTGCATGCCTCCGTGATATTGTACGTGAGCAACTCAGTGTGCTCGGGGAAGGGAATCCTTCTGGGGGGTGCTCTGGAACAAGTCGTGTTAGTAATGTCCGTTTAATGTTTCTGCACCTTTAAGGCTTGGGGATTTCGAGAGAGAAAATAATGCTTATGTTCAGGGAGAGAGAGAATGTTCAGCTTGCTCTCTCAATCTTGTGAGTCTTTGGTGAAGGGAGGCTGTGACTGACGTAAAGTTTAGGGCATTACAAATATAACAACTATTCAGATTTGTCGAAAGGATATAATTAAAGAGTTACTCACCCAGTTCATTTATATCCGTACTTCCCCACTGATGTTGGTGAGCGTTGGCATCGCATCCTATGATGAGCTCGGTGTTTGTCGCCTCGCAGTCGGCCATTAGCACATCCAGCAGTTGGTGTGCCAGTGTTCCTTGGTGATTGTAGGCCATGTTGGCTGAGCTAAGCCTGAATTGTCCCAACTTCAGCTCAAGGCACACAGCAGTGTCGTCACTATTACAGAAATTGGGGAGCAGCAAAATTTGTGTTTTCTGGCAAGTATGCTTCGAACTTTACCTTCATTGTGGGCTACAAGCAGCTTGTAGTCCTAAGTGCCCAGTCCAGAAACCTAGCCACTGAAGACCCAAGGTTGTTGTATGAGGACAACATCTGCTCCGCATTGGCAGCAGAGCTGCTGTAGCCGCCTTACAGTGGTGGAGGTTGATTTAAAGGAGTCTCAGAGACGTCTTCATAATTCAGCTTCACTACTGTCAGATTAACCACCTTGTTTAAGTCCTTTTTGAGTTTCATTTTTTTTGCCTTTTTTTTCGGCTACGTCAGATCCCTTTGACTGGTGGCTGTCCAGCGTGTCAACCTCCGTGTCTACGGCCGTCGCGTCAATTTTGGTGACAAAGTTTTGCGTACCATTGTCTGTGCCGTTGGCTACCCGTACGGTGTTGCGATGTCTTGCGCCAATGGTGCGTCATCCTGTACCAAAGGCTAACAAGCCGCATCCGAAATGTAGGTCCGTATTACTATCGGCTTGAAGCCGTAGTAGATCACTCCGTTGGTCGCGGCTAGCGCCTCGACTGACTTCAACACCAGGATCACCTGCCGATATTTGCGTTCAGTGCCTCAACATCGGCGATCCTTCAGTCATACGTAACTAGGTCGGGGTTACTCATCTTGTGGAGTTTAAGGATCCTTTCGGGATCCTCGGGTTTGGCGGAAACCCAAACTCTAGCTCGTGGTTGACTGGGCACGTCCTTCCAGTCTACCGATCCTAACTTCGCACCGGTAAAGACCTCTCCAAGAAGGGCAACTGCATTTAAATAAAGCTCTGCGGCCTTTTTGTCTTCGCAGGCTAGACTTTTAATGTTACCCTGATACCATCCGGCATAAGAGCATTGGAGTTGCGGTCCGCCGCACAGCAGTATCAGGTCGACGACCATGTTTTGGAGCTCGTTCTGTATGGCCGCCTACTGATTCTATGGAATATGGCCCTCTTTGTGGCCCTTGAAACCACCAACCTCCCCCTAAATGAGATTTTTCCCGTGCGGCGAAGGACCGAGTGAGCGACTGTGGCCTCGGAGGTGGCCTTATCCGCTTGGCGTGCGGGGCCGTCTCCCCAACGAAACGCTGGCGCTTTTGCTTGGCCTTAGCAGAAGCGGCTGAGATCTCTGGTTTGATACTAGGAAAATGGTTCTCGCCCATTCTATAAGTGGGACTCCACCTGGGGATGAGGGCTGGGCTGCTAATATCTCTTGGAGAATTTATGCTGCGCGCTGCCGGTCCTGAATGGACAGCTTATAGGCCGCTATGGTAGCAGGCCCTGGAGCAGTTACCTGCGTATCGGACCGGGAAGCCAGTGTTGCAAGCTTGTGGTGCAACCTCTGAGCTCCCGGAGCCGTCCCAGGTTGACGACCGGGGTGTGAGGACGAATGGCTTGTTCGCCCTGCACCTATGCCGCTAACGGCGTTGCGAGCACCTGCTGGCGTACTAGGCGTCGTAGAGGAGGTTCTAGCTCCTGTAGAGGGATTGGCGTTTAAATTTAAACAGTTCAATAATAATAAGTGGGGAATCAATTTTACTTTTAACAATGGAACTTACATCATCCGAGAAAATATCGGATACTAGCCTTGACACGAAAATCAATTTATTGAGAGACTCGACAACACGAGGATTGTGAGCCCGAGCTGTAGCTATAGTAGGATTAACGTACACCCAAGCTCTTGACCCTGACGGCTCATGAACAGGATCATTTACTCGTATGGAATGAACGGTGGCTCGGTTACTGTTAGGATTTCTAGAAGAGATTTTGGCATCATTTTGCCATTTTTGAAAATATCCTCAAGCTCTTTAAATTAAGCATGAAGATTATTGAAGGCAATATGCATAGACTTAAAACCTTCGTTAGTCTGCCTTATGTGCTGGGAAAATTCCTTCTCCACATCATCGCAGGACTCACAATACCATTTAAGGCCTGTTTCAACAACTAAGCAGTCTCTGATTTTGGCCGTTAAGCCACCACAATTCATGGTGATCATGTTGTCACACAATCTACGCAGAACAAAATCTTGCTTGTTTGTTCCAACCGTTTTGCAATTTTTGCTGCAGCAAACAAGCATAAAAATATTTGAATAATTTTATTTACTTAAACACGACAAATTAGGGTGCAAGTATGTGAGAATTGACGAGTCAGTGCAATGAGCACGATGAAACAGAAAAAATCAAGCGAGAGAGCGTGAGCGCGAAGGTAGATTCCATCGCTAGAACGTCGAATAAGATCGGACAAAAGCGAGAGAGGACTGATGATAGAAAGCGAAAGCAAGAAAAAAGACAATCTATTTGTCGAAAATAGACACAGAATAGGCAACTGCAAATATTTGTAAGTACTTAGTATGTACTACACATGTTTGTGTTTGCTTTATTTATTTAAGATACTGCATCGCCATTTCGTCAGTGAATAAAATTGAAGTGTGTATCTTGTCGGAAAATTCCTTCACTCGCGTAGATAAACAAGTTGAAACGTTGCAGTCGGACACAACTGACTGCGATTTACTCGTCACCAGTTATAAAACCGGTTAAAAGAGGCCTGATTGCAAAGGGGAATGGATGCGGGAGTGGTTTACGCTGTCACCAAAAATTTGAGATGCAGGTTGGGATGCCACCAGCTGTCTTCCTTCCAGATTTGGTGGCTCTAGCTCAAAGCTTCTAAAAGGTGGGAAAGGCAGATGTGGCGATATGGGTAGGCGTGGCATCCACATATGTGATGCAGATCTTTGTGGAATGTCAATTACTATCTTCATACCAAATTTGGTGACTCTAGCACAAAGTTTGTAAAATGTGGGAAGGGGGGCTGGAGGTTTTATGGGTAGGCTTGGCATCAAAATATTTGATGCAGATGTATGTAGAATGTCAATTGCTATCTTGATACCAAATTTGGTGACTCTAGCTCAAAGTTTGTAAAAGGTGTAATAAAGGGGGGTGGAATGGATGGACGTGGCTCCAAAACTTTGATGCACATTTTTAAGGGTCGTAGCCATCTATTTACCTACCAAATTTGGTGGCTCTAGCCCCACAGCTATGGAAGATACACGCATTCCCGTTTTTGACTAAGCGTTGTGGCGGATGGGGGCGGCTAGGGCGGTATTTGTGGGCGTGGAATCCAAATTTTTGATGCAGTTTTTTGGGTTGCTAGCAGCTATCTGCCCACCAAATTTGGTAGTTCTAGTTGTAAGGATGTGCGAAATATGTGGATTTACCGGTTTTGAGTTATAGAATTTATTGACTTGCCAGCCCCCCAGTTATCGTAGAACCCCAATCTTGACACTTTAATTTAGTATCCCATATTTGAAAAGAATTGGAAAGTTTCAAGTCTCTAGCTTGAAGGGTGTGGAAAAACGTTGCGTTCATACAGACGGCAAACGGACAGACACCATGACGGACATTGCACAAATCCAATATACTCTTTAACTTCGGTATCGAGTATAATAAATTATTAATGGCAATTAAAAACACAACCGTCACCAACGAAAGACAAACAATTTCTTCTGTTCTGCTTTGTGGGACTCGCCCCCGAGTCCGTCGAAGAAAATTTACTCTGCTCTTAAGAATTCCTGTATCCCTGGACATTCTAGGACATCCTTGTGTTGCTTTTGTTTCCTGCCGTCCGTCTTAAGTTCTTTTGCAATCGTCTTCTTAGTGACCCTGCCGTTCTCTCTGCTCAGTGTTTCTACTGTTCAATAATAAGCTTTGCTTTTCCGGTCTGTATGCTCGTTCCCACCTTATATTAGAAATCTTTCCCCACAATAAAACTGTCTAACATCACGAGCATGTCCATCGCGATCTCATCACCTGCCAGACCCATTTTCGTTCCATTTGGGAACAGTTATAGCATACGCGTTTAGGCTCGTATATTGAGGGCTGCTCATGGCCAATCATCCCGTTCGAAATTTCTTCTGTTCGACTGAGCGGAAAAGTACCTAACATGTTCTTCGACAACAGAAAATTAGTGGCGACTTTCTAAAGGAATTGTGATGCCTTAAGGAAATACCAACTCCTGCCTAAATTTTCATATACCTTTACCAACTCCTGGTCTGATCTATTCCCAGTATGGTATATAAGCTCCCTGAGATCGATAAAATAATCCTTGAAGTCCTCGTTACTATCGCTCTTAAAAGTAGCTCACGTAGCACCTCTCAAACGACTCGTAGTGAACCAGTGAGCCAACCTGTCTATTTATACCTCACTTATTGCTCTGGTCATAAGATCAAGACTAATCTCACAGGTGCATCCATTAAATCTCATACCCCATATACGTACCTGTTCTGGGACGACCATATAGTGATGATTTAAACCTTCCGTATAGCCGGTACCAATACCGGGACGGCTGCTCGCCTTCCCCACCTGGGTGTTGTTGACAGGAATGTTGACATGTTGGTCTACACGAATACTAGGATACTATTCACCCAAAAAATTCTCGTCCCTTGCTTTAACATGCTGGGTGCGGCTGAATGATGTCCCTGACTGGACTAACACGCTGGACTCTGATTTCTGATGTGGTCATGACCCTACGGTAGAAATACTGATCGGAGAGGGTGACTCCTAAGCTTTGGCAAATTGCAGCTCCTAATCGGCCAAACGTGTCCAAGCCTCTGAATGATGACCCCCTTCTTTGATGAAAGTACATACCCGCTGCATTTCTTATACGTTCCAGAACTTTTCCAAACCGAGCTCGTGGGTGATGGTCTTCAACTCCTTCTTTCGGCATTGGAAGACAAATCGTACGCCCACGACTGGATTGCCGCAATCCTCGGACTCAATGTTGCTAGCCTCGCTTACTTAAGGTAAGATTTTTTATTACATGCTTTTATTTAACTTGACTTATCTGTCTGTCTATCTTTTTGTTTGTACTGGATTCTTGTAATCAAATTTTCACCAAGTTCCCGACTAGCTACAGCTCTGAAATTTTCACCAAAGATGTGTTTCAGATGACAATACATGTTTTTAAAGTTTTTGGCACGATAAAATAAGTAATACCATGCAAAAACCACGAAAACCTGTTTTCCCTTTTGATTAAGTTACTAATTTGATTAGTAAAATTGAAGAGCTTCGGTGGCATAGAGAGAAGACTCCTACCTCTTTGATTTATTTGTTTTTATTATTGTTTTTCTCCCAATTGATGATATTTTGGAGGCATTTCTAACAATTTACAATATTCAATTTTAAAACTCTTCAAGAAAATATTTTTAATGACTAAATATTTGTGAGGTGATAATGACAAATAAGACAAGGTAAGCAAAAATCCTAACTGTTTAAATATTTGTTAGGTACCGATGACAGATAGGACAAAGGTAAGGTTAGGTTGAACAGGCTGACCCTCCCAGGGGATTGTCACTCATAGACCGCTAAAGGGTCCTTAGTGTGGCCGGTGATCGGAGATGGGTAGGACTATCTCTGTGTGTGGTCCGGCGGAGTATGTGTGCTTCGGGCAAACGCCAGAAGCTTTTTGGGGTTCTTGCTTGCTGGCTTCTTCGAACGAAGCTAGAAAGGGACTTTTGAAGTAGCGTAGTCTTTGTGCTGCCAGTGCGGGGCAGCTGCAAAGGAGGTTCTCAAGCGTTTCCTTGACACTTGGTTCCTTGCATCTCCCGAATTCGTCGTTGTCAGTTATGCCTAGCTTTTTCGCGTGTACTGCCACTAGGCAGTGGCCTGTCAGGAGACCCAAACGCCTTCGGCAGCCATGCCTTTGTAGCTTAATCATATATTTCGTAAGATTGTCGACGAAGGTTTTTCACATTATTTTTGAGATTTTGCAGTCAGACGTGTTTGTCCACCCTAGTACTGCTGCGTTCCGTGCCCGTGTCTACATAAAGGAGTGTAACCTTCGCAGGGAGATCGGGCCTTTCACAGTATCACTGTTGAGTCCCGTTGCACCTTGCTTAGCTAGAGTGTCTGCTTTTTTATTGCCCTCGAAGCCCTCATTGCTTGGAATCCAGTAGATGCGCACTTTTCTAAAGGTGTCGAGTGCATCTAGCGTTTTTCTGCTCGCCAGGACATTCCGAGAGCTTATGTGGTAGGAATGCAAGGCTTTGATTGCCAACTGACTATCCACGAATATTTTTCTTTGTCCTGCGTTGTGTTTGTTTGTAGGACTGCTTCTGCTGCTTTCCTAATTGTGAATAACTTCGCTTGGAATAAGCTGCAGTGGTCCGGGAGTTTAAATGACCGGCTCATGGGTGGTTCGGCGCAGTGTACTGCTGCCGTCGCAGTATTTGAGCCGTCTTTTTATATGTTGATGGCTGTCTGCTCTGCTCCTGAGCGCCATTCGTCTTTTCCTGTTTCAACTTGGATTCCTCTTCCAAATGTACTATGCCCGTTATTAAAAAGGCATGTTGTCTATCGTGCAAAGACGTTGTGCAGTCTTTTTTGCTATTAGGCGTGCCTGTATGTCCACGGGGTTGACATTCAGTATGGTCTGTAGAGCTTTAGTAGGTGTAGTTCTCAGCGCCCCTGTGATGCACGTAAGTCCATGTCGCTGAGTTTTCTCCATTCGTTTTAGAGCAGTTTGGGGCGCACAATCGAGATTAGAATCCGATGTGTCAGTTTTGGTGAGAGTCCCCAACATCTTTAGCGATGTATAGAGTGCATTGGTGGCTTTCTTCACCCTTTCCTCCACATTGAGCTTTCAACTCAACTTGCTGTCCATTACTATCTCCAGGTATTTGATACTTTCCTTTGGTATCAGCGTCGTATCGTTTATTTTCGGTGGAGTCCAGCGAGGTACCTTGTATCTCTTAGTGAAGAGAATGAGGTTCATCTTGTCGGCGTTGTAACTTAGACCGGCTTCCATGGCCCATTCTAGTATCTCTTTGAGTGCGTGGTCCATAACATGGCTGATTGTCGATGGATAATTAGGCTTATGTCGTCCGCATAGGTGGTTATCTTCGGGGCTTTCCGTTTGAATTTATTTAGTAGGTTTTTTACCAAGTTCCACAGTAGAGGTGAGAGCACTCCTCTTTGGGGAATGCCTCGTTTGGCTTCCCTGATTGCGGTGGTGGTTTCCAATTCCGCTAGTATTCTTCTGTTGCTCAGTAGGTTCTGAATCCAGGAGTAGACTGCTTCTGCTGGGGTCACAGCTTTAAAGCTGCCTTCTCACGATCGGATTATCATCGGTTTTTTTTTTTTAGACAGCGCTCTCGTGCGAACACACAACATTTTTTTGGTCCGGTCAAAAACCGACTCAAAATGAGAAAAATATAACGTGTTCTATTTCTGCTCTTTTTGAGTCGGTTAAATTTGTGCCACGAACATGTTTACGTCAAAAAGGCATTATTGGTATTTTTTTTAGTAATTGTTTGCAAAAAATTTGTAAGCAAACTTATATATATATAGGGAAGTGTGACCAGAATGTGTTACAACAAAAATTGATATGATTTCGGATAAACCGATGTGAATAATGTGAATGCCAACATTTTTGGTCGGTTATAAAAAGCTATAGAAAAACCGACCGTTTGAAGGCAGCTTAAGGCTGTTTATTATTGCTTCCGTCAACACATTGTTAAATGCGCTTGAGATGCCAAGAAATGCGCCTAGTGGGTGTTCTTTAGGGTGAAGTGCTTTCTTTAAGGCTGTTTCCACCGACTTGCCCTTCGTGTATGCGTGTTAGTTCTATTCTAGAGTAATTTCTGTATTCTCTCTGATGTGGAGATCTATCAGATTTTCTAGAGTTTTTAGTAGGAACGAAGTCAGGCTAATTGGTCTGTAGTCATTAAGCAGCACGTGGCATCCTCCAGGCCACCGGCACATAGCCATAACTAAGGCATCCTCTAAAAATTTCCCTCAGCCATGGAGTGATCACGTGTTTGAGCTTCGGCAGCATGGCCGGGAACATCCCGTCTTGATGATTTGTAGCTCAAAAAGGAGTCTATAGCCCACATTATCCGTCGCGTTGTTGTGTATGCTCAGGAATTTTCACTCTTGTGATTGGAGATATCGTTTGTGTGTTTGCATTGACTTCAGTGCAGCTAGGGAAATGTGCCTCCAGGAGCACATTTGCCGCATCTTCACTGCTTTCCGTCCATCTGCCGCCTTTGGTTTTTAGTTGGCTTTGTACAATCTGTTTGCGAGCTAGCAGCTTCCTTAACCTTGCGGTGTCGGCTGTCTTCTCAATGCCTGAACAGAAGTTTTGCCATGCGTGTCTTTTGGCTACTCGTACTTTTTTTGTATTCGATCCATACTAGCTCTTCTTCCGCTTTTTTCTCTTGAGACGGTCTACATGTTTTGTGATAGGCCGCCACCAAATTTTTATTGAGTGTCTCCAGGGACTTCTCTAACTTATCTAGTGAAGCTATCTTAGGTAGTCGAGGAAGGTTTCTTTTAACCTCTTTTCCGAACTGCTCCCAGTCCGTGTTCCACTTATTTCTATACACTTTCTTCTTCACTTTGCGTTCAAAGTTAGCACGGAATTGAATGTAACTGTGGAGTGTCTATTAAGGACTCTCCAATATTTAACCATGGTATTCGTTACTGACGCGAAGGATATATCTTAGAAGAGACAAAATTGGCGTAAAAAGTTCGCGTTGCAAATTTTTATTATTATTTTTTATTTTTTGCCCATATTACACTTGAGAGTGAACACAACCACTTATCAAAATTTCATCAAAATCGGTTCAGCTGTTTCAGAGTCTATTAGGATCATGTGCTCATACATTGGCTTTTATACATAGACATTTATTTAACTTTTTTTTTCATCACACAGAAAAATAAAATCTTGTTTCGAATAGTCTTATCCCACTGTTCAGTGCACGCTATATTTTCTCTCTCTCTCTTTTGCGCCTCTCTGATCAACTGTTCTTGATAAAATGCACTCTACCAAACATGCCGATATACGCTGTTGCGTTAGGTGATCGCCATGTTTACTTTATCCTCATTTCGTCGCGCAGCAAACTTTTGCCAAACGCGAGAGTTCCGAGTTCCTGTAGGTAATCGTTGCACCCATTTTTACTATCTACTTGCACGTTTTGCTTTGAGAGATGCTGATCTTAAAGTCAGTTCACACGTTTCTACCGTAAATTTCGGTACGCCGCGACAGTTGCAAAATTATTAAATCTCTCCCGCACTTGGTTAGATCTTTCCAAAGAGTTTTTTGTGTATGGGAACCTTAATTGCAATAACCGGCATGACCTGCCTCAACTATTATGATATAACAGAGACAAATGCACTTCTGAATACACTTTCAGAATTTGTGTGCATCGTTTCAGAAATTTAAGGTTGTTACGTTGCCAAACTTGTTGGCTTGTGTCATAAAATAAAGGAAAAGAATGAGTATGTTAGGCAAGCAATTGCAAAACTGAAATTTGACTGACTTAAAAGTCTTGCGTTTTTAAACTCGATACCGAAAGTGTAGAGTTAATTGGGTTCGTGCTATATCCGTCATGGTGTCCGTTCGTCTGTCCGCCTGTCTGTCCGTTTGTAGAGACTTGAAACTTTCCAATTATCTTTATCTATGGACGGGACAGATAAAGTGTCATGGTTGGGGCTCTACGATAACTGAAAGGCTGGCAAATCGATAAATTCGATAGCTTCAAATCGATAAATCCACATATTCCGCAAATCCTAACAGACAGAACTACCAAATTTAATGAGAAGCTAGATAGTAGCAACCCCCAAAAAACTGAATCAAAAAAACCATGCCTACCAATTACGCCCCCAGTCCCTCCGTAGTGTGAAATCAGAAACGCCTATACATCCCACAGTTTTTAAGCTAGAGCCAAATTTGGTGCCAAAAAAAAAGCATCAAAACTTTGGATGCCACGCTCTTCCATACCACTATCAACCGCCCAAAAAGCTCGTTAAAAAAGGAAATGATTTATAAACTGAAGTAAATCCTAAGCCAAGGCATTAGTGTAAATGGCTTGTGTGAACTAATAATGTTAGCTAAACATTAAATTAGCATAGACTTAAGTTTCAAGCACTGACATAACATGTAAAAAAAAATAGTCTCGTTATAAACCTTCTACGCACAAGAAGTTTTAACTCACATAACCAAGAAATATTCGTAATGACCCTGAAGATCTGCAAAAAGTTTTGGAGCCAGGCCACTTTTTACCGGTCTTAATGCAGCTATCGAGTATACCGTAGTTTGTTCCGTCTGACTGCAATAATTCAACTTGTTTTATACTCTTTATCGAGGGTAAAGAGTATATTGGTTTTGTGCAATGTTCGTCATAGTGTCTGTCCGTCTGTCTGTTTTTCCATCTGCCCGTCCGTATGGTTGCAAGCTTTTTACACACCCTTCAAGCTAGAGACTTGAAACTTCCAAATTCTCTTTATCTATGGCATAGTAAATAAAAGTGTCAAGTGTCAACCATAACTAGGGGGCTGGCAAATCGACAAATTCGATAACTCAAAACCGATAAATCCACAAATTTTGCACATCCTTACAGCTAGAAATATCAAATTTGGTGAGGAGTTACCTACTAGCAACTCCCAAAAAACTGGATTAAAAATGTTGGAGCCACGCCCACCCATCCGACCCTAGCCTACCCACCGCCTTTTTAAGTCAAACAAGTGGAAACGTTGCAGTCAGACGCAACCGACTGCGGCATACTCGATACCAGTATTAAAACCGGTAAAATGCGGTCTGAATAAAAAGAGGTATGGATGCGGCAGGGGTGCACGCTGCCTTAAAGATTCTCCGATGCAGATGGAATTGCCACCAGCTATCTTCGATCCAAATTTGGTGACTCTGGCTCAAAGTTTGAAAGAGCTGCGGAATGGGGGGCTGGGGGCGGTATGGCTGGGAGCGGTATGGCTGGACGTGGCATCCAAAGTTTTGATGCAGATCTGTGTGGAATGTCAATTGCTATCTTCATACCAAACTTGGTGACTCTAGCGAAATGTTTGTAAGAGGTGGGGAAAGGGGGGCGAAATGGGTGGGCGTGGCTCCAAAACTTTGATGCAGTTTTTTGGGGGGTCGTTACCAGCTGTTTATGGCAGAATTCACATTCCAGAGCAGTAAAAATATGTAACTAGCTCAGAACCATGAATCTTGGTTTCAATTCCAATCATGTTCAATTCTAACTGTACGCGTCTCCACACTCTCTTATGTTAATGTTAAGTAACATAAACGCCTACAGTGTAAGTCCAAGTTACAGCATAAGATCAGTATTGGATTAACATTACTACACACACGAAGTGCAACGGCTACTACTACACAAATATATATAAAAAAAAAACCACAAAAAACTACGAAGCTACCGCATTATACATCTTTTCGATCCTCCGCCACAAAAACATTGGTCCTTCGAGCCGGATAACCTTCCACTCGCCCCAGCACGTTCATTGGAAAGAAAAGATAAGTAATGCATTTTCTATTTCTTCAAATTGTGCAAGTGAAAATTTCTACATACCGGCATCCATAGTCCGCCATATTGTGGAACCTATTCCCATACATATATATATATATATATATGTTCATACCAATTTGTCCAAAATTGGTAAATGTCCAAGTCCGCACAATAAAATCCTACATAAAAACATCTGTTGAAAATTAAATAAATAAAATAAATTTATCAACCTATGTTCGTACTTACACGATCCAATTCCAGTGTTCCGCTTTGCATTGCAGCACATATGTATGTATGTACATACATACAGACATTCTACCACGGCTGAATAATATTTTACGCTAAAATATTATTCGCATAATTCTGCAAGAATACCATTGCATAAAATAAATTACAACATACGTGCATTCAAACTTATCCACATTTAATTTACACAAGTTACGACATACATACATACATACGTACACGTCCAGTACTCTGCACATACACTCCAGATCATATTTGCATTATATATATAAAATCCAGCAATAATTGCACCAGTTATACAAATTATTTATCCACATTTAATTTACGCATACACATTTGCACATATATAACACTAACATATACACAAACAGCTGCCGGAAACCCGCAAGCAAGTTACGACATACATATCTACATATACACAAACAGCTGTCGGCCAGAGCAAAGCGTACAACATATTTAATTAAATTAAATGCGCAATGCCGACATGCTTTATTTATATTTAACAACACAATATCCAACTGCAGCTACTTCTGGTTAAATATATTTTTGTCCACTAAAATTGAGTTCCAAACCAACGCACATAAACAACAACGACAAAAATATAACCAAATAAATTTCTGACCGCCACAATACAAAGAGATTAATAAAGAATATATTCATTCCATTGAGGCGGCCGATACTTTAACACAATATAAATAATTACACACGCACTGCATTAATTATATTTTATGTTTTATATTGATGAATGTTTTTATTTATTTATTTTTTTTTTTGAGGTTGCCACCGACCGTGTGAAGGCAGCTTAAGGCTGTGTATTATTGCTTCCGTCAACACATTGTTAAATTCGCTTGAGATGCCAAGAAATGCGCCTAGTGGGTGTTCTTTAGGGTGAAGTGCTTTCTTTAAGGCTGTTTCCACCGACTTGCCCTTCGTGTATGCGTGTTAGTTCTATTCTAGAGTAATTTCTGTATTCTCTCTGATGTGGAGATCTATCAGATTTTCTAGAGTTTTTAGTAGGAACGAAGTCAGGCTAATTGGTCTGTAGTCATTAGGCAGCACGTGGCATCCTCCAGGCCACCGGCACATAACCATAACTAAGGCATCCTCTAAAAATTTCCCTCAGCCATGGAGTGATCACGTGTTTGAGCTTCGGCAGCATGGCCGGGAACATCCCGTCTTGATGGTTTGTAGCTCAAAAAGGAGTCTATAGCCCACATTATCCGTCGCGTTTTTGTGTATGCTCAGGAGTTTCCACTCTTGTGATTGGAGATATCGTTTGTGTGTTTGCATTGACTTCAGTGCAGCTAGGGAAATGTGCCTCCAGGAGCACATTTGCCGCATCTTCACTGCTTTCCGTCCATCTGCCGCCTTTGGTTTTTAGTTGGCTTTGTGCAATCGGTTTGCGAGCTAGCAGCTTCCTTAACCTTGCGGTGTCGGCTGTCTTCTCAATGCCTGAACAGAAGTTTTGCCATGCGTGTCTTTTGGCTACTCGTACTTTTTTATTTAAGTCACGGAGCCGTATTTTGTATTCGATCCATACTAGCTCTTCTTCCGCTCTTTTTATCTTGAGACGGTCTACATGTTTTGTGATAGGCTGCCACCATATTTTTATTGAGTGTCTCCAGCAGGTTTTTGGGGGTCATCGTCGCCTATCTTGGCAGCAAATTTGGTGGCTCTAGCTCAAAAAGTGTTGGGTGGCGCAGGAGGCGGATTGGGTGGGCTTGGCTCCAAAATATTTGATGCATATTTTTCGAGGTTGCTAGTAGCTATCTTCCTACCAAATTTGGTAGTTCTAGCTGTAGGGATGTGCAAAATATGTGGATCTATCGGTTTTGAGATATCGAATTTATCAATTTGCCAGCCCCCCAGTGTTCGTAGAACCCCAATCTTGACACTTTAATTTACTATCCCATAGATAAAGAGAATTGGAAAGTTTCAAGTCTCTAGCTTGAAGGGTGTGGAAAAAAGTTGCGTTCATACAGACGGACAGACACCATGACGGACATTGCACAAACTCAATATACTCTTTACTTTCGGTATCGAGTATAAAAAGCCTATGTATCCCACAGTTTTTGAGCTATAGCCACCAAATTTTGTGCCAAGATAGGTGTTGATGACCCCCTTAAAACTGTAAGAAATCTTTCGATGCCAAGCCCACCAATACTGCCCTAGCCGCCCCCATCCGCCCCAACGCTTCATAAAAATCGGGAATGCGTGTATCTTCCAGAGTTTTTCATCTAGAGCCTCCAAATTTGTTAAGAAGATAGCTGGCAACGACCTCCAAAAATCTGCATCAAAGTTTTGGATCCACGCCCACCAATTAAGCCCCCCCCCTTTCCACACTTTTACAAATTTCGAGCTAGAATCACCAAATTTTTATGAAGATAGCAATTGACATCCTAAAAAGATCCGCATCAAAAATTTGGATGACACGCCCACAAATACCACCCCAGACCCCCTTTCCACAAATTTTGCGAACTTTGAGCTTGAGTCACCAAATTTGGTATGAAGGTACCAATTGACATCCCACAAAGATTCGCATCATAAATATGGATGCCGTGCCCACCCATACCGCCCCCAGCCTCCCTTTCCCCACCTTTTACAAATTTTGAGCTCGAGTCACCAAATTTGGAAAGAAGATAGCTGGTAGCATCCTATCTCCATCGGAGAATCTGTAAGGCAGCGTACACCCCTTCCGCATCCGTACCTCTTTGCAATCAGGCCTTTTTTTTACCGGTTTTAAGACTGGTAACGAGACTGGTCGGTTGCGTCTGACTGCAACGTTTACACTTGTTATACCCTTAACCCATAAAATGGGTAAATAAGGGTATAATGGTTTTGTGCAAAAGTATGTAACAGGCAGAAGGAAGCATCTCCGACCCCATAAATTATATATATTCTTGATCAGCATCAACAGCCGAGACGATATAGCCATGTCCGTCTGTCCGTCCGTCTGTCTGTCTATATGAACGCGTGGATCTCAGAGACTACAAAAGCTAGAGACTTCAGATTTTGGATATAAGTTCTCCTATACCATGAGCAGAACAAGTTTGCTTCAAATTATCGATAACTATTCTGGTTTCCGATACACACATGGAATCGATAACAAAAAATATCGAATTTGGAAAATATAAAAATCAGGGTTGAAGTAATGGATAATGATAGAACTTTTCTGAAAATTTCGTCCAAATCGGTTGAGAAACACCGGAGATATTGATCTTAATCGATTGAAGCTAAGTCAGTATACCAAAGTCTTACATAAATTTAATTTATTTATTGCAACTGGGTTCAGGGTATCTTCCAGTCGGGCTCTCCCGACTAGAGCCTTCTTACTTGTTTTTTTTTTATGTTATTGTAGGCAGATACAAATACGCACCGAATTTTGATCTTATTATTGGCTTCTATACTCCTTGGTCTGACTCCGTTTTCACTGTGTAACATGATCATCGTAAAAACAGGGTACCACCGGATTTTCACTATTTCATGAATTTATAAATTGTTCGTTATGCATTTAGGGTATTTAGTCCTAATCCTTTAGTGCCTTTATGTCCTATTTAAAATACCCAGACTCAACTCTTCTCCCGTTTCGCACTCGGGCTGAGCACGACTCTAGCCCTTTGGTGGATCGCAATCTTTGTGGATCGTGTGTAAGTGATCAAAAAACTGTGCCTGATGTTAACGCCCGTCTGAAAAATCGGCCCTTATGACGGTTAATATTTCAAATCTTTGCTCTTAACTTTTTATTATTAACTTCTTACTTCACTCTTTCTAATTTATTATAAGCCTTAAAATTATTTTTGATTACAATTAATGGTTATTACAATATAAAGGTAGTTTACAGCAAACAAACTATTGGGGAATAATTCGCTAGGCCTATCTCACACATATTTCCTATTCATTCACGCTATCAGGGTGTGAAATCCACATATTTCTAAAGTTTTTGGTATACTATGGTCGTTAGGCTAGGGAAGTCAGAAATAGTACCCGTAATAGTGGATACAAATAAAGAGTGAAGCAAGTGGGAACGTTACAGTCGGACGCAACCGGCTGCGGTATACTCCTTATCAGTAATAAAACCATTGAAAACAGGCTTGATTGCAAAGGGGTACGGATGCGCCAGGAGTGTACTTGACCTTAAAAATTCAAGGAAGCAGATGGGGATGCCATCAGCTTATTTCTTCCAAATTTGGTGACTCAAGCTCAAAGTTTGAAAAGGTGGCGAAAGTGGGACTGGGGACAGAATGGGTGGGCGTGGCTCCAAAACATTGATGCCAGTTATCTTCATACCAGTTTTCATCATACTTAATTTGGTGACTCCAGCTCTTTTCTATCTTCATACCATATTTGGTGACTCTAGCTCAAAGTTTGTAAAAGTTTGGGAAAGGGGGGCTGGGGGCGTATGGGTCAGCGAGGCATCCATATTTATGATGCAAATCTTTGTGTAATGTCAATTGCTATCTTCATACCAAATTTGGTGACTCTAGCTTAAAGTTTGTTAGAGGTGTGGAGAGGGGGCGGAATGGTTGGACGTGGCTCCACAATATTTGATGAATCTTTTTATTTATTTTTTTTTTTTGAGGTTGCCACCGACCGTGTGAAGGCAGCTTAAGGCTGTTTATTATTGCTTCCGTCAACACATTGTTAAATTCGCTTGAGATGCCAAGAAATGCGCCTAGTGGGTGTTCTTTAGGGTGAAGTGCTTTCTTTAAGGCTGTTTCCACCGACTTGCCCTTCGTGTATGCGTGTTAGTTCTATTCTAGAGTAATTTCTGTATTCTCTCTGATGTGGAGATCTATCAGATTTTCTAGAGCTTTTAATAGGAACGAAGTCAGGCTAATTGGTCTGTAGTCATTAGGCAGCACGTGGCATCCTCCAGGCCACCGGCACATAGCCATAACTTAGGCATCCTCTAAAAATTTCCCTCAGCCATGAAGTGATCACGTGTTTGAGCTTCGGCAGCATGGCCGGGAACATCCCGTCTTGATGATTTGTAGCTCAAAAAGGAGTCTATAGCCCACATTATTGGACGTAGATGTACTAACGAACAGTACAGTCAAGTGGCCCAACGATACCAAGCACCGGCTTGTTAACGCGCGGACCCACGCACAAAGTGACCCACCTCCCGCCCATCCGACCGAGGGGCGCTCCGCTTAACGTGCGGTTACGATGATCGCGAACATGCAGACAAATGACACAAAACTAACTTTTTATAGAGCAAGTAGGAGTGGCACTGTGTATTAAGTGGGAAAGATCGTTATAAATAGAACACAGAATACGAAAAGGGTTATGAAGAGCATAATTAGAATTACAAGTTTGAAGAGATATAGGTACAAAATTTCTAGTATTTCTAATAGGAACAGCAAAGTTAATTTGGTTAATTAATTCAGAAGAATCAATTTCACCATTAACTAATTTGTGTAAAAAGGAAAATGCTAGCATTACTCTACGATCAGTAAGAGAAGGAAGATCTATTAGTAAAAGTCTACTACGATAAGACGGCAAATTATTGTTAGTGTCCCAGTTAAGACCTCTAAGTGCGAAGAGCAGAAACTGTTTTTGTACCGATTCTATTTTATTCTGATGAATTTCGTATTTCGGAAACCATATACAAGATCCATATTCCAGAATCGGTCGTACAAGAGAAGTATACAGAGTTTTTGTTAAGTAGGGATCGTTGAACTCCTTCGACCAGCGCTTAATGAAGCCCAAGACACCAGATGCTCGATTAGAAATTGAAGAAATATGCTTGTCAAACTTAAGCTTTGGGTCCATAACGATGCCCAAATCGTCAACCCATTCAATTCTATCTAGTGGTTTGTTGTCAAGAAAATAAATATTAAAAAAGGGCAAACATCTAAAAAATGACATTACTTTACATTTACTGTAATTAAGATTTAAAAAATTTACTTTACACCACATTTGAAAGTTGTCTAAATCTCTTTGAAGCTGTTGAGCAGCTAGGGGAGTTGCAGCTGACGTGCATAACTTTACATCATCCGCGTACATCAAAACCCGAGAGAACTTTATAACCGATGGAAGATCGTTTATAAACAAAATAAATAATAAAGGACCAAGATGACTACCCTGAGGAACGCCTGAAGTGACCTGAACCGTCTTGGAAACGGACCCTTTAAATAAAACCCTCTGAGTTCTAAGAGTTAGGTAGTCTTTAATCCAAAGAACTAGAATATTTGAAAAGCCCAAGAGTTCTAGTTTATGTATTAGGAGATGATGATCTACAGAGTCGAAAGCCTTACTAAAATCAGTATAAATAACATCAGTCTGCAATTTGTCCTGAAAACCCTTGATAACAAACGAAGTAAATTCTAACAAGTTAGTGGTAGTAGATCTTTGTTTCATAAATCCGTGCTGGCACGGTGAAATAATAGATTTACAAAGGTGTTGAAGATGGGAGGTTATTAATTTTTCAAAAATCTTAGGAATAGCAGACAACTTGGAGATACCCCTATAATTTTGAACATTACATTTGTTTCCTTTTTTATGGAGAGGAATAATAAATGACTCTTTCCAAATTTTTGGAAAGGAGCCTAACTCCAGGGACAAGTTAAACACTTTAAGCAACGGCTTTAAAAGACCATGAGCGCAGTGTCTAAGCACACAGCCTGGCACTCCGTCAGGTCCTGGGGAAAATATAGGTTTCAAAACATGAAGATTATTTAAAAGTGAGTTCTCAGTGATTTTCAGTCCAAAGATGCGATTCGAGCCATTAAACTGATAAGGGTAAGGCAAACCGACTTGAGAATGAAAAGAACAATAAGTCGTTTGAAAAAATTGGGCAAATATATTTGCAATCTCCTGTTCAGAATTGGCCTTCGTTTTCCCAAAGAACACCTCCGTTGGGAGTGTCGATGACCTACGCTTCGCATTAACAAAATCAAAAAACCGCTTTGGATCCTGCTGAAACTGTAATCCACACCGAGTCAGGTAATTCTTATAACATTGGTTGTTTAAGATAGCGAAATTGGCACGAGCAATCAAGTAATCAGAATAGGCTACCGATGAGCCGTTTTTTCTACATCTCTTGTAGAGTTTAGATTTTCGTTTTTTGAGAATTGTCAACTCTCGGGTAAACCACACAGGTTTATTAGACCTGTTTAGCTTACCAACCGGGACACATAAATCAAATAAAGAATATAAGGTATTGTAAAAAATACTGATTGCCACGTCCAAGTCGTCAGACTCGTAGAGGGGAGACCAGTCAGTATGGGATAAAAGCAGGGCGAGACCCTCAAAATCAGTTTTCCGAAATTGACGAACTCGACTCAAAGGCATTTTAACATTGCAACGCGTCCGGGAAGGTAAATTAATCAACAGCTCCAACGCAGGATGGTATAAGTCTTCGGGATAAGATATAGGCTGGGAACGGGAAACGGATGAAGATGATGAATCCAAAACAAAAATCAGATCAAGCATTTTATTAAGAGAATTTGGGATAGCATTAATTTGACTCAATGACATCCCAAGTAAGTCGATTAAAAATTCATTCGGGGCCGTGGGAGTCAGGTCACCAGAGTCAGGACAAGAATTCCAAGTAGCTTCAGCAATGTTGAAATCACCAAGAACTACAAGAAAATCGCGATCAGAAAGCAAGGCAGAGACAGAATGAATAGCAGATAGATGTGTATAGGAGGTATATAGGAACAAGTGATAAAAATGTTAATACCGTAAATATTTAGCTTTACAGCAATAAACTCTATATCAAAAGAACTATTTAAAACGACTGTTTCAGAAGGAAAGTCAACATTCCCAGCAATAAGCTTTCCACCACCACGCCGAAGAGTACGGTCCTTTCTATAAATAGAATATGTACTACAGAGAATTTCGGAATTGAGAATGTCTTGCCTTAACCACGTTTCAGTAAAGGCAATGACATGGAAAGGGAAAGAAAGACTATTAAGGTATAAGCTAGTGAGTTTACTACAAAGACCTCTTACATTCTGATAGCCAAGTAAGAAGGAGGATGTTAGTTTTTTGAACTATCAGTAATTGGGAGAGTTAACTTAGAACCAACCACCGGAAGGGGAGATACAATCGGGGGCCGATTTTTATACCCTTAACCCATAAAATGGGTAAATAAGGGTATAATGGTTTTGTGCAAAAGTATGTAACAGGCAGAAGGAAGCATCTCCGACCCTATAAAGTATATATATTCTTGATCAGCATCAACAGCCGAGACGATATAGCCATGTCCGTCTGTCTGTCCGTCTGTCTGTCTGTATGAACGCGTGGGTCTCAGAGACTACAAGAGCTAGAGACTTCTTATTTTGTATTTAAGTTCTCCTATACCATGAGCAGAACAAGTTTGCTTCAAACTATCGATAACTATTCTGGTTTCCGATATACACATAATATTGATAACAATAAAATATCGAATTTGGAAAATCTAAAAATGAGGGTTGAAGTAATGGATAATGATAGAACTTTTCTGAAAATTTCGTCCAAATCGGTTGAGAAACACCGGAGATATTGAACTTAATCGATGGAAGCTAAGCCCGACTAGAGCCTTCTTACTTGTTTTTTCTTGCAGTATACTCTTTCACAATTCTGTGTTCTGGCCAAAATTCTTTGCAGCATATAGTGCAAAAATCTTGATTCGAAACACTGATTTTAAAAGACGAAATGTTCCGATCATAAGCAAATTTGAATTTCTCCACCGTGAAATTGGCATTCGATTTGGCCTTGATATAGACCTTGACATCATCTGATGTTAAATCAGGGGGAAGCCTTGAAACAAATATTTGTTTTTTAGGTGGAACAGCAACAAATTTTTTAATTATATCCTCCACTGAGGCTGGTTTGGAAGACTCAGTCTCGGATAACTGAATATTTGGCTCTTTAAGTTTGATAGAGTTTTTTTGTTGATTAACATCAACACTACTAACCACCAAAGAAACCGAAGGATCGGGATCAGATAACACAATATCCATGGGAGTTATTGGTATATCATCTAAGTTCTCGATAATTTTAGTTGGAGGGACATGAAGATTTTTATTTACTTTATTTACTTTACCCTGCGGTATCGGAGCGTTTGGAGTATTCCGACATCACAGAGCCCGATAACTGCCCAACGTTGGCCTTTTTACGCTTTGGAGAATCCATTACGAGATTTTGCTCGTTAAGGTTTCTTTGAACCGATTAGAACTTTTCACACAGTTTATTCAACTGGCAGAAAATGCCCTCTAAGCCAAGTTGAGTATCTATAAAGCTTGCAATGTCTTTTTTTTTCTCCAAACATGACCAACACGGCCACTCTAAGTTAGTAACCTTCATGAGGTCTGAGACACGGCCAGTAATGCCGGCACATTGCTCATGAGCAACATTTGTGCACATCCAGCAGCAGACAAAACCCATTTTTGAGTTTGCGCGGACTTGACAATTCGCATAGCAGCAGACAGACATTTTTATTTAATTTATTAAAAGAAAAGAAAAGTACAAATAAAAAATAAAAAAAAATATCGCTGCAGAAAATTGTTATTATTAAGATACAGGTCCGCCCTAATGTGCAAATAGTAAGGCTACAAACAAAACTTACTTCACAGCTTCACAAACAAAAACGGCGCGAGCGCGACCACCGAAAGCAACAAGCAACGGAGAAGAGTTTGACCGCGACCAACACCAACACAAAAGAGCGCGTTAGAGTAAACGATCAGGAAACGGTTAAATGCACTGCAGTGCTTGAAAAAAGAGAGAGAGAGAGTGAGAGAGTGAGCGTAAAAGCACAAAAACAAAACAAAAGCAGGCGGCAGCAAGTTGAGCAAAATTTTTCAGTATGCTGGACTGCAGTTTGTTGTTGTGGATGCCATGCCCACCCATACCGCCCCCAGCCCCCCTTTCCGCACCTCTTACAAATTTTGAGCTCGAGTCACCAAAATTGGAAAGAAGATAGCTTGTAGCATCCTATCTGCATCGGAGAATCTGTAAGGCAGCGTACACCCCTTCCGCATCCGTACCTCTTTGCAATCAAACCTTTTTTTTTTACCGGTTTTAAGACTGGTAACGAGACTGGTCGGTTGCGTCTGACTGCAACGTTTACACTTGTTATACCCTTAACCCATAAAATGGGTAAATAAGGGTATAATGGTTTTGTGCAAAAGTATGTAACAGGCAGAAGGAAGCATCTCCGACCCCATAAATTATATATATTCTTGATCAGCATCAACAGCCGAGACGATATAGCCATGTCCGTCTGTCCGTCCGTCTGGCCGTCTGTATGAACGCGTGGATCTCAGAGACTACAAAAGCTAGAGACTTCAGATTTTGGATATAAGTTCTCCTATACCATAAGCAGAACAAGTTTGCTTCAAATTATCGATAGCTATTCTGGTTTCCGATACACACATGGAATCGATAACAAAAAATATCGAATTTGGAAAATATAAAAATCAGGGTTGAAGTAATGGGTAATGATATAATTTTTCTGAAAATTTCGTCCAAATCGGTTGAGAAACACCGGAGATATTGATCTTAATCGATTGAAGCTAAGTCAGTATACCAAAGTCTTACATAAATTTAATTTATTTATCGCAACTGGGTTCAGGGTATCTTCTAGTCGGGCTCTCCCGACTAGAGCATTCCTACTTGTTTTTTTTTATGTTATTGTAGGCAGATACAAATACGCACCGAATTTTGATCTTATTATTGGCTTCTATACTCCTTGGTCTGACTCCGTTTTCACTGTGTAACATGATCATCGTAAAAACAGGGTACCACCGGATTTTCACTATTTCATGAATTTATAAATTGTTCGTTATGCATTTAGGGTATTTAGTCCTAATCCTTTAGTGCCTTTATGTCCTATTTAAAATACCCAGACTCAACTCTTCTCCCGTTTCGCGCTCGGGCTGAGCACGACTCTAGCCCTTTGGTGGATCGCAATCTTTGTGGATCGTGCGTAAGTGATCAAAAAACTGAGCCTGATGTTAACGCCCGTCTGAAAAATCGGCCCTTATGACGGTTAATATTTCAAATCTTTGCTCTTACCTTTTTATACCCTTAACCCATAAAATGGGTAAATAAGGGTATAATGGTTTTGTGCAAAAGTATGTAACAGGCAGAAGGAAGCATCTCCGACCCTATGAAGTGTATATATTCTTGATCAGCATCAACAGCCGAGACGATATAGCCATGTCCGTCTGTCCGTCTGTCTGTCCGTCTGTCCGTCTGTCCGTCTGACCGTCTGTCCGTCTGTATGAACGCGTGGATCTCAGAGACTACAAGAGCTAGAGACTTCTGATTTTGTATTTAAGTTCTCCTATACCATGAGCAGAACAAGTTTGCTTCAAATTATCGATAACTATTCTGGTTTCCGATACACACATGGAATCGATAACAATAAAATATCGAATTTGGAAAATCTAAAAATGAGGGTTGAAGTAATGGATAATGATAGAACTTTTCTGAAAATTTCGTCCAAATCGGTTGAGAAATACCGGAGATATTGAACATAATCGATGGAAGCTAAGCCAGTATACCAAAGTCTTATATTAATTAAATATATTTATTGCAACTGGGTTCAGGGTATCTTCTAGTCGGGCTCTCCCGACTAGAGCCTTCTTACTTGTTATTATTAACTTCTTACTTCACTCTTTCTAATTTATTATAAGCCTTAAAATTATTTTTGATTACAATTAATGGTTATTACAATATAAAGGTAGTTTACAGCAAACAAACTATTGGGGATAATTCGCTAGGCCTATCTCACACATATTTCCTATTCATTCACGCTATCAGGGTGTGAAATCCACATATTTCTAAAGTTTTTGGTATACTATGGTCGTTAGGCTAGGGAAGTCAGAAATAGTACCCATAATAGTGGATACAAATAAAGAGTGAAGCAAGTGGGAACGTTACAGTCGGACGCAACCGGCTGCGGTATACTCCTTATCAGTAATAAAACCAGTGAAAACAGGCTTGATTGCAAAGGGGTACGGAATGGGCAGGGGTGTACGCTGCTTTAAAGATTCTCCGATGCAGATGAGCATGCCACCAGCTATCGTCCTTCCAAATTTGGTGACTCTAGCTCAAAGTTTGTAAAAGGTAAGAAAAGGGGGGCTGGGGGCGGTATGGGTTGGCGTGGCATCCAAATTTTTGCTGCAGATCTTTGTGAAATGTCAGTTGCTATCTTCCTTCCAAATTTTGTGACTCTAGCTCGAAGTTTGTAAAAAGTGTGGAAAGGGGGACTGGGGGCGGTATGTGTGGGCGTGGCAATCAAATTTTGGCTGCAGATCTATGTAGAATGTCAATTGCCACCTTCATACCAAATTTAGTGACTCTAGCTCGAAGTTTGTAAAAAGTGGGGAAAGGGGGACTGGGGGCGGTATGTGTGGGCGTGGCATCCAAATTTTTGCTGCAGATCTATGTGAAATGTCAATTGCTGCCTTCATACCAAATTTGGTGACTCTAGCTCAAAGTTTGTGAAATGTGGGGGAAAGGTGGGCGGTATGGGTAAGCGTGGCATCCATATTTTTGCTGCAGATCTATGTGAAATGTCAATTGCTGCCTTCATACCAAATTTTGTGACTCGAGGTAAAAGTTTGTCAAAGGTGGCGAAAGGGGGGCTGTGGGCGGTATAGGTGGGCGTGGCACCCAATTTTTTGCTGCAGATCTATGTAGAATGTCAATTGCTACCTTCATACCAAATTTGGTGACTCAAGCTCAAAGTTTGTAAGAGGTGGAGAAAGGAGGGCTGGGGGAGGAATGGATGAGTGTAGCTCCAAAATTCTTGATGCCATTTTTTGAAATATGATGCAGATTTTTGGGGGTCGTTGCCAGCTATCTTCCTACCAAATTTGGTGGCTCTAGATAAAAAACTCTGGAAGATACACGCATTCCCGTTTTTGATGAAGCGTTGGGGTGGATGGGGGCGGCTAGGGCAGTATTGGTGAGCGTGGCATCCAAACTTTTGATGCAGTGTTTGGGGGGGGGGGGGGGGGTCATCATCACCTATCTAAGCACCAAATTTGGTGGCTCTAGCTCAAAAACTATAAGAGATATAGGCTTTTTTGACTTAAAAATGCGGGGTGCTGGGGGCGGAATTCGTGGGCGTGGCTCCAAAATTCTTGATGCCATTTTTTGAAATTTGGGGATTTATCGGTTTTGAGTTATCGAATTTATCGATTTGCCAGCTCCCCAGTTATCCTAGAACCCCAATCTTGACACTTTAATTTACTATTCCATAGATAAAGAGAATTGGAAAGTTTCAAGTCTCTAGCTTGAAGGGTGTGGAAAAAAGTTGCGTTCATGCAGAGGGACAGACGGACAGACACCATGACGGACATTGCACAAACCCAATATACTCTTTACCTTCGGTATCGAGTATAAAAATATATAGTAATACGGGTCTACATTTCGGATGCGGCTTGTTAGCCTTTGGTACAGGATGACTCACCATTGTCGCAAGACATCGCAACACCGTACGGGTAGCCAACGGTAAGACAATGGTACGCAAAACTTTGTCACCAAAATTGACGCGACGGCCGTAGACACGGAGGTTGACACGCAGGACAGCCACCAGTCAAAGGGATCTGACGTAGCCGAAAAAAAGGCAAAAAAAAAATGAAACTCAAAAATGACTTAAACAAGGTGGTTAATCTGACAGTAGTGAAGCTGAAGTCTGAATACGTCTCTGAGACTTCTTTAAATCAACCTCCACCACTGTAAGGCGGCTTCAGCAGCTCTGCTGCCAATGCGGAGCAGATGTCCTCATACAACAACCTTGGGTCTTCAGTGGCTAGGTTTCTGGACTGGGCACTTAGGACTACAAGCTGCTTGTAGCCCACAATGAAGGTAAAGTTCGAAGCATACTTGCCAGAAAACACAAATTTTTCTGCTCCCCAATTTCTGTAATAGTGACGACACTGCTGTGTGCCTTGAGCTGAAGTTGGGACAATTCAGGCTTAGCTCAGCCAACATGGCCTACAATCACCAAGGAACACTGGCACACCAACTGCTGGATGTGCTAATGGCCGACTGCGAGGCGACAAACACCGAGCTCATCATAGGATGCGATGCCAACGCTCACCAACATCAGTGGGGAAGTACGGATATAAATGAACTGGGTGAGTAACTCTTTAATTATATCCTTTCGACAAATCTGAATAGTTGTTATATTTGTAATACCCTAAACTTTACGTCAGTCACAGTCTCCCTTCACCAAAGACTCACAAGATTGAGAGAGCAAGCTGAACATTCTCTCTCTCTCTGAACATAGGCATTATTTTCTCTCTCGAAATCCCCAAGCCTTAAAGGTGCAGAAACATTAAACGGACATTACTAACACGACTTGTTCCAGAGCACCCCCCAGAAGGATTCCCTTCCTCGAGCACACTGAGTTGCTCACGTACAATATCACGGAGGCATGCAAGTCCCCCCTAATCAACTCATGCCCTCAGAGCAAACCAAGAGGGATATCAAAACCATCGTGGTGGTTCCCACAAATAGGTGAGCTTCGCAAAAGTTCGCGAAAGCTCTTTAATAAAGCAAGAATCAGGTTCTCTATAAGGCCAGCCTAACCTTCTACAAAAAAAAATTAAGACAAGCTAAGCGCTCCACCAAACAGAATTTCTGCTCCACAATCACGAGTACTGCAGAAGCCGCTAGGTTCAGAAAAGTTCTCTCCAGCACTCAAGCACCCTTGGGGTGCCACAAAAAGACCGATGACTCGTGGAAAACGTCCAGTCTAGAGTCACTGGAATTTTGGTGGATACACACTTTCCCGGATGCTCTGACGTAGAAATACTATTATCATTAACAGAGAATTTCAGGAGTGTTGGAGTAGTTTAATTTAGTTAGGAGTTTAGCATATCATAAGTTAGTTTGAGAGAAATTTTGAAGCGCTCTTAAGCTATGTAAGCTTTTAGGCCGATTGTCAATCTGCCAAAATGCGGCAGAATGTGGCGTATGTACATTTGCTTAGACTATGCTAGAAATAATTGTCGTATTATACTTGAAGCCACCACACAAATTATATTTGGTATTGCAAGAAAAGTAGCGTCTCATTATTTCGTTTTGTTTGTTTAATAATCTATTAGCTTATAGATTTTTAATTGGCACCCAAGCAGGGACTTCGGTTTTTTCGATTTTATTTGTTTGTCTCGCGGTGGTGACTTAAGTATCGCGTGTGATTATTAATTACACATTTTCGCTTATATTTGGATTTCCTGGAGTTACCCTTTTGGACTTTCGCCATATTGAAGTTTCTATGGCCAAAAAGCGAGGAAGATCTTTCTCTATTGAATCGCTAGAAAGTCTCCAGTTTCGAGTTTAAGATCGATAATAGATACAGTGGCTGCTATATATGCAACAAAGTGCAACATACAGCAGCGAATTCAAATTGTTGAGGAGAGGCAATTTTAGCTCCAATACTGCAATTGTTCAATCCATTTATCGACGAAGTTGAGGAAAATGGCATTAAATTTAATTAGATCGAGTTGGAGGGTGCTTGCTACACGGCCCTATCTCACATGATGCTAAATTCCCTTTGCTGCTACCAAAGAGTTCTGGATTCGTCAGCATCTTCTTCAGACATTTGGTGCAAAGGTTTTTATTGGATTGTTGAGGCAGCCTTATTACTTAAGCTACAGAGAGAGAGGTAGACCACCTTTAAAAATGTACGTTGCCGTTTTTGTTTGATCCGCCTCAATGGCGGTCTTGGAATTCGTTACTGACCTTTTAACTTACACCTCTATTAATGTTTTTTAAAGGCTCATTTGAGAGAGCAACGTGCTGAAGGAGGTCCACGAAGCGCTTCACCACAGCAAGGAGAAGCTGAAGTACTACGCAGCGGAGAAAGGAGGTTTATCCCTCCGAGGGCATCGCTCTTCGGCGGGCTGTGGAAAGCAGCAGTAGAGGCTGCCAAACACAGGGTAGTGCGAGGGGCAGGCGACGCCAAGCGTACACTGGACATATTTAATTCTAGGCCACTCGAGGTTGACGCCAGTGACCCAAACGGCAGAGAGGTGCTAACTGCAGGACACTTGCTCATTGGCAAGTCTTTACTGAAGCTGCCCACAGGATCCACGCCCAATGAGCCAAACGACGAGCGCGTACCCGCGTACTGGTGGCGACAATTGTTGGTACGCAAACTGCACTTTTGGCGCAAGTGGTCCGCGGACTACCTTCTCAGCCTTCAGCAGCGATCCCGGTGGAGCAAAGGCAAAGCCAACATGGTGCACGACGACAACACCCTCCGCACAACATTGGATTATCGGGCGCGTGAATCGCGCAATAGCCGGAGAGGACGGCAAGGTGCGGATGGCCGAAATAATAACGCCGGCCGACATTACTAAACGGCCAGCGCACAAGCTGGCACTACTCACCTCATAAAGTTTGTTGAAGACTAGAGCTCGCAAACGGGCAGGAATGTTGGAGCAGAATAATTATATTGCTATTAAGTTAGGAGTAAGCATAGCATAAGTTACTTTAAGTGTAAATTTGAAGTCGCTCTTAAGTTATGTAAACTGGTCTAAAGAACTTGTGGGATAGTTCGCAGGGGGCTAAGCTGAGGCCACCAGGCGGGTCGTGGGTTGCGGATATCGAACGGCCTCTTTATGAGGTGATCTGCAAATAAGTGAGAATCCTTGCAAATAAGCAGTCCCGGACAAACAGCGGGTACGGTACCGCTCACCGTACCGAAAAGACGCTTGTGTCGCCGTCTTTTAAAGCATAGCCTCCCAACTCCCTCACACGTACCCATCTTCATCCCTTCCCCAATATCTCACTCCGGGCTAGACTTAGGTGTCATTCGAACCATGCAGAAAGTCAACCTGGCCGGGGGCCCGGACTAAAAACTAGCCCAGTCGCTAACGGTGAGCTCAGGCAGGTGGTGACTGCCTGTTCTAATTAGCCTTACCCGGGTACTGAAATGTAATGAGGAGTGCAGCAGGATGCCCCTGATGCCAGTGTCGCGAGGCACTTTGAGGACCGCCTCCTTGACGGGGAGCGGCCCTCCAATGTGGGACCACCCCCACGGCGCCCTAACCAGGCGCAGCCAACAAGAAGGCCGCAGGCGGCAATAGATAAAGCGCGCACAACTGACGACGAGGGAAGCCCCACGTTACCGTGTCGCCCCAGCTGCAGGAGAAGGAAGAAAATCTGGAAAATCTCAGCCGATGCTACCGAGACGTAGCGCAGTTAGGCGAAATGGCGTGCAGCACGAGCAGCCAAAAAAGCAGTTGCCAAAATTGGGAGAGCCGGGTGGTTTGGTTGACCCAAACCGAAAAACGCTGAACGGCTCGAAAACCAAATGGTACCTCAGGTACCTTCAGCAGGGACTACCCCCTGCTGAGGCATTGCGCATGGCAACGGCTGGAAAGGACTCGGCGAGACAGGTTCGGGGACCAGCCCCCAAACGCCTGAGCAGTAATTTGACGCCACCCACTGCCACCCCCAAGAGGGCGTCCCCAGTGGATCGTCCCAGCACGTCAGCCGTCGTAGCAACAGCAGTTAGGTCTTCCTCTGCATTGTGCACCGAGAATCGCATATCGTATGCAGCGATTGGAAAAAAAAGTCAAGGTGGCCGTGTTACCTGTGGAATACCCGCAGGCAATGCTCAGCCATGGGGACTTATCCGCATTGGAGGAGGCCATCCTGGACGAGGTTATCCTTACAGGAGGGGACACCGCGGTCGCGTTCGCCGGCATTTGTTTCCCGGTTGGCTACCTGGTCATTGAATGTTCCGACGATCACTCAGCGGAGTGGCTGAACACCGTGGCGCCAAGACTGCAGTCGTGGAAAGGGGCTCCATTGCGCTGCAAGGTGGGTGATGATATTCCATCAACCCACAATAACACCATCTTCTGCCCAAGAAGCGTGGATCGGTCAACCGAATCCTTGTTGGTTCTGCTGAGGAGCCAGAACAAGATCGAAACCGACTCGTGGAAGGTGTTATCAAGGAGGACGGAAGGCGGAGGTGCGCTATTGGTGATTGGAATCGATGAGGCATCCAAGGAGGCGAAAATGGCGAAAGGCCACCAAGTTTCATACCGCTACGGGACCATCCCCATTGGCGGTCTGAAGAAGAAGAGGGTTGGCGCGGTGACTGCCCCCACCCAAACGACAGTGCCGGGAGCTGCAGTCTCGGGCCCTACATCTCCCACCGCCACTGTTCCGAGTGCTCATCTGTCAGGTGTCTCCGATTTATCACAGGATCTGGCCGAGGATGAGGACCTGGTGGAGATGACGGCTCAGCAGAGCTGGAAAGGATGGATGATGAGGTGCCGATGTACTCAGAAGTGCTCGCTGAGGAGCTTCAAACGGCAGAAGCTGACGTCACCATGACGGCCAGTGGTGATGTGGGTAGCTCCCAACCTGCATCACCAGGAGCTGGAGCGGCGGTTGAATGACAATGACGTCAAACGTCACCGGCACTGTCTAGCCCAGTTAACCTCCATAGGGCTATGGCAGCCTCTGCTGTCTTGGCCAGGATGTTTATCACCCAAAATCTTCTGCTAGCCCTGGTACAAGAGCCATGGCTTAACAATGGAACAAAAGGCCTGACTCGAAGGTAATCTGTGATCAAAGAGATCCTTCACCTAGAGCATGCATTATGGTAAGGAAATGTAGTAATTGTACTATTCTTTCAGAGTTTCTCATTAGGGACTATCCACATTTCAGAGAATGGCATGTCTCTTCAGAAGAATATATGTCCGATCACAGGATTATCCTATTCAAACTTAAAGTTAACACGGATAGTAGTATACCAACTCTTAACCCCTGGAAACCGAACTGGGAAAAATGTAGGTCTACCCTAGAACTTAACCTAGCCACTGAAAACTATGGAATACCCAGACGCACGGGTGAGCTAGAAAGAGTTGTTAGAAATCTAAATAGTAGCATTAAAAATGCATATAAAGAAAGCTGCCCACTAAGGAAAACTCGTAAAGAAAAAGATGCCCCATGGTGAATTGACGGTCTTGAGAGACTGCGAATCACCACCCGTCACCTCTTCAATAAAGCTAAGAGGGACGGGTCATGGGACACATACCGCGAAAGCCTCACCTCCTGCAGCAAGGAGATTAGGAAGGCCAAGCGTAGGAACTATAGAGACTTCTGCGAAAGCATAACTAGTGCGAGTGAAGGTTCCCGGATCCATAGAGCATTATCAAAGCGGGCGCAGGAGTCTAATTTAGCCATGAAGAGTAAAGATATCTCGTATACGAGCACCAATATGCAAAGATTAGAGCTTCTGTTTGAGACGCACTTCCCAGGAAGTATCCCCTGGCAACAGTGCGAATCGCTTGAAACAGAGGGTCAACACAGACAAACGGCAATTGACTGGGCATGTGCCAAGTCGGTGGTCACAGTGGAGAAAATAAAATGGGCAATTGGAACCTTCCAGCTTTACAAATCTCCTGGTCTAGATTGCATATCACAGGTATTCCTTCAGCAGGGACAGGGAATACTCCTACCCACTCTAAGGAAAATCCTGGTCAGTAGCCTGGCACTTGGTCGTATACCAAGCACTTGGAGAAGAGTTAAGGTGGTCTTCATCCCCAAGATAGGGAAGACAGATATCACCATCCCAAAGTCCTTCAGACCCATCAGCTTAAAATCGTTTTTTCTAAATACGTTGGAAAAGCTGGAAGATTATAACATTAGGAGCACTCTGCTTACACAGAGTCCACTGCAGGCAACGCAGCATGCATACAGAACAGGCAGGTTTACGGACACTGCCCTGTATGAGCTGCACCGTACTCTGCGGGTGGCAGTAGTAAACAAAGAAGTAGCAGTCTGTGCATTTTAAGACATTAAAGATGCTTTCGACAACACATCATATGATAATGTCAAAGCTACCTTGAATAGAAGAGGGCTGGACAGTACAACTAGTAGATGGATTTCATCCTTACTAGGGTCGAGACAGGCTACGGCATCTATACAAGATAATACCGTAACAAAAACAACCACAAGGGGCTGTCCACAAGGGGCGAATTTATCACCTCTCTTATGAAGCATACTATTAAGTAAATTTGCGAACAGGTGTATTGAATGTCAAGGCTATGCAGACGACATTGTGATAATAGCTCGGGGCAAGTATGAAGAAACTCTTTGTGAAAATGTTCAATTGGGACTTAGAATTACGCATGATTGGTGTAGGGAGGTTGGTCTCAACTTAAACCCTACTAAAACAATCATCGTTCTGTTCACCAGAAAATACAACCTACAAAGGATGAGGGAGATTAGGCTCGCAGGGAGTCCAATACAAACAAGCAAGGAAGTTAAGTACCTTGGGGTCAATTTCGACAGCAAATTAAACTTAGGCACCCATGTACAGAAAACGATCGCAAATTGCTGCAGAGCGCTGTGTACGTGTCGTAGAATAGCCGGGAAGTCATGGGGAACATCACCAAAGTTAATAAGATGGCTATACCTTACGGCTGTAAGTGAGTGATTGTATGGGGGGATAAGGCACAGCAAATCACTGTGCAGAAGCAGCTTCAGAAGCTACAAAGAATGGCATTTGTAGGAATCACGGGAGCAATGAGGACCTGTCCCACATCAGTGCTTGAGGTTCTATTGTAGACAACGCCACTTCATCACACAATTAGGCTGCAACAGAAGGCAACCCTCTTAAGAATTTCCGTTGAGGGAGTTGGGAGCGGACACATTATTAGTCGAGTAGAGGCAGATATGCTATCGGGTGAACTTCACCTACTGTCACAGCCAAGGGACGAAATGAAAGCCGAACAAATGTTCGGTCAAAAGTTTCAAGTTCACCTCTGTAATACAAAGGAGTGGACTTCTCTGAAAGAGATCCACAACATAAAGCCACTCACCATAAAATGGTACAGCGATGGATCCCTAACGCAACAAGGCTCCGGTCTTGGTGTGGTAAGCCCTCGGCTAATGTACCACGAGCCCCTAGGTATGCACATCAGCATGTTCCAAGCTGAGGTATGTGCAATCGGGAGGTGTGTGGACTTTAATCTAAAGCGTAAATATCAGAATAGGGATATAGCCATCCTGTCCGATAGTCAAGCAGCAATAATGGCACTTAGTAACACCGAAATCAGGTCAGAGGTAGTTCGTGAGGTACGAACCAAGCTAGACACTCTGGGATCACAAAATAGGCTTGCCCTAAGATGGTTCCTGGGACATGTCGACATAGCGGGGAACGAAGAAGCAGATAAGCAAGCAAGACTGGGGGCAGCGACACCCCTTATAGGACCCGAGCCGTACTGTGGTATAGGAAGAAGCACAATATGCCAAGAGCTTAGGAATGAAGAGAGACTTCTGCGCAGCATGAGCTGGGCAAGGACACCAGGACTCAGACAAGCAAAGCTTCTCTTGGATAGCTATAACCTTAAACGGTTTAAGCAAGTAATATCAATGGGTAAAAACGCTGCGTCTCGGTTTGCCTCTCGCTCCTCTGTCGTCGTACCCTCCTCGCAGGATTCCCTCGGGTCACTTCCTCGCAATGTTGGAGTCTCCGCCTCGACCTTGTCGGTGCCCTCGGTCGGCACTTCGGCGCTTTGTAGGATCAACTTCGCTTCGCCACATTGAACCGTCGTACCTATCTTACACAGAAAGTCCATTCCCAGAATGGCATTACCAGCAGATCCATTGTCACTTCTTTACCTACTAATTTTACTTTTGTTCGCAACAGCTTGCAAATGGCGACGCTCGACCCGTCGGCTTAGCGTGTGTTTGCGGTTGCAGAGAAAACTTCCCCTTTCATCTCAATCTTGCGGAAAAACTCCTCGCTTACGAAGCTCCTAGTAGCCCCCGTGTCAACAGTCGCTTCTGCACCTCGGTCCCCGACTCCTACCGTGGCGACTATGCGATTATTTTCGACTCTTAGAGGGTATACTATTTCTGGGACTGACTCGCGCCGACGCCCATCCGATCCCACTCCGGATGACGCGGCTGCTCGTTTTCCGCTCCCTTTCCGCAACACATACTGGTGCTCACGCCCTGCGCGCCACACTGCCTACAGCACAGCACCTTTGGATTTGAGCATTCGCGGGCAAAATGCCCTTCCTGCGAACAATTAAAGCACACGCGACTGGTTCCCCTCGGCCTCATATGCTCTTGCCCCAGCATGCCGTTCGAGATTTCTCCGCTTCCCCCTGTCCTCACGTTAATTGGGCCGTTCCTCGCCAACGGTAACTGCGCTGGCGGGTTCCGGAAAGGATTGTCTTGCCTAGCGGGCGTGTCCACGACCCTAGACCCTTGTGAGTGATCGGCTCCTGTCATACTCCTAACTTCCATTGCCTCCCGGTTTTGCCCTGGAATACCTTCAAATTCTGCTGCTAGCTGGGTCAGTTGAACAAGTGTCGCGAAATCTCTTCTGCGGATATAGAGTCTGTACTCCCGGGCCAGGTTCTCATAAATACGATTCAACTCCTGTTCTGCCCCGTACCCGGCATGGCGCATAAGTCTCCTCAGATCGACCATGTATTCTTTGTACCCCTCGCCAGTGCGTTGCCGACGGGCCCTAATTTGGTCTTCTAGCCTATCAAAATACTGTGGAGGTAGGAAGAACTCGAAAAACACCTTTTTAAATGTGACCCAACTCGCGTCACTGAGGTCGCTTGTCGAAAACCAGCATACTGCCATGCCAGTCAACGCTTCGCTCGTAGCCCTGGGCATCCGGTCTAAGTTGATTTCATTCGCTCTCGCCCGTTGTTCGAGCGCCTCTATAAAAACGAGCGGATCCGCGTAACCGTCGAATCTGATACCCCACTTTCTGACCAGCTCGGGGACGACCATGTACTGCCTACTACTGTCACAACCCCCGCAGTTGGCGCTCATGCGCGATCTATTACCCTCCGGGACTACTTGTGTGCTGGTCACAGGCAGGCTAACCTGCGGTACCACGTGCCCTCCGGATGCTACGCCGCTTTGAGTCCCTTGCCTCTTCACCGTCAGGTGTTGTGTACGGGTGATCGGGAACAACCCCCCTGGTGACCCTGACAACGTCAGCAGGTCGTACTCAGATTTCTGACGCTGTCGTGCGCTTGGGGCGAAAACGTTTAATGGCACGGGTTATTCAGGTATTTTCGCGAAGCGCGTTTCCCACTCGGCTAGCCGCGTCCACACTCCTGTGTGGTGATTCCCATCTTTTATGAAAGTACATATCCGTTTTCGTAATTCCTCTACCTTCCCTGAGTGATCCAATCCTAGTTCTTTCGTCAGGTGTTCCAAATCCTCCTTCCGGCAGTGGTAGACCCAACGTACGCCTACGCCTGGGTTGACTCGATCCTCCAGCGGTGTGTCATTGGGCTTGCTCATTATGACCACGCTAAGTTATAACAATACCCTAGATTTTCTTCCACCCCAAAACCAATCAACGAGCAATTAATAACAATTTTATTAAAGTTCGGGTTAAATTTTTTTTTGTTTATCTCCCTTTTTTTTATTTTATTTTTTTTTTATTTAAAATCTTTTCCGCAATCCCTTTTTTTTTAATTTTATTTTGATTTATTCGTTGAGCTTTCTTTTGTTATTATTTCTTCTCGTCGAATTTATACTCTTGTTACGCATAAAACTCGGTCGCCTTTATTCCTTGTCTTAAATGCGCGCACGATAACCAGGGTATCGTCGGGTGTACGCGGATTGATTTCACACTTTACGTTTGGGGGTTTTATTCCCAACTTATGCTACGTCTGTTTCACTTTTGGTCCCTGCTCGGGCGCCACTTGTAAGGTAGAGATTTTGGCCGGGGTATATATCTCAGTCTGGCCAAAGTTCTGCGTTACAAGAAATTTATTACAAACACCAGCGACGCATTGTGAAGTACAGACATGTGTAATTTATGCCGCCTGACATCCGCGTTGGTCGAAAACGGCTGAGTGATCGGAGGGGAGGTGTGTAAATTATTAAAGAAAACTTTTATTCATTTCTTCTTTCTCTCCTTTCTGTCTAACGCTGGGTTTCTCTTCATAAACTTACAACTAATTTCCTATAAATTATATTCAGACCGGCTACTCCACGAATTCGCGTTCTGATCGCGTCGTGGCCTCTCCCGACCGCCGGGTCTTCGGGTCGCGGCTCTCTCGTGCGCCTCTTCTGTCGCCTTATGTATTACCTAGCTTCTCGCCGTTTCTTATATGTTAGTGCTTAACTAAGTGTTGACTTCTTTTTCGTTTATTATATGTATGTTAAACCAATGTGGACTTCTTGTTGTTCTTATTTATGCTAAATAAATATAACTACATGTTGGCTTCTTGCCGTTCTCATTTATGCTAAACAGATATAACTAAATGTTGGCTTCTTGCCGTTCTTATTTATGCTAAACAAATGTTGACTTCTTGTCGTTTATTATATATGTGTTAAACGTGAGTTTCTTAACCTAATGTGGGCTTCTTGCCGTTTCCTATATCTATATATATACATGTGAATTCGGCCCGCTTGGCCTACTTCACAACCGTGAGATCATCAGTTATGTTATTAGAAAATAAGTAAGCGTAGATACCTTTCCTTACTAGGATAACGTTCATTGCTCTTCCCACTGTTGTCGGGTAGAATATGTTGTAGTTTGGACTTTTAAGTCCAGAAACCTTGTTTCCCGAAGCTATCCAAGGATCCTGGACTAAGGCGACGTCGGCTTGCACCGTCTCCAGGGTTAGCAGGAGATCCGCCGAAGTCAACTTGCTTTTATGCATGTTGAATGCCACTTGGATGATCCTAAGCTCCACGCTTGGCTGCGGCATTCTCCGTGGATGGGACTTCCACTATGGTCGTGTCCGCATCCTCGTCATCCTCTTATTCAAGATTTTTAGTAGCGTTGGTGACCTCCGCCAGGTCTCTCTCCACCTCACCCGCCTCTAACGTGTTGGTGTTAGTATCGTCAGGGTGGCGCCCACGCCATCTTGCCGAATCTTCCGCAGAGCAAATCATCGGCCTCCTTGTTGATCTGGATCACCATTTCTTGACCGTTATTGTCGGGCTGCGCAACGAGGATCACATTCCAATCAACCGCCATCACGTCTGGGAACACTTCTTTTGCCTTCGGCACGGACGGAATAGGAGTTCTGTCTACTACCTCTAGCTTGGCACCCTCCCACGGAGCGTCCATGGCAGCCACGACGCCGGTGACCCATTTCAAGGTATGGTCATCCTTGCAACTCAGGATTTTACGTCACCATCAAAAGAGATGGCAAGCGATTCCGGTTCGCCTATACGCCCCAGAAGCTCATCAAACTGTAGCGCCTCTACCTTCTCCCAGTGTTCCGGCTTCAATAAAAATGAAACTCTTCTAGATTCATGAGCTCAAATCCCCATTTCCAGTTGGAATATGAAATCGTAGCGACACCTTTCTCACAGGACGCTATTGTAGACTTTTTTCTCTGCCAGCGCATTTTCTGACCGATTTTCAAGTCAGTTTGCTTGCCGACTGTGCTACGCCTTTTTTCCCTCACCGCGTCGTTTGCGTAAGCGATCACCAGACAGCCCCCTCCCTTCATGGAGCGCAGCAAGCTATTAACAGCTACATTCCAAAGGAGAGGGGAGAGAAACCCTCCTTGCGGGGTTCCTTTATTTACGGACCTGGATATGGTCGAAGACCCCAGTGTGGCCCTGACGGTCCCGCACTTTAGCAGTTGATCAGTCAGCTCCACAATGCGGTGCCTAACCCTTAGCTCCGACAATGCCTTGGTAATCGCTTAAGGTACGACATTATGAAAAGCGTCCTCAATGTCCAAAAAGGCTTTAAGGCAGTACTCCTTGTGGTGGAGTTCCTTTTCTATTGTAGAGATAACAGCGTGAAGTGCTGTCTCAGTAGATTTACCTTTTTGGTAAGCGTGTTGAGCTTGGGCGAAATAATCGGTCTTGATCGAATCTCTAATATCTAGGCCCAGAACCCTTTCTATTGTCTTCAGTAGAAAGGGTGTTAGACATATGGGATGAAAATTTTTTGGGGTCGTGAATGAGGCTCTGCCAGCCTTGGGAATTAAGATGACTTTAGATTTGAGCCATGGCTTGGAGATCGAACCTGTCGTCAGGATGTCTGAAAATATTTTCTGTAACCAGTTTATGGCAATATCCCCTGCATGCTGCAGTTGGAGCAATGGAGTCATTTTCCTGAAATTTTCTGAAGATAGGGGGTCGTAATCCTCAGCCGCAGCCGGTAAAGTGGGTTTCCACCAAAAGCTCCAGGGACTCTAGACTGGTCGTTGTCCACGAGTCATCAGGTTTTTTGAGGAAACCCTCGGGTGCTTGTGTGCTGGAGAGAACTTTTCTGAACCTAGCGGCTTCTGCAGATCTTTCGATTGTAAAGCAAAAATTTTGCCAAGCGGCTGCAGCCGCATTACAGTGGTGGAGGTTGATCTGAAGGAGTCTCAGAGACATCTTCAGGCTTCAACTCCACCACTGTCAGTTTTGCCTCTTCGTCCGTGTTGTCGTCGAGGTTAATCATATTAGCCACGTGTTCGGCTAGGTCAGATCCTTCCGACTGGTGGCCTGCCTGGGCTTTGGCCGTTGCGTCACTTTCGGTGACAGGGCCATTTGCACAATGGGCTGTAGTGCCGCCTGCAGAAAATAAGACACGTAAGTTTTTTGTAGGCACTTATGTATGTACATATGTATGTATGCTCAACAGGTTGCGGATTGCCGGCGGTTAATGTATAAATTAAATATTTAGAATTGAAAATTAAGTGTATTTATTACTGGAAATTATGTGTGTGATATAGGCAAGTATGATCTGGAATGTATGTTGTAGTGTAGTGGACTTGTAGTAATGCAGCTTTGGATTTATGTTATTGTAATGTGCAATTAATCTGTAAATTAAATTTGTGTAATAATTGTGTATAGCTTGAGTGCAATTATTACAGGCCGCTATATGTATAATATAGGCAAGTATGATCAGGACTGTATGTTTAGTGTAGTGGACTTGTACGCATGCATGCAAATATGTTGGTACGGCTGCACATACATACGTATATACATATACAATTATAGATCTGTAAATTGATTATAATTTACATATGTTGGAACTTGTCTTTTGCAATAAAATATTAATCAACATAAAATATTAATCAGGTGTAATATGATGTATGTATGTAATTATTTACGTACATACACATGTGCTGCAATGCAAAACGGAAAACTGGACTCGGATCGTGTAAGTTCATACTGTAACGAACCTACGGTTGTCACACGAATTAAGCTGGGCTAACTTTCGCGGTGTTGAGGGCACGTGCCAACAAATTTATATTTGTGGCGGCTGCGGCAATAATAACACAATTAGGTTTTGCTTTTATACATTTATTTTAAAACTGCACTCTCTTCTAGTTTTCACGTTGGGTTTTACAATTGATCTGTACACTTAAATGATATATTTTTATTGAGTTTATGAAATCGTACGGATCTTGTGTCGTGGTTTAATTTGCAATGCTGGCGCTCTCGTTGCACCAAATATTAAGAGCCAATGTTACGCCTACTAAACGAGGTTTTAGCTAGCAACGCCTGAAATTCGCCAGGCTCTACTATGGCCTCCTTGTTACCACAAGGATTTCGCCAATAGTCTCTCCTACTTTCAGGTTCTGGCTTTAGCTTCACCTGTCCTTCGCCAGGCTCACTAGTCTGATACTTGGTTTTAACTTGAGGTTGCTTTGCAAATGCAACACACCACAAGGCTTGATAAATCCCGCGTATCGATTTCTTAGGAAAGGGTTTGTTAATCGCTAAGGACACGATCTGCTTTGTCCTTATTGCGATATGAGTCCTTTTAATTCTTATATTATCCTTTCCCGTTGGATTTATTGCACTCTGAATCCTTTGCACACTTTATGTTTCGCGCTGACTTTCCACTTCGCACTCCCTCCGTACTCACTTTGTATCCACTTTTGTACTAACTTTTGTACGAACTTCTGTACTCACTTTTGTACTAACTTTCCGCTCTGTCAAAGGCGGCTCCTTTTATACCCTTCTGTTGTCGCGCTGGACCGGGGCCTGTCAGTGCTGCCAATGTCGCGCCAAGGGCAAAGGTGGCGTGATCGTTCCACTGAGATTTGCCTAGCAACAACGGTTCCTCGTTGCTGATCACGCCTGTCGTTGGTGTGACGGTGATCACTACATCTCGTGGATGCACCGCTCACACACCAACGGCACTTTGCCACGACTTTTACGGTACATGTTTTGCGGCTCCCATGTGCCAAACACGTACCTTAGCGCTGACATCCTGTGTCAGAGCGAGATAGCATGCGAATTCGCCGCAACTCAGGTCCGGCTGCGGCTATAAATGCAACCGCCTTCTGTGAGGCGCTATACGCAAATATGGCTCCTCACACTCCCCTCTTTCTCCGGAAGAGGAAGCCTTCCACTTAAATGCCCAGTTTTCAAACCGCGCGCCTCCGTTTTGAACCTAGCGTCCGTTAGCAATGTCGCTGTAGCGATCAGCTGGTGGTCGCGTAACGCCATCTAGTGGTGCGTTGCGCCATAGCAGCCAGCTTTGCATCGCTCGGCCTTACTCGATACGGCCTGATCGATATTTGCGATGTGGCCAGATCGATATGGCAACACGCAACTATCCAACACTATTCGGCCATGATATACAAATTCCCTGTTGCAATTGTTTTGTTGTTGCTGAAAAGAAACTAAAAAGCAAGGTAAGTAATATATTTTCGCGCCCTGCGCCATCTCCACCATATCCTAAGTCACGTTCTCTTTTCCAGGCCATGCCGTTTTGCCGCTCGCGCTGGAACACACACATTCTATGTGAGTATAATTCCAGCAAATTTCACCCCCACTCTTGCAGTTTAATCCACCTGCTTTTCTTTATTTATTTTTTTTCCAGGTCACCTAAATTAATATGCATATATATTTTTTTTATATTAATTTTTTTATTATTATATTTTTTTTTATTGTACGTGTTATTTTGTGCTCTCTTCACACCGGCACAAATGCCCGCGTGCCTCTGGCCGATATCCGCATGCGGTACCTTTGGCCATGCGCCCAAACTATCCTCGACGTGCGCCTGTCGTTGCCTCCCGCTGCGGCAGCTATTTCCTCCGGTGGCCAGTCTTCTCGTGCCACCTCTCTCCACCACGAAGCCGCCAGCGGTGCGAACGATTGCCGTTGTAGCACGGGGCGAGCCGGCCGTTCCCCATATGGGCATGAAGCCTGCCGGCCGAACGCTGGGCGTACCGCATTGGGCGCCCATGTTGGTGGCGGAGGCGGTGTTCCGGGGCGAGGCGGCGTGCCCACCTGCAGCGGTGTCGGCCACTCCCATGGTGACGTCTGGGTTGTCGGGCTGGTGGCCGTGTTGTATGGTGCCTGGGGTGGTGCCTGCAGTGTTCGTGGGGGTGTAGGCGTTCGGGGTCGTGGTGGCGTCGCCTCTCGTGGTCGTGGCGGCGTCACCTCTCTTGGTCGTGGCGGCGTTACTCCTTGGGGTCGTGGCGGCGTTATCCTTCGTGGTCGTGGCAGTGTTGTCTCCCTTAAAAAGTCCTCGCGGGGCGGTGCCACCTCCTCTGTCCACTACAGGACAACCGTCGCGGTGTGATGCCACTGCCCATCCACGAAACGCTTCTCGCGGTTGATGGTTGCCGTCGGCGGTGGTGGCTCGTCTGGTTCGCCTTGCGGCACCCGCTCCTCGGCCTGCGGTGCTGACTCCTCCTAGTCAGACGATATGTAGATAATATCGTCCTCCTCATCCTCCGAGGCGTCCACCCCAAGTCGGAATGGCGACGGTAGCCTAGCGGGGCGCCAGTCTGGCGGTGGCGTCTCCGGCAGCGGCTGTGTGGCGAACCGCTCCGGGCTGGCTGGGCCCACATCCTCGTCCTCCGGTGTTGGTGGTGCCTCGGGGTGGCACATGCGTACCCACTCTGGATTCAGCTCCACAAACTCCCTCGGCGGCGATTCCGCACGAATCTCACCCACCACCATCCACCACCAGCGCCGCAGTCCCCCTCCCAATCGCTGCTATCAAAATCTTCGCCATACGCCCGGCGCACCCACTCTCGTTCCTCTGCCAGCTCCTGGAGGCGGCAACGCTCGCTCTCGGCTGCCTCCCGCTCCTCCGGGGATTCTAAGATAGGCGATGCCCGTAGCTCCATCACGTCTGGCGATACCTCCCGCTGCGGTCGACACGCGCGTAGGGCTGTCCTGCCCAACGCCCTCGTCGCGCCACGTTTCTGCGCCCTCTGGCGCTGGCACCCATGGCCGCCGCGTCGTCCACGAGCACATCCCCCGCTGGTGTGCGAGAGTGCACACGTGGGTCAAGGCCCGACACATGGGCTGCCCTTCTTCCCTCGTTGTTACGGTTGCCGTTCTCCATATGTATTGTGAGTACTTTTGTAAATTTTCGCAAAGTGACCGACTGCATGGTAGTCGGCACCTTTTATACCCCTACTCCGTACGAATGTGCAACAGTGTAGGTGCGCATGTTACGGTATCCTTCCCGCATGCGACCGCCATGTTTTGTCTGCGCTCTCTTTGCGATATCGCTAACCTTTTCCATTGATCGTTTTCTAGCAGCGTTTGTTTCGCACACATTTTCGCCGTTTTCAGGTTCGTTTTTTGTAATGCCCTTGGTTGGGCCGTGGCTCTTATTATTTATTTATTTTCTCTGACATCCATTATTTTGCCCACACATTCATTTTTGTCTGTTATTTTTAGTAAATATGTAATACCTTACATATTTATTTTTATTATTTATATAAATGTAATACCTTACATATTTATTTTTGTTATTGTTTAATAACTATGTAACACCTTACATATTCATTTTTATTATTTATATAATATGTAATACCTTACATATTTATTTTTGTTATTATTTAATAAATATGTAATACCTTACCTTACCTTACCCCCTTTTTTTCCAAAAAACAAATCAACTAATGATTTTTTTTTTTTTATAGGCGGTAATGGAGATTCAGGTGAGTAAATGAGATACGTCCTTAACAAGGCCAATTATTAACCGACCTTTTCTTTTCCAGATGTTCATAGTGTCGCCTACTCTCAGGTTCTGGCTTTAGCTTCACCTGTCTTTCGCCAGGCTGATACTTGGTTTAAATCGGAGGTTGCTTCGCAAATGCAACGCACCCCAAAGCTTGCTAAATTCCGCGTATCGATTTCTTAGTAAAGTATTTGTTAATCGCTAAGGACACGATCGGCTTTGTCCTGATTGCGATATGAATCCTTTTAATTCTTAAATTTCCTTTCGCGTAGGATTTCTTGTCCTTTGAGTCCTTGGTTCACTTTATGTTTCACGCTCACTTTCCACTTCGCACTCACTCTAACTTTGGGTTCACTCTTGTCTCAACTCTTGTACTCTTGAACTAACTCTTGAACTAACTCGCAGCTCTGTCAAAGGCGGCTCCTTTTATACCCTTGTGCTGTCTCGCTGGACCGGGGCCTTTCAGCGCTGCCAATGTCGCGCCAAGAGCAAAGGTGGCGTGATCGTTCCACTGAGATTTGCCTAGCAACAACGGTTCCTCGTTGCTGATCACTCCTGTCGTTGGTGTGACGGTAATCACTACATCTCGTGGATGCACCGCTCGCACACCAACGGCACTTTGCCACGACTTTTACGGTACGTGTTTTGCGGCTCCCATGTGCCAAACACGTACCTTAGCGCTGACATCCTGTGTCAGAGCGAGATAGCATGCGAATTCGCCGCAACTCAGGTCCGGCTGCGGCTATAAGTGCAATCGCCTTCTGTGAGTCGCTATACGTGAATATGGCTCCTCACAAAGCATAGCATAGCATAGCATCCAGCATAACGCCCAGATATTTAATCGCTCTCTTAGACCTGACTGCAGTATTAGCCACGATGATGTTTGCTGTCTCCACCGCTTTTCGGCTGCTAATGAGCACTGTTTCTGTTTTTTTTGGGTGCTATCTGCAGTCCTACTGAGGAGAGCCACTGCATAGCTTTCGCGATGACTTTTCTTCCACTGCCTTGAGATCCTTGGCGACAACCAATATTGCCACATCATCAGCAAAGCCCACCAGCTGAACATCGTCGGGCATTGACAGCAGAAAAACGCCGTCATGCATGACGTTCCACAGTAGAGGTCCCAGTACCGACCCTTGTGGCACGCCTCTAGAAACTTCGTGCTCCTCCATTGTCTCGCAGGTATCATACCTTAGGATTCTATCCTTGAAGTAGCTCTTTGTTATCCTTAGTAGGTACTCCGGCACGTTTAGCGCCTCAAGAGCCTCCAGGGTGCAGCCCCATTTAGCCGTATTGAAGGCATTTTTGACGTCCAACGTTGTCACTAGGCAGTACTTCTTGGCGCCGCCCTTCCATCTACATCTAGCTCTCGCTCCCGAAGCTATCTCGACTACCTTGCCGATAGCGTCCAGCGTAGATCGCGCTTTACGAAAGCCATACTGCTGCGGTGAAACTCCACCAGCATTATTAATGGCGCTATTGAGCCGGGTGCAAATCAAATGCTCCAGTAGCTTACCCGCAGTATCGATCAGGCATATCGGACGATATGCAGCTGTATCTTCGAGCTTTTTGCCAGGGCTCGGTAGGAGGACCAGGCGTTGAATTTTCCAGCGGTTTGGAAACAGTCCGCTTCGTAGGCAGCTGTTGTACATGCTCGAAAAGACATCTGGGCGGAGCGTAATTGCTAGCTTGAGCGCTCGGTTGGGAATCCCATCTGGGCCAGGTGACTTGCTGGGCTTCAACCTCGTTGCAGCGTGGCGAATCTCATCTAGCATGATGGGCTCAATTTGAGAATGCATGTTTGGCGCAGGCGGCAGCTCGCCGATATCGTCATCCACACTGGGAAATAGATGCCTTACACTCTCCTTCAAAGATCCTGAGTCCAGGGGGTGGCAGCGTGGAGAGGCATTGAAGCGTTTTACTACTAGCTAATAGACATTGCCCCACGGGTCGTTTTCCGCTGTGTCGCAGAGGTCCAGGAAGCATCTACACTTGCTGTCTTTAATGAGCTTCTGGAAGCGTCTCCAACTGGCGAGAAATTCCGCCTGACGTTCATGGAACAGCAGCGATCCACGTGAGCGCTGGTAGCGGCGTCTAGCATAGTTGCATTCGCTTCGAGCCTCAGCGATCTCCTCGTTCCACCAGTATACTGGGGCATGGGGCATGGGTCTCTGGTACCTTCTGCTTCTAATCATGCTAGCATCGCACGCACGGCTTAGCATCCGCATCGTTTTGTCCACCACATCCTCGGTACTATCAGTAGTATCGGAGGTCACAGCAGACTCCAGATAGGCACTGAAGGTCCACATGTCTAGTGGTTAGTTGGAGTATTACGGTGATCCGAACGTACTCCAATGGTGCACCATATGGCAAAAGATTCATCGATGCTCCAGGTGGACGAACTGAAAAGCGAACTACTGACAAAGCTTATGTCAACGACCGAACCCAGTCTAGCTCTGCTTAACGTGTGCTGCGTTCCATGATTTAGGAGCGCCACGTCGAGGAGAGAGAACGCCTCAAGCAACCCCTGTCCTTTGGCATTGGTTGACGAGCTGACCCACTCCTCTGCCTACGTGTTGAAGTCTCCAGAGATTACGATCAGGTGACGGCCTCTTGCGTCTGCTACCAGGGAGTCCAGGGTGTTAGCGAACTCTGATAGCTGTAGACTGGGGGGTAGGCAGACTGCGTAGAGCCACAGGCCGCCCACCTAAGCGAGCACGTAGTTTTCGTCCCGTTGTACACTTACCAGAGGAGTCCCGTCAATCCCGCACCATAGGGCCGCCCTTCCAGTTGTGTCCGAAGCGCATCTAGGGCTCTCAGAAAGCCGGTATGGCTTGCTTAGCAACGCTAGGTCTGAACAGCGTTCACGCACTGTTTGCGACAACAGGTCCTGGGCCGCTGCACAATGGTTGAGGTTCAGCTGTATGAACTTCACCTTGCACGACCAAGTACACTTCCGCTGAGTGGACATCAATTACTGCACGCCTGGTGGCTGAATGATGCGCTGCCCTTTGCAACACAGATGAAGCACTTCGCCACCTCGCTCTTGCAGCTCGCTGCCTAGTGGCCTGTAACTCCACACCTGATGCAGCACTGGGATCTATCCACGGGGTTACGGCAGTTGCTTGCGGTATGTCCCATCTTCATACAGCGGTATCACCGCGTACGTGCTTCCCGCTGGCGAATGACGCAGCTAGTCCAGCCAATGTGAACTGTGCGCATGACAGTAAAGCTGCTTGACAGATTTGCTGGTACTGAAAATTGAGCCACCTGTGTGTTACCATATCTAGGTCGAATGCTCTTGACTGCGTTGACAGCGCGGTCACTATCTCCTCTTTAGTGGCTAACTCTTCCAGGTCCCAAATGGCGAAGTGAGTCTGCGCGGTAAATGAGCGAACCACTGCACTCTTGCCCAGCACAAGCTCCACTTCGTCCTTGAGCTGCTTAGTACACTCCAGGCCTACTTCTATCATCTCCAGTAGCAGGTCACCTTTTGCTGTGCGTCGAGCTTTGGAGACCTTGTCGCGGACTCCGTTGAGTTTTCCGTCGCTTCTGCTTGTAACTAGCGACAGAAGTTCGCTGTAGGAAAGCTCGCTGGTACATATTACCAGCGCATCCGATCTGCTCTTCGTAGGTGGCTTGCCAGATGCCTTACCGGTTGGCTTGCTGGACTTCCTTTGCTGGCTGTTTGCCACGTATTTTGTGGAACTGACTCCGAAAGTTTTGGATTTACATTGCCAGTATAGTTTCTCTTTGAGGGCGCCGCCTCTTGGGAATCACTGTGCTCCTCGCAGCACCGCTACCCTGCTGTTGCACTTTATCGGCTACTTTACTAGGCAGCTTTGCAACCGGCGTCGTCAGTGTGGCTGTATACGTGCTATCACTTGGGGCTGACTTGCTTCTGCCAGAAGGTTATACCGCCTTGCCTCGGTCACCAGAGGCACACTGAGCACCGCCGTGACGGAGGGGGTTGGTAATAGCCGGTACCGTGGCCTTAGGATTAATCTGCTTGGAGTTGCCTACTGGAGAAATCGCCAAGTGGTGCGCCTGTTGGCTATGCAGCGTTTTTCACAAAAACCTTGCGCGAATGTTTTGTTTGCACTTGCACTCTGTCCTCGAACCACACGTAGCTGAGACACATCTTTTCGTGTTGGAGCCACCAGTGATTAGCAAGCGAGGGTAGTTTAGCGCTTCTCGCTCAGCTGGCACTGCTAAACACAGCCCTGGTACTTGCGATCAGCTGAAGATGTGGTATTCCTAAAACACTTGGAAGCTGAAGCAGCACACCACGAAGATAGAGTGTGCAATACGTGTAGTATTTACGTGTAATATATCCACTCACACCAGTTAGAGAGCCCTGAATTGCACGCGGCTTAAGGGAGACTCCACAACAACCCGGCGATAAAAAGAAGAGGAACGCGATTGGCAAAGGCGATGTGGACAACAGGTAAGCTGCCCAGCCTATTGACGCGCATAATAATTTGAAAAATTGATTTACACTTTAGGTTTAGCACTGCGAAAACACTACAAGGACGGAGCGACAGGAAAAACTCGACCGTACTTTGCGTGAGAACACACACTTCCGTGTGTGTGTATGTGTGTGCGTTTTTTTTTTTTTTTTTTTTTTTTTCGTTTAATATGTTTTCTATTCCTTGTGGATTAGCATAGGATAAGCAAGTTTCATAACATATTGTGTTTACAAGCATGCACCATGTGTGTGGCTGTAATATTTGCTACATACTTATACTTATAACACATACACACACACACACACACACACACACTCGTACATGAACATTAAAAGCCGCAAGCAAGAACGACAGCTTCTAGAGGTTTTTCAAATGCAAGCTAAAAATGCAGCCATATTTTTTTTCTGTTGCTGCTCATCTGCACATATTGTGTGTATGTGTGTGTGTGTGTGTTTTTTAATTTCCTTTATTGCTTATCCTATATATACAGTGGCTTATTATTAGGTAATAAAAGCGAAACATAACATTGGCGGTACGGCCGTTAGGTAATGCGTCACCAATGCCTATGTTCCACCTAATCCTCTTGCCCTCTTCGCTCGCGCTCAGCCTTACGCAGATTGGTCATGACTGCCGCCGCGAACGCGCTGAATGCTTCCCAATTGGCGTTGCTGGCCAGTATCAATGTCACCAGGTTGTCCAACTCGATGCTACAGCCGAAAGCCCTTTCCAGTTCATCTCGGAGCCCGGTAAAGCGTCCACAGTGAAACAAGACGTGTTCGGCATCCTCTACGAACCTATCATCACAGGAGGTACAGAACGCTGCACTCTCATGCCCAAGTCGGTGCAAGTACTCACGGAAGCAGCCATGACCACTTAGGAGTTGGGTGGTGTAGTAGTTGAGCTGCCCATGTCGCCGGTTTTGCCACGCTGAAATGCTCGGGATGAGGCGATGTGTCCAACGCCCTTTGCTAGAAGCATCCCATTGCCTCTGCCAGTTTTCCAAAGTGCGCGTTTTGGCCGCTGTTCGCACTTCATGCTTCTGGGGATCCGAAAGTTCCTTACCATGAGTTTCCTAGTAGATCTCTGAGATTTCCCTGGCCAGATCGGCTATGGGAGCTATTTCAGCCAGGACCAGACATGCGTCATCCGAGATGGTTCTGAAGCCGCTACATACTCTGATCGCTCCAAGACGGTGAGTGGCTCTCCGTCCGCGGGTGTAGCTCTCAAAGCGGCAAGCTGATTGCCATATCGGCGCCGCATACAGCATTGTCGCTCTTATGACGCTGGTTAAAAGGAGTCTCTTAAATTACTTCGGACCTCTCGTATTTGGCGTGATACGAGAGATCGCACGATTTGCTAAGGCGGCCTTTGTGCTAGCGTACTCCAAATGCTCCTTGAAGCATAGCCTGGTATCCAGCATAACGCCCAGATATTTAATCGCTCTCTTAGACCTGACTGCAGTATTAGCCACGATGATGTTTGCTGTCTCCACCGCTTTTCGGCTGCTAATGAGCACTGTTTCTGTTTTTTTTGTGTGCTATCTGCAGTCCTACTGAGGAGAGCCACTGTATGGCTTTCGCGATGACTTTTCTTCCACTGCCTTGAGATCCTTGGCGACAACCAATATTGCCACATCATCAGCAAAGCCCACCAGCTGAACATCGTCGGGCATTGACAGCAGAAAAACGCCGTCATGCATGACGTTCCACAGTAGAGGTCCCAGTACCGACCCTTGTGGCACGCCTCCAGAAACTTCGTGCTCCTCCATTGTCTCGCAGGTATCATACCTTAGGATTCTATCCTTGAAGTAGCTCTTTGTTATCCTTAGTAGGTACTCCAGCACGTTTAGCGCCTCAAGAGCCTCCAGGATGCAGCCCCATTTAGCCGTATTGAAGGCATTTTTGACGTCCAACGTTGTCACTAGGCAGTACTTCTTGGCGCCGCCTTTCCATCTACATATATAGCTATAGCTATATATAGCTATAGCTCCCGAAGCTATCTCGACTACCTTGCCGATAGCGTCCAGCGTAGATCGCGCTTTACGAAAGCCATACTGCTGCGGTGAAACTCCACCAGCAGCAGCAATGGCGTTATTGAGCCGGGTGCAAATCAAATGCTCCAGTAGCTTGCCCGCAGTATCGATCAGGCATATCGGACGATATGCAGCTGTATCTTCGAGCTTTTTGCCAGGGCTCGGTAGGAGGACCAGGCGTTGAATTTTCCAGTGGTTTGGAAACAGTCCGCTTCGTAGGAAGCTGTTGTACATGCTCGAAAAGACATCTGGGCGGAGCGCAATTGCTAGCTTGAGCCCTCGGTTGGGAATCCCATCTGGGCCAGGTGACTTGCTGGGCTTCAACCTCGTTGCAGCGTGGCGAATCACATCTAGCATGATGGGCTCAATTTGAGAATGCATGCTTGGCGCAGGCGGGAGCTCGCCGATATCGTCATCCACACTGGGAAATAGATGCCTTACACTCTCCTTCAAAGATCCTGAGTCCAGGGGGTGGCAGCGTGGAGAGGCATTGAAGCGTTTTACTACTAGCTAATAGGCATTGCCCCACGGGTCGTTTTCCGCTGTGTCGCAGAGGTCCAGGAAGCATCTACACTTGCTGTCTTTAATGAGCTTCTGGAAGCGTCTCCTACTGGCGAGAAATTCCGCCTGACGTTCATGGAACAGCAGCGATCCACGTGAGCGCTGGTAGTGGCGTCTAGCATAGTTGCATTCGCTTCGAGCCTCAGCGATCTCCTCGTTCCACCAGTATACTGGGCATGGGGCATGGGTCTCTGGTACCTTCTGCTTCTAATCATGCTAGCATCGCACGCACGGCTTAGCATCCGCATCGTTTTGTCCACCACATCCTCGGTACTATCAGTAGTATCGGAGGTCACAGCAGACTCCAGATAGGCACTGAAGGTCCACATGTCTAGTGGTTAGTTGGAGTATTAGGGTGATCCGAACGTACTCCAATGGTGCACCATATGGCAAAAGATTCATCGATGCTCCAGGTGGACGAACTGAAAAGCGAACTACTGACAAAGCTTATGTCAACGACCGAACCCAGTCTAGCTCTGCTTAACGTGTGCTGCGTTCCATGATTTAGGAGCGCCACGTCGAGGAGAGAGAACGCCTCAAGCAACCCCTGTCCTTTGGCATTGGTTGACGAGCTGACCCACTCCTCTGCCTACGTGTTGAAGTCTCCAGAGATTACGATCAGGTGACGGCCTCTTGCGTCTGCTACCAGGGAGTCCAGGGTGTTAGCGAACTCTGATAGCTGTAGACTGGGGGGTAGGCAGACTCCGTAGAACCACAGGCCACCCACCTAAGCGCGCACGTAGTTTTCGTCCCGATGTACACTTACCAGAGGAGTCCCGTCAATCCCGCAGGACCATAGGGCCACCCTTCCAGTTGTGTCCGAAGCGCATCTAGGGCTCTCAGAAAGCCGGTATGGCTCGCTTAGCAACGCTAGGTCTGAACAGCGTTCACGCACTGTTTGCGACAACAGGTCCTGGGCCGCTGCACAATGGTTGAGGTTCAGCTGTATGAACTTCACCTTGCACGACCAAGTACACTTCCGCTGAGTGGACATCAATTACTGCACGCCTGGTGGCTGAATGAGGCACTGCCCTTTGCAACACAGATGAAGCACTTCGCCACCTCGCTCTTGCAGCTCGCTGCCTAGTGGCCTGTAACTCCACACCTGATGCAGCACTGGGATCTATCCACGGGGTTACGGCAGCTGCTTGCGGTATGTCCCATATCCATACAGCGGTATCACCGCGTACGTGCTTCCCGCTGGCGAATGACGCAGCTGGTCCAGCCAATGCGAACTGTGCGCATGACAGTAAAGCTGCTTGACAGATTTGCTGGTACTGAAAATTGAGCCACCTGTGTGTTACCATATCTAGGTCGAATGCTCTTGAAGATACAGACGTCGGCTGGTATGTTTGCCTGCGTTGACAGCGCGGTCACTATCTCCTCTTGAGTGGCTAACTCTTCCAGGTCCCGAATGGCGAAGTGAGTCTGCGCGGTAAATGAGCGAACCACTGCACTCTTGCTCAGCACAAGCTCCACTTCGTCCTTGAGCTGCTTAGTACACTCCAGGCCTACTTCTATCAACTCCAGTAGCAGGTCACCTTTTGCTGTGCGTCGAGCTTTGGAGACCTTGTCGCGGACTCCGTTGAGTTTTCCGTCGCTTCTGCTCGTAACTAGCGACAGAAGTTCGCTGTAGGAAAGCTCGCTGGTACATATTACCAGCGCATCCGATCTGCTCTTCGTAGGTGGCTTGCCAGATGCCTTACCGGCTGGCTTGCTGGACTTCCTTCGCTGGCTGTTTGCCACGTATTTTGTGGAACCGACTCCGAAAGTTTTGGATTTACATTGTCAGTTTAGTTTCTCTTTGAGGGCGCCGCCTCTTGGGAGTCACTGTGCTCCTCGCAGCACCGTAACTCTGCTGTTGCACTTTATCGGCTACTCTAGAAGGCAGCTTTGCAATTGGCGACGTCTGTGTGGCCGTATCCGCGCTATCACTGGAAGCTGACTTGCTTCTGCCAGAGAAGGCTTTGTATAGCTTAAGTGCCTTCGCTGCTTGGTCCCTCATCAGCTGGTTTACGTGCCGCTGCCCGAACAGAAGGGCATTAAGGCCGTTCAGGATGGCACCCAGCTGCACAAAGACATCTTCCTCTTCTGGCTTCTTCCCCTGGTGTGGAGTGGCCACTGCAGGTGCAGGATGTCACCTGGAGGTACCAGGCTACGCACCGGGGGTAGCACACTCCCCTGGGAAAGAAACTTCGGCAATACCGAGCGGCGCACAATACCTTCCACTAGAACCACTTGTCTCCACTCACTTGCAGATCTACAAGCAGTCCCGCGTTGACCAAAGGTTTCCTTAAGGTTTTTAACCGGTGGAGGTTATACCACCCCGACTCGGTCACCAGAGCCCCACTGAGCACCGCCGCGACGGAGGGCTTATCGCAAATTCCTTGCGCGTATGCAACAAAATATTTTGTTTGCACTTGCACTCTTTCCACGAACCACTCACAGCTGAGACACCTCTTTTCGTGTGGGCGCCACCTATGATTAGCAAGCGAGGGTAGTTTTGCGCTTCTCGCTCAGCTGGCACTACCAAACACAGCGCTAGTACTCGCGATCAGCTGACACTGTTGTATTCCTAAAATACTTGTAAGCTGAAGCAGCACACCACGAAGTTAGAGTGTGCAATACGTGTAATATTTACGTGTAGTATATCCACACCAGTTAGAGTGCCCTGAATTGCGCGCGGCTTAA